>VMDR010000007.1:0-366380 GCA_007922815.1 Macrotus californicus
ATGGGGCTGAGGTCAATGTCCTCGGGCGCAACAAGAGACTTCAAGCTGAAGTGCTGCAAAATGGCGGTGAAGAGGAGAAACAACTCCATGCGAGCCAGGCCTTCTCCGACACACACACGCTTTCCTGCAGGGGCGACGTGTACGAGGGACACTAAGGCAAGAGCCAGGTGGGGGCAGCTGGTGAGAACTGCCGCCCTTGGCAAAAGGGACCCCTTTCTGCCCACGGAAAGAGCACAAAGTGGACTTCAGGGTCAGAGCGTCAGTGACACGTATTCAGGGACCAGCCTCACACCACAGCCACCAGGACTCAGCTGTAGAGTAGCAGAGAGAGTAGTCTCCGCCCACCCCGTGGTCATCCCCGAGCCCTGCAGGAAAGAAGCCAGCGCTGTAGCGTGGGGTGCTGAAGTACCCAGTTGATGATATGACCTTCCGTCACACCAACATCTGAGAAGAGGCCCTGGGGAAAGGACCAAGGCCTGCGGGCTGACAGCCCAGGAAAGGCTGGATGGGCCCGTGATGAGTCCAGGGAACCATGTTATATTTTGTTTAGTAACCCTGCAGAGAATGAGGTAATAATATAGGTTTGAAAGATTTTTTTTTTACTGAGTCCTAGCAAGTAAAGAGTTTTAGCTCTGAATGAAGTGAAATATCTGCGTATGGAAAGATAATTCATCCCCAACTCCTCACTTCCAGGACTTCTGGTGAAAAGATGTCACTAACCGCTCTCAACAGAGAGGAGCACGTGGGGTCACACTGTGGGTCTGGGTGGCGGCAGATTACACGTGGGGTGGAGGACAGGAATCCCGGACCAATCCCTGGGTAGGGTGCTACATCTGAACTCTTACCTGTGGAAAATGCCTTGAAATAGTCACTGTACTTGAACTTCCCGTTTTCATCCAAAAAGTGCTCTGGCTTAAACTTCTCTGGATCAGGGAATTCTTGCTTGTCAAACAAGAGGGAGTCCAGTGTTGGAACTACGACAGTACCCTGGAAGAATAAAGGCTGTCTCAGTCACATTAGCAAAACATGGGCTCCGATCTGCAGGCCCCAGCGAAGAGGGCGTTTCAAATTTTACCTTACACAAGAGAGTATGTTTTCAGTCGAGGAAGTGGTTTGCTTACGGACCAGATAGAAAGCAGCCAGGGGTCAGGTCTAAAGGGTTAGTGGTAGCTCTAAGCTTTTTAGAGTAAAGGGCTGATTTTACTTGTGTTGTCTGTTTTCTGCTGTTAGAATATACCACAACCCCAGGGGCTATCAAAGGGGTCCCTTTTCCATATTTCCTCATTCCTGTGGTCACAAGGTCCATGTGGGGACTTCTGGGGAAGCAGCACTCTGCTGAGTGGGGGTGTGACCCAGCCACATCTGCCAGAGGGAGGTGTCCTTGGACATTCCATTCTGTCCCTGGGGAGGACAGCATCTGAGCTGCTGAGATGGTACGTGGAGTGTGAAGTCCAGCTCACACCTGACCTTGGGGATGATGTAACCTCTAAATACTGTGTCCCGGGTTGCTTCGTGCAACAGGTTGGAGGGCAGGAGGTTGATGAAGCGCTGGATCTCGTGCACCACAGCGTCCATGTAGGGCATCTCTAGTCTGTCCTTGATGGCAGGGACTCGGCTTGGCCCAATCACCCTGTCGATTTCTTCATGAAGTTTCTCTGCAACAGAGGGATAGACGGGTATAAAGGATGGGCTCCAGGCTGGCTCCACTCGCAGCCCGCCTGCCGTCCGTCCACTCAGCGGTGTTCACAGAGCACTCCCAGCGGCGGGAGCTCCAGGGTGCCCAGCAGCCTCGTGCTGTTGGATACCTGAGTCTCCCACGTGGTGAGAGCTGAGCTCACCAGGGGATAGTCTGCAGCAAGCTTTGGCATCCTTCCTTTTAAATTTCTTATTGAGGTAACATTGGTTTACGTGCTCCAGCACTAACGTGTGCAGCACGATAATTCTGCACCTGTGTGCGCGACACTGTGCACACCCCTGGAGTCTGTCACCTCCCCCTACTCTGCAGTCACCCCTCACCCACTTCTCCCTCCCTCTCTCCTCTGGGAGCCACTGATCTGTTGTCTGTGTCTCTGAGACCGGGTTTGTTTCGCTTTTTATGTTCCGCGTGTGGGTGAAATCATAGGGTATTTGTCCTTTTCTGTTTGACTTATTTCTCCTAGTACGGTGACCTCAAGGTCCACCCGCGCTGTCACACATGGCAAGGTCACACTTTTCATTGATACGTATATATGTTTGCTATGAATAATATCTTCGTTTGTCGATGCGCAGTGGGTTGTTTCAATACCTGGGCTGTTGTAAATAACGCTGCAGTGAATGTGGGGGAGCACATGTTTTTTAAATTAGTGGCTTTACAGTGTTTGGATAAATACTCAAAAGTTAAATAGCTAGATCACATGGTTATAATACTCTTACTTTTTTAAGGAACCTCCACACTGCTTTCCACAGGGAAATGCTGCCCCAGTCTGCACTCCCACCAACAGTGCACGAGGGTTCCCTGTTCTCCACAGCCTCCCAACACCTGCATATTTCTTGCCTTTTTGATAGAACCACCGCAGCGGGTATGAGACGGCATCTCACTGTGGTGTGGTGGACCTGCCTGTCCCTGGCGATTAGCGATGTTGGACAGCATTTCTCGTGCCTGTTCGCCACATGTAAGTTTCTTTGGGAAAATGTCTAGTCAGGTCCTCTGTCCACTTGTAAATCGGGCTGTTCAGTTTTGTTGTTGTTGAGTTGTATGACCTCTTTATATACTTTGGATACTAACTCCTTTATCACATATATCATTTGTAAATGCCTTTTCCCGTTCTGTAGGTTGCCTTTCATTTTGTTGGTAGTGCCCTGTGTTGTGCAGAAGCTTCTTAGTTTGACATGGTCCTGTTTCTTTATTTTCCCTTTTCTTTCCCTTGTTATTAGAGTCAAGTCCATAAAAACTTCACTAAGACTGATGTCAAGGAGCTGAGTACAAATTTTCTTTATATTTTGTGGTTCCAGGTCTTACATTCCTGGCCTCAGTCCACGGAGAGTTAGTTTCCGTGCCTGGTGTAATGCTGTGGCCACTCTTTTGCACATGGCTGTCCAGTTTCCCTGACACTGTCCACAGAGGCCTTGCCCTTTCCCTCCGCTCCTTGGATGTTTAGTTGCCACAAACTATCCCTTTCTATGTTGTGAGCTTGTAACCAAAGTAAAAATTTTAATGCTTTTCCCTTTAACTTTTACGCTGTATTCTGAAACAGCTTTGCAATTTTCTGATTCTGTCCGTCTACCCATCACCTCACTCACAGTTCTGAGTAGTTTTGCCTTTTCGTTTCAGGTAGAAGAGCTCCCTCCAACCTTTCCTACACAGCAGGCCCAGCGGCGGTGAGCGCCCTCAGCTGCTGTCTGTCTGTGGGGGCCCTTGTCTCTCCCTCACATCTGAAGAATAACCTGGCTGGATAGAATCTTCCTGGCTGGCAGTTTTTATTTTACAAGACTTTTGAATCTATCACTTCTCTCTCTCCTGGGCTGTAAGGTTCTGCTGAGAGATCTGCCAGCAGCCTCATGTGGGTGGCTTTGTAGGCTGCTGTCTTTTCCCTCCACCTGCCTTTGAGGGCTTTCTGTACCATCGACTTCTGACAGTTTTACAACAACGTGTTGGAGAAGCCTTTCTGCACGGAAGTGATTAATTATTTGTATCAGCCCCTGTGCTTGGACATCCAGCCCTCTCCAGCTTGGGGAAGTTCTCCGGCATTACTTCTCTGTTCCCTTCCACTCTCCCCTCATTCTGGGGTGCCCACCATCCTGTGTTGCCTTTTTTTAAAAAAAAGGAGTCAAATAGTTCTCCTAGAGCTTCTTCATTTTTAAAAGTCTCAGGTCTCTCTCCCACGTGACTCATTCCTGGGTTCTGTCTTCACTCCCATGTGCTCTGCCCTGCTTCGGGTGCTTCCAGCTGCACCTTCATCTCGTGTACGGAGTTCTGCAGCCCCAGATTTTCTGTCTGGTTCTTTCTTAGAGTTTCAGCCTCTTTGGTAAAATGCTGTTTCCATTCCTTCACTGTGCTCCTGAGCGCACTGAACGGTCAGTTTTCTTATGGCTTGTCGAGCTATTTTGCACTTGCTCTCCGTTACCTTGCAGCCTTCTGGGGCTTTCAGTTTGCATTCTGGAGAACTGTCCACCATGTTAGCACAGTTTTTCATGGCGTTTGATGAGCTCTTCCTCTGTCACAGCGTTCGAAGCAGCAAACACTGTTCTTGGTTAGGAAAGGCCTTCACTTGGAGAGTCTGGAAGACAGGCAACTGGAGGTATTTCTCTTGTCTTCCAGTAGATGGCGGGGCAGCCCACATGTTTGGCTTCTCTTCCCGGATTGCCTGGGTTCTGGTTGGGAGCCAGCCCCCTCCACCCTCCACGACCTCAGCCCCACGTGTAGCCTGTGCCCTTGCTGACCCCTAATGCCTCTGAGGTCACTGGTGCCTTGCTGCTGCCAGGGTCATGGGCATCTCGGGGGCATCCAGGGCAGTCGGGTTTGAAGGCGCCTCTCACAGTCACAGAAGAGGGGCTGAGGTCATGAGCACCACCGTGGCAGGGGGCCAGGGTTGCAGACCCTACTACCACTGCCACCTGGCTCCCTGTGGCCTCTGTTATCTCCGCTGACCATGACTAATCCAGTTCCTGTCCTTACGACAGAAACAGAAAATATCAGCAGGATCTCTGAAACTTCTATTAGGAGAGAAATCTCCGGATTAATGATTACCTTGGGCCGCTTCACTGCATGGCTCCAAGGAGAGTGACGGCGAACGGCAGGGTGGAAACAAACATGCACGTTCACTGTCTCAAGGACCTCTAGCAATAGGGGTGTACAAGTCCCCGTCTTGCTGGCAGAGTGATGGCAACCTTTGGCAAATTGCTTGGCGTCTCTGGGTTTCTGGTTTCCTGTGGGCCTCTATAATATGTTGACTGAACTGCAGAATCGTGCACAGTTTGGTGGCCAGGTAGGAGTTTAAGTCACAGACAGCAGGTGGACTGTCTGCTGGTACTCAGTGAAAGTGAAACGTGCAGTCCTGCTCAGGGTGGCACAGGGCAGTTCTGGAGGGCAGGCCGGAGCAGGAGGAGGGGCTTCAGCTGGCTCTGAACTTACTCTTTTCGGGAGCCCTGAAGTATGGACCCCGCAAAGTGTGAATATGTGTAAAGTTTGGCAGTGGGCATATGAGTATCTCTCATTTATCTTCTTTTTCTTTATATTAGAAATTTCTCATCACCAATAACGTAAAACACTCTAGAGTCTCTGGTCCCTGGGGCAGCATGGTCAGAAGTCCCTGAGGACCACCACAGGTCTGTGAAGGGCCCTGCTCCACAGCCCTCGGGCTCCTTCACCCTCACCTTTTCTGTTAGAAAGAAAGAGCAAACACTGCTGTGTCCGGAGGACCAGGTCTGACTCGGGACAGGTGTATCCACGCACCTGCGGGAAGTTACTTCTTCTCCTGTAATAGCTGCCCTCAGGAATACTGTGTCTTAAAGGGCTTGTGACCATGCCTGGCAAACACCAGGAGCCACATTATTCCCAGCAGCGGCGAGTGTGGCTGGGGGCGGTGGGGAGCTCCTTGGAACAAGGCCACCCCAGTTTGGCCTGGAAGGCAGCCTTGCGCTCAGGGGCAGTGCCGAGACCATCTTCAGCATCACAAACAGGCTCCGCTGTGCGGCACTGCGATTCTCCGCCCCGGTGCTGGGCTTCCCTCCGCAGTGATCAGGGGTGTCAGTGGGGTGTGGGAGGGCTGCTGGTCAGGGGTGCCAGGCGGCTGTCATGTACAGGGACACTTCCCCTCCAAGAATTTTCCCACTGACCCCGTGTCAGTCCTGCAAGGGCTGACAAGCAGTGTCACCTATAGAAGAAAGTTGACACCTAAATGCTGTAGGCTGGCCGTCCAGCGGAGAGGGCCACACAGCCCTGGACCCCTTGCCCATTACTGGACGTACCTTCAATCTCCGGGTATTTCAGGAGAATCAGGAGCCCGTATCTCAGAGTCATGCTGGTGGTCTCCGTCCCCGCGAAGAACAGGTCGGCCACAGTCACAGCGATGTTGTCCAAGGTGTACCCAGGCTCTGCACTGTGTCGTTTCTGTGGATGTCACAGACAGACGGAGACTCAGCAAGGTGACGTCTTCAGGTGAACGAGAAAGAGACCCTTGCGTCCGTCCCTCCGCCGCAGAGCAGCCCCAGCCCTGCCCTGCCTGCTCCACAGGGAGAAAGGGTGGATGTTCACAAGTCTGTCCTGTGCAGACACAGCCATCTCCTATGCACAGCCAGGGAAGCCAACCCTCCCAGAAAGGTGAGGAACTGTGCCTTGCCCAGGCCACGGGGCTCCAGCAGCTTCCAGAGCATGCAGCCTGCTCCAGGACGGTGCGGCTCTGCCTGTTCCTGCATTGTGACCTCCCACAGCCTGAGGCTGAGCTGTGGGCCTCTGCAAACCACTCATGGGAGTCACAGGGAAGCTGAACCTCTGGAAGGACAGTGAGGGATCCAACTGTTGGGGCCTCATCCTGGGAAGTCACATGCTGTTCCAGAGCCACACATGACATCAAAGGAAAGAGGTAACGTGTGACCAGTCTGGGCTGGGGGTCCTGAGGGGCTGCCAGATGGCACAGCCAACAATCTCGGAACTGCCGAGCACAACTCGGGGTCCACAGGCAGGGGAGGAACGCCAAGGGCATCTCGCTAGATGAAGCACCGTCAGGGTTAGAGGGCATGGCGTGGAGGGAGCCAGTGTGAGGGGTCCCGAAGCGTGTTCCACAGCCTCTGTCCGCTTCCCCAGGGGAGGTGGCAGGGCAGAGCTGTGTGGTGTTGAAGGAGCCAAGCAGGCTGGCCGCGTGGGAGCAGCGCACGGTGGTGATGCTGAAGCCAGCGCGTTTGTGTCGAAGCAGAAGCCTCAGAATGTACCTGCTGTGGGCAGTCTGGGCACCAGCGGGGCAGGTGGCAGTATAAATCAGAGAAACACCCCTCCCCACAACCATCTGAGAACAGCCGAGCACTCAGCTTCCCAGGACATGGGGCCAGGGCACCTTCTCCATCTCTCTGAGCAGGCAGTCAGTGAAGTCTCGGGGGCAGCTGGGGTCCAGGGACTCCTGGTGCTCCTTCACTCTGGCTAAGGCATAGGCTTTTATTTCAGACACGTTTTTCAACACTTTTCTATGGCTTCCAGGCAGGTAGCGTAGATAGCTTTGAAAATTATCATAAAGCTAGAGAGAGGAAGAGCAAGAGAGAAAGTCTTATTATGTATGTTTTTTCTTCTGGATGCAACATAATTTTGTGTGCTGGACTAATATGTTTCTCCAAAGCTAAATTTGGGGCTGCCACTATTATATCCTGTGTGATTCTTCGGCCCCAGGACCGTCTGGGCAGCCCTCTATTGGCGGCATGCGTTCTGTGGGGAACACGAACTCACGGCCCACGCGTGCACAACGGGGACTGATTTCCAGGGAAACAGTACGTGTCCCAAGCTTTGCAAAGGGCCACATCACGCTCACGGCATCTGGGAAGGAGCGTGCAGGCCTGTCTGCCCACACCACCGAGTGCCCCTTCTCCTTCCTCTAACGCAGCTGATGCCGCTGAAGATGAGTCGCAGGACAAAGGCGGAGAGCGGCTTCACCTGCGCCCAGGGAGTGCTGATCAGGTACATGTTCTCGTTGAACAAGCGCAGCAGCCTCAGGCTTGTGCTGTCTTGGTAGTCAAAGCGCTGGCCGAACAGGATGTCGGCCATGACGTTGCAGGGGGCGCGGCCCAGGAGAAAGGTAGGGTCGAAGGGCTGGCCTGGAAAACAGGTACGGGTGAGGTGAGCCGAGGGGCGCTTCTTCGCCACTCAACTCCTGTGAAGAGTCGCCCTAAAAACCATGACAGTTCAAGAAAGGTAGGGGCGCTGGGACCTGTTGGAGTCTCTGCCTCTCAGTTGATGCAGGTGTAAAGGGACACACGTGTCACCACACTGGCTGCCCCTCCCCCTGCGCTGGAGGGAGGACCCCGCTGGGCCCCACACGCACCCTGTGTCTTCCTCAGCGCCTCCAGCAGGAAGCGGGTCTCCCTCTGGATCCGGGCCTCGTTGCCCTGCTTGCCCATCCCGTAGTCACGGAGGACGGTCAGGGAAAACCGCCGGGTCTCCTTCCAGCTCTGGCTGTTGTTGAAAGTGATTCCTACGGAGGAGGGGCTACTGCCAACGCCCAGACCCAGATGGAGCGCCAGGGCAGCCGGGGGACACGCCCACCCCCACCCCTGCAGATCTGCAGCTGGAGCGAGGCACAGGCACCGACCGCACTGGCGCAGCTCCTGGGGACCCTGCCCATCTTGCCCGAGGCTCCCGCCCTGTTGCACTTCAAACCTGTTCCCGGACAGAAAACCATGCCTGCCACCCCTTTCCAGTCTAGGGCAGAATCCCCTCAAACCCACCATTTTTGACTGTCACCCTCACGTCTCGGATACTTCAAGTCACAAGTCTGCAGCCTGCAGTGTCCTGCTGAGTGTGGGGGCCACAGGCTCCCTGGCGCACAGAAGAGCAGCTTGGGGACCGCCTGAGCAGCTCCCCTCCGTGTGGGCCCAGGCCCGGGACAAAGGGAAATAGATGGGGCGGGGGAAGGCACGGGCACTGAGCGAGGTGCCAAGTTGAACACAGAGGTGGGGCTGAGCTGGGGGTCCTGGAGTGGATGTGCTAGTATAAGCTTGAGGTTCCCGCGGGGCTTTGTGCCATGGGGAGGGGTTGGGGTGTCGGCACCTGGGGAGAGGCCAAACTCGGGTTTCCATCAGAATTGCCAGCCTGGTGACCCAGCAGTTGTTGTGGAGGAGCAAAGGATGAGAGGGACCAGAGTGTCCCCCAGGAGGTGGGAACCAGAGCCATGGACCTGAGTCCAGAGATCAGAGAAACCGCAAGGGAGGGCAGGAGGGCCAAAGCCAGGGGCAGGCAGGTGATTTAAAATGTCACAGGGGCTTCCGGCCAATTCGGAGGTGTAGGTGGACACACTGTGCCTCCTTGCACAACCAAAAGAAGGACATCACCAAATTTAAAAACAAAAAACAACCAAAACTGCCAGAAAATCAAACTATATGGAAGTCCGACAACCAAGAAGTTAAAGAGGAAACATTCATCCAGACCGGTAGGAGGGGTGGAGATGGGCAGCCGGGCAGAGAGGATTCCCATCAAGGCAGTGGCTGTAGGACCGGGAGAGGCAAGTCGGCAGTTGGCAGAGCGGGTGGTCCCATACCCATGCACGGATAAACTGGGAGGAACAACCGGGGAGTGAGATAGACCACGCAACCCAGGGTTCCAGCACAGGGAAATAAAGCCTCAAACCTCTGATTGAAAACACCTGTGGGGGTTGAGGCGGCAGCAGTGGGAGAAACTCCCAGCCTCACAGGAGAGCTCGTTGGAGAGACCCACAGGGTCCTAGAAAGTGCACAAGCCCACCCACCCGGGAATCAGCACCAGAAAGGCTCAGCTTAATTGTGGTTAGTGGAAGAAGTGACTGAAAACTGGCAGAGAGCAGAAGAACTGTTCCCTCTCAGACCCCTCCCCCACAAACAGCGTCACAACGCAGCGACGTGGTTGCCCCGTCCTGGTGAACACCTAAGGCTCCGCCCCTTACTACATAACAGGCACACCGAGACAAAAAAAAAAAATGGCCCAAATGAAAGAACAGGTCAAAGCTCCAGAAAAAAAATACAACTAAGCGATGAAGAGATAGCCAACCTATCAGATGCACAGTTCAAAACACTGGTAATCAGGATGCTCACAGACTTGGTTGAATTTGGTCACAAATTAGATGAACAAATGAAGGATACAATAAGGGAAATGAAGGAAAATGGTCAGGGAACCAACAGGGATGGGAAGAAAAACGGGACTCAAATCAATGGTGTGGACCAGAAGGAAGAAAGAAACATTCAAACAGAGCACAATGAAGAAACAAGAATTCAAAGCAATGAGGAGAGGCTTAGGAACCTCCAGGACATCTTGAAACGTTCCAACATCGGAACCATAGGGGTGCCAGAAAGAGAAGAAGAAGAGAAAGAAACTGAAAACTTATTTGAAAACATAATTAAGGAGAACTTCCCCAATCTGGAGAAGTAAATAAACTTCCAGGGAGTCCAGGAAGCTCAGAGAGTCCCAAAGAAGTTGGACCCAAGGAGAAACACACCAAGGCACATCATAATTACATTAGCCAAGATTAAAGATAAAGAGAGAATCTTAAAAGCAGCAAGAGAAAAGGAGACAGTCACCTACAAAGGAGTGCCCATAAGACTGTCAGCTGATTTCTCACAAGAAACCTTGAAGGCAAGAAGGGGCTGGAAAGAAGTATTCCAAGTCATGAAAGGCAAGGACCTACATCCAAGATGACTATCCAGCAAAGCTTTCATTTAGAATGGAAGG
Source organism: Macrotus californicus (assembly GCA_007922815.1). Lineage (NCBI taxonomy): Eukaryota > Metazoa > Chordata > Mammalia > Chiroptera > Phyllostomidae > Macrotus > Macrotus californicus. Next base: position 10,379 of record VMDR010000007.1, read on the forward strand.
GCTGATGAAGTGCTTCCCAGATAAGGTCAAATTAAAGGAGTTCATCATCACCAAGCCCTTATTATATGAAATGTTAAAGGGACTTAAGAAAAAGAAGATAAAAAAATATGAACAGTAAAGTGACAAACTCATAGTTATTAACAACCAAACCTAGAACAAAAAAAAAAAAAACAAACTAAGCAAACAACTAGAACAGGAACAGAATCACAGAAATGGAGATCACCTGGAGGGTTATCATCAGGGGTGTGGGTGTGGAGAGAGGGGGAAAAGGTACAGGGAATAAGAAGCATAAATGGTAGGTAGAAGATAGACAGGGGGAAGTTAAGAATAGTATAGGAAATGTAGAAGCCAAAGAACTTATACATACGACCCATGAACATGAGCTAAAGGAGGGGATGTGGGTGGGAAGGGGATGCACAGGGTGGAGGGGAATACAGCAGGGGAAATGGGATAGCATACAACTGTATTAGCATAATCAATAAAATGTATTTTTAAAAAAGATATTAACATCAAAAAATAGTAAAGGCTTGGCTTAAAATGAATGTGGGTATAGTAATAATTGTTGTTAACGGCATTCTTTACAATAAAATCCACACATCTTCTGGTTAAAAAAAATGTCACAGGGAAGAGAGGTGCAGCAAGGGAGAGACAGAAACAGACAGAAAGCCACAGACGCACAGAGACAGAAAGGCAGAGAGATACAGAGACAGAGTCAGAAGAGATATGGAGAGACAGGGAGCTGGGAGCAGCCAACCGTGTTTGGGATTCCATCAGCTGAATTGCGGATGGAAGTGGCTTCTCCACAAGAGCTTCGTAAAGTCTGACCAGAGGAGGCACGCAGGTCCCTTGCACGTGAACACACAGCCTGTGCTCTCAGCATGGTGCTGCCGATGAGCGTTCATGGCATGCTCCATGTCCACGGCCCGGCTAAACACAGGACTTGGGAGCCCCCGGTCAGGAGGCAGCAAAGCCCCCTGGGGTCCAGCCCGACTGCATTCTGGGCCCATGCCTGGGACCAGGGGTGGCAGAGGACTCTGGGGACCACAGGAAGCCCTCTAGTGTTAATGACAGTGGCTGAGGTGGTCAATTTTGCTTTTGGCAAACCCAAAGAAATGGAACAAACCCACAATGTCCAAGAGAAAAAACCCACACACCATAGAACCTTGGAAATGGAGAGTGGAAGGACCAGGTGAGAGCACCATGTCCCACTGTACGTGAGCTCATTGAAAATTCTACGTGAAGTAGATGAAGGTTTCCTAGAAACTTGTAACCAAAGTTGACTCAGTAAGAGCAGAGGCTGCCCCATGTTGTGGGGTAGTATTTCTGATCTGCTTCGGACTCTCAGTGAAGCCTTACTCACAGGGAGCACGAGGAGCACAAGCAGGGAGGTGGAGGACAGGACAGAGAGCAACAGGTGGGGCAGCGAGCACTGAGAGCTGAGGAGGAGCCCCACCCAGCAGGTGGCCCCCATGGCTCCAGGGCATCCCAGGAGGAAGAGAAGGCAGTGTCTGGAAAACACTCAGCTACAGACCGCTCACAACCCTAGGCCCCAGCCCTCCTCTGGCTGTAGGCGGTGACTGGCGTGTTTTCTGGAAAAGGGGAACTTAGGGCTGTGGAGACATGAGGTGCACAGGACAGAGGTGAGGCTCGGGAGACAGCCCCATGGGAGACTCATTCTGAGCAGGGCTGCACTCAGCACCACCGTCCTGGTCTAGACACGGACTCTCAGAGCACCCAGCAGGTTTCGGGGCCCGTCTTGCTGAGGGTCCCTCAGGGGCTGGAGCCGCCACACCCAGCAGCAGCCGAAGCTGTGAGTGGGGACAGAGTGGAGGAGACTGGGGGCCCCGGAGGCCCAAGGTCTGCTCGCCTGCCAGGACAACCCCTTTTGTGGCACTGCTTGCTCTATAACAATTGCTGTCCTGCTGACCAGGGAGCTGCAGGTCCTGGTCCTTTGGGGTGAAAGTGTCACAGTGGCTTTCGTGAAAATGCAGGTCGCGTGGTGACTGGGTGAATGGATACATCAGCCATCCCCCGAATGGTCTGAGCACCCGTCCACCTCCGTCTCCACCCTCTCTAGGACTCTTGTTGCCTCGGAGCAGCCCCTGCCAGGCCCCGAGAGCCCACCACCAGCAACGCGCGGGGCGGGAGGTACCGTTGTCCTTATGCTCTCGGAACAGGGCGAATTCTCCTCTGCCGGCAAAATCGCTCCTGTGCTGCAGCAGGGCCTCCCTGACGGCCCGGTAGCCGTGCAGGACCACGAAGCGACGGGAGCCCAGGTACACAGTGAACACCGGCCCAAAGCGCTCCGCCAGCTGCGGGACCAGCAAGCAGGGAGTGAGGTCACAGGGTCTTGGGGAATGGGAGGGTCATGCTTCAAACGGACCCCAAAATCATTACTATTGACCAAGAGAACCCAGAGGGACCTGGGGACCATCTAAATCCAGCCTCACTTGGGAGACCCTGCAGGGATTCGGGTTCCAGGGCACCTGGCCATACCCACCTGGCTGCGGCTAAGTCCCCTCCCTGTGGGACTGCTTCTCGCTATTCCCCTGAAGCCACTTGGCCCACCTCTGCCCTGGCACCTGCCCTGTTTGCTGTTCCCAGTCAGGGTAATGGGCCCCAGGGCACTGAAGGTAGACCCAGAGCCCACCTTCCATGACACATGAAGCCCTGTCAGTGCCTCCCCTGTGCTCTGTGGTATTCTCTTACCGACTCACTGAATAGATTTATTAACTCATTTATTTATATTTTAATTTTTATCCTCACCTGAGGACATTTTTTTCATTGCTTCTTAGAGGCCAGGGGAAGAGAGAGAGAAGCACCTGGCTGCCTCCTGGCACTTGCCTGACTGGGGATCGAACCTGCAACCCGGGCATGTGCCCTGACTGGTAATCAAACCCACGCCATTGTGGTCCACGGCATGACGCTCCAGCCACACCAGCCAGGGTCAACGCGTTCAGTGTTTAGACTTGTTGGCTTGTTCACTGCTCACAGCAATCATGGGAGAAGGTACTGGGCTGACTGGTCACACACTTCACTTTTCCCTCTGTTCTCTGGCATCTACAGAGAACTCCAGGGTGACTCCAAGCATCGCGGTGGCCTCGCCCAGCCAGCCACCAATGAGGCCGTGACCATGCGGATCAAGCAGGGGCCTCGCGGGCCATCGACAGCGATGCCCGTTCGACGGCTCCATGCCCAAGCTGCCTCACCGCTGAGTGCTTTGAACATCAGTCTTGGGCAGGGGATGTTCAGAACAGTCTGTCTGACAATGTGTTGGATGCACAAATATTCCATCTGATTCCCAAATCCTCCTTCCCCAAACCAACAACGCTTCTCTTACCTTGCTGAAGGATTTTGGTATATTCTTGATTTCCAGCTGAAAAATATTCCCAAAGATGGGCAGTGGGAAAGGGCCTGGGGGCAGGTTCCAGCTGCTGTACACCTGCTTGCACAGGGAAAGGAGCAGCAGGGTGGCCACCCACACCAGCAGGGCGGCTGTGACGCCTAGAAGAGCCATGCCACCCGTGTGTGTGTGTGGCAGGGGCGTGTGTCTGCCAGCCTGGGGAAAGGCCAACTTTTATAGCGCGTGCTGGAGAAGGAGGGTGGCTGGCAGCCAATGGTGCCTGCCTTCTCCTCTGGCCCCGGATGCTAGTTTATGATTAGCTGCTGTTTGCTGTGCTTCCTCAGTGGTTGCCTCTGGAAAGCCCTGTCCTGGCTCTGGCAGCACCTGGGCCTGTCCGCACTGACTGCTGATGTCTGCGTGATGTCAGTGCTGACCTGTGGAGAACTTCCAGGTAGATTCATCGGAGCCAAACAGAGGCTGCCCCTGGAAGCAAGATGGCAGCAGACTGAGAAAAACGCTTTCAAGGACGACAGTGTGCGGCTTCTTTGAAGCATTTGGAATTAAGGTGGAACAGAAGGCAGATTGAATGAAGTCAGGATAGAGCAAGGCGGGCCTTGAATCTCAGGAGAGTCGACAAGACTGGGTGCTCCTGGGAGATGTCTGGGAAAACGATCGCTCTGGCATCTCAAAGGTGTGGTGACAAAAATGCAGGAACAGTGGACAAGGTTGCTCACCAAGAGAACCTTTCCCTAGAGCAGCTACAGGCCTGAGGTGTGACCACCCGCACAGCCTGCCCAGCTAGGAGTTTGTGACCAGGTTGCCCTGGGAGCTTCCTTTTGGTTAGATTTGCCGGAAGACCCTTTTCCATGCACATCGGTAAACACAGCATCCAGAGTCAGCAACCACAGGTCATCCGGACCTGGGGTTGTTATTGGTGCCTTGGGTTCCTGGGATCTCCCACAATGAACATCTGAAGAGATTAGACACTGAGAGAGAGCCAGGTGTGTGGGCCAGGAATCCGACCAGGATCTCCACAGCATGTGAGAATCCCGTCAGGGAACTACGCTGGGTTCTTGGGGACTCCGGAGATAGAAACTGAGAGAGTTTGATGGGAGAACTTGAGTTAAACCCTTGAGAGTTCTTGGGAGAACTTCAATCGCAGTGGACAGGCTGCAGTGACCAGGGCGCATGGAGAGCTGCTGTTCCAGGGACTGCGTGACCCCGTGACTCCAGGGGGGGGCAAGCAATTCAGCCGTGCGCCCCAGGGGTCTGCATGCAGTGGAGATGGAATCTGAGCCATTGTGTTCCAGGGAAGGATTAAATAATTTTTTTAAAGATTTTATTTATTTATTTTTAGAGAGAGGGGAAGGAATAGAGAAAGAGAGGGAGAGAAGCATCCATGTGTGGTTTGGCCCGAAACCCAGGCATGTGCCCCAACTGGGAATCAAACCCATGGCCCTTGGTTCATAGGCCCGTGCTCAGTTGACTGAGCCACACCAGCCAGGACAAAAATTGTTGGTCAACAGATGAAGAAGTACCGAGTATAATGCACACATTTTTGCCCGAATTTTTTAGGGAAAAATAAGGATGTGCATTAAACATAGGTAGTCTAATTCTGTATCTACATAACTGTTTTTAATTCTTTTGTGTATACTTACGCGTTAAAGGTGTAACTCTGGAAAGCAATAACAATATTCGTACGCAGAACAATACCCTGGAATACAATAATCAGTTTTGTTGAATTTAGTATTGTTACAGAACAGACTGGGCGGGCAGCGGTGAATGATACCCTATTGCCGAATGGACCCACCCTTGTGCTCCAGGGGTCCCCCACCCCGTACTAGGTTCGCCTTGCCCGCCACCAGGGAAAGACGTCCCTCAGTGCCAGAGACTGGTGAAAAGGAAAGGGATTATTTATTTAAAGAGTTATACAAACTTAAGAGTAATGACTTAATGTCTTCATTGAGATCCCAGAGTCCTTTAGAACACCCACAAATGCACAGTCCTCCCTTCCCCCTCTGCCCAGTCCAGGTACCGTGTCTCAGGAAAAGAAGTAGAAATCCGTGGTTCTTCTCTGCCCAAGACTTGTGGTCCCCAAAAGACCCCACCTGGCTGTGGTGCCTGAGTTTAAATCCCAGCACGGATCTTCCTCTGCTGCCTGGTTGCCGACTCCACCCACAACTGGCCGCACCTGCCAGCATTCCCGTATTTTTCCAGCTTTCCTGGGCTGCCATAGTAAGTCCGGGCAGGTGTGGCTCATGGTGTGGAACCGATCATCTCCAAGTTCTCACGCAGGCGCTGTAACCAGGGGGAACTGCCTCCCAGTTACATCCTGGGTGGAAGTCACTCCCATCCCCCTGGCCCAAAGCCTGGCCACAGCTGTTTAACATATCCGTGAAACCAGTTAAAGGTTATAGATATGTTAAACGACCGTTCTAGTGGTTATCTGCAAAACTATTGCTACTCAAAAACAGCTCTCCATGGCCCTGCTCCATGCGTCCCATCCCCCAGCTCAGTCTTGTGGGGGTGAGGACATCCTATATATATATATATATATATATACATTTCCAATATTTCCTGGACACCGGGTTCTGGACCCCATGACAAATCCCTGTTTGGGCCCCCCCTTGGCTGCACCCTGTCACAGGATGAACTCACAGCAGAAGCCAACAGTTCCACGAAATGAACCGAAGAGTGACAAGCCGTGGCCCACAGAGAACGCGACGGTGCCGATCGTCACCCACTTGATAAGATGGGGGAGGCCGACTTTGGTGCCACACGGTGAACAGCACGACATTCCGTGCACTTTGGGCAATTATTAGAAGAAATCATTGGGAAATCTCAGAGCACTGCAAGCTCTGAAGTTAAGGGTGCTAAGAAGCCCTGGCGACAGATCTGCGGAGAGACCCTTTGCACGTCCCCGCACAGAGAGTGCCGTCGGACTGTGCAGGCAACAGGAGGGAAAGCTTCTCTGTACACCCAGACAGAAGGAGACGACGCAGGGAAACCGCCAAAGTGGCTGCAGGTGGAGCAGGAGGCAAAGACCTGGATTCGGGCACAGCGTCAAACTGGGATCTCTGTTTCCACCAAGGGGACACAAGGAGAAAAGAAAAGGATTGCACGAGGAAAAAACTGGTGACTTCTCAGGGACACCTGAGTGGGGCTTTGACGATGGAGAGAGATTTGAGCACAAGGACACGAACAAAACTTGCCCCCAAACTCCCAGCAGCCTATGAGAATCACGTTTTGGGATTTCATTCTTAAGGTATCAGCCTTCGAAAGACCTGTACCTTAGAGCTGCCCCACGCCGCCAGTGTGGGCGAGGTCCACTCACATCCCGAGTGACGTCCAACAGGGCTGTGGACGTCAAAGGAGCTGAGACTGTGGCCGTCAGAACCAGTGGTTGTGAGGAAACACATTTCACTGCTGCTCGAGCCTATTGTGCAGACGGGACCAAGCTCCACCCATGACTTTTTTTTAAAAGAAACACGTTTCCAGAGAAAGGGCTTCCACGTGGAGCTCTTGCCCACGTGCCTGAAGAAGGATGAAGGAGCGGAGAAGGCAAGAAAATCTGATTTCACAGAGACGGGCCAGGAAGGCCTGGAGGGTGCTCCAGAATCCAGCTTGGCCGGTTTCTGACCACTCGAAGCCCATGTCACACAAAGTGCAAAAGCACTCGAGGTGGACGTGAAGCCCAACTTGCTGTGATGCTTGGTGGCTAAGCAGCCACCTGCACCCTCTTACGTGTCAGTGAGCGAGCCCTCGAAGGCCCTGGCGGAGAAAGAGTGGGCGTTGTGGACGTTGCTGGCCAGGAACCACTGCACACGCTCCTGCCGGCAGGACCGAGGAAGCAGCCGCTGCCCGGGGTCGTGACTGGGTCCTGAGATGGTGGAACGGTGTCAAGGTGTCAAGGACGAAGTGGCTGTGACTTCGTTTAAAAAACGCGGCATCAGCGATGCTGTGGATGGAACTGAGGACGGTGAGATTGACCAGGATGAGGACAGGGACCCTTCAGAAGACACCGGTGATGGAGAAACCGAAGACGACGGTACTTCTGATAGTGACAGTGACGGAGAGTTCTTGGCCTTCTATGACGCGTAAATATCATACATTTGTTACTGGTACATAAAATTTGTTGTACCTAGTATCTGTTCTGTGTTTTGTAATTCCTTGGGTTTTGTTTTTTTTTTTAAGATTTTATTTATTTATTTACAGAGAGAGGGGAAGGCAGGGAAAAAGAGAGGGAGAGAAACATCAGTGTGTGGTTGCCTCTCATGTGCCCCCAACTGGGGACCTGGCCCGCAACCCAGGCCTGTGCCCTGACTGGGAATCGAACTGCCAACCCTTTGGTTCACAGGCCAGCACTCAGTCCACTGAGCCACACCAGCCAGGGCTGTAATTATTTGTTACATAAAACTTCTTGTACCATAATATGTTCAAAAATAAATGCTAAAATTCCTTTATAACACAAAAAAAAACAGGTATCTAAATATAAATAAATAAATAATTGAATTTAAAACTCAAAAGGAAAGAGTTTTTTCCTAAAAGTTTGGACCAAAAACATGGGTGTGCGTTATACATGGCAAAATACAGCACTAGCAAAATCACCTGCTGGACTGCAACTCTCATCTGATCAATCAGCCTTTTCCCCAAACCCCTCACCTGGCCTTTCTTCTCCTTACGAAAAGGTCGGCTTGAAAGGAGATGTTAAAACGGTCTGTTAGGGCTCATAACCTGCCGTCTCCTCAGGCCTCCAGCCACCTGAACAAAGCGCCCATGACGATTCCGTCCCGGCCTCTGCTCCCTGGGCCTGGTGGTGACAGGCAGTGGATCGCCGGCTGTCCCGGTTTCGAGTCCACCACAGAGCACTCCTCAGGCGAGAGGGCTCTCAGACGCAGCCCCCGTGCCGAGGGAGGTGGCGTTTCAAGGGGCAAAGAGACCTGCTGCTCCCCAAACAGGTGCAGGGAGCAGTTTCGAGAAGATGAGGCCAGAGGGACATCAGCGTGTGACGCTGTGGAGGCGGAGGCGGGGGCTCTGGTGCCCGCAAGGCAACGCTACACGCCTCCTGAGCACGTTAACTACCCACCCGGGAGAGTTTCCAGCATTCAAATGAGGAAGGGTCACAGGACAGACAGGCTTTCTTGCTAGTGAGCGTGTGTGAGTGACAGGCACCAAATCTAAGACCCCCACAGTAGGTCTTGCAGACGGCAGCATCCTCCAGTCTGGCTGGTCGTTGGCTGTGGAAGGGAAAGCATTTGGGGGTTGATGGGCTCCTGCCAACTGGGGCCACGAGGGGACTGCCCTGTCCTCGTCCTGCCAGCTGGGGCCACGAGGGGACTGCCCCGTCTTCGGACAGGAGCTGAACAGGGAGGGTTTGGCTTCTGTGTGCATGTGTTTGTCTGCGGGGGGAGTTACAGAGAGCAACATCCGTTTCGTGCTGGCTGTCTCCGCGGCAGAGTGTCCGACCTCAGGTTCAATTCCCTGAACGTCTGATCGAAGGGTGTCTGGCAGCCCTAGTAGCACCTGAGTCGCCAGCAGCAAACTCGTGAGCCGGATGGAAATTCACCGAACTCTATTCTGCTTTGTTGAACTGGCACGATCAGTGGGGAAAACTAGGGAGGGAACTGTTGAGCAACTTCGAAAAAGTTAACCTCTAATTAGAAAAAAGGTATTATTTTATTGTAGAAATTTAGGGGATAATTATTCTTTAGAATCATTTAATCAAATTATTTGAAAATTACATTAGAATTTTTATTAGGTTTGCTGTAAATCAATGAGCTAATTTGGGGGGACCTTGTCTGATGCCTGACCCGTACTTACCTGGGAACACCTTAGACTCTAGGTTACTTACATCTTCTGTGTCCCTAATCGCTTCCTTCACCCAGGCCCCGCCCACATTCCTGTGACAGCTTTGTGTGGGTGTGGCAAGGGCTGTCCCCCGAAAAATTTAAAGGCTGAGGTGAGAGGCAGCACACCCCTATTTAAGGTCCCAAAGAACAGGTTCTCGGGGAGGCCTGACCCAGGCAGAAGCCCCAGTAGTGTCCCCATTAGGAGGTTAGGAGGTGACAGCCAGGGGCAGCTCTGAGAAGGGGCAGGGGACCATCGTATGACGGAGCCCCACCCACCGGCCAGGGCTCGTTCTGTCTTCTCACCGGTGACAGAGGGAAGGTCTTCGTTTCTGCGCCATAATTCTGTGCTTTCACATGAGCAATACATGTTTGTGTGCTGTGGAGCCTTGGTGCACGCTGACAAGGAGAAGAGCCACCGGTGTGCCTTTGTCACAGAAAAGTGAGGCCGCGCCCCACACACTGAGCTCCAGCCCATTTCCTTTCTCTCAGCAAGGCAGCAGGCCCTCCCTCGCTCCTCATCTACAGGTGCCGTCAGGCTCCCGGCATTGACTTCTTACCTCTCCTGCGCTAGGAAGGGGCCCTGTGCTCCAGCGGGGCTGAGGGTCTGGGCGACCCTTCGGTGCTCCGCGCCCTGGAGCTGGGGACGGACGCAACTGGCCTGCGGGCCCTGCCTCTGTGGCGCCTGCTCCTGTCTTTCCAGTGCCCAGTGGGAAGGAGGAGAGGACCTGTCCCCAGAATGGAGACTGAGCCTTCTGACCCCTCTGCTCTCTTCTCCATCTGCTAGGCCTGCCCGGGGCTGATGCCTGCAAACCCACACAGCCTTTCCCCTTCTTGCTGGTCCCTCCTGTCGGCTCTGACGGTCGGGGTGAGACAGAATGTGTGGGGGACCCAGCAGGGCTTGTGGCTCTCTCTGGCCGAGAACAGCTGCACCTGCACAGCCTCCAGAATGTGCGTGTCCAGGGAGGGGGCCCCAGGGTGGGTGCTGCCGAGTGGGGGCCTCGAAGGCACAGCAGCGGTTGGAGGCCGGGGCCACGGTTCTCGGTCCTCTGGCCACAATGCTTCTGGTGCCCAAAATGCACCGAACTCTGAGCACAGAAACACATGTGGGTGGAAGGCAATGAATGACACTTCTGAGCACTTCTTTGGGAAGCAGGGCCTTTGGTCTTGCCTCGTATTTAACGTCTTTTAGAGTCCTTTTTGGTCCTTTGTTCCTCTATCAGTGCGTGTGTGTTAAATAGATGCTTTCAGGCATGTTACTTTGTTTTCATAGTTTTGAAAAAACTTATCTTCATGTAGATTACACTGTAATATAATGCAATGCAATACAATGTAATGGAGTATAACATGTAATGTAACATTAATATAAAACATAACTTTTTATGCAATACACCACTCCACTTCAACTACCGGGAATTTTAGTTCCAGAATATTAGCTTTAAATTTGTTAATAGATATTTTCTTATGTCTTATAAATCAATGTCAGCTTCTTATAGCCACCTTGTCAACGATCTGCCCTGAAGTGTTCACTTCGGTGTCTTCGCCTGTCCCTCTGTGACGTCTCATGTTCCTCGGGTCCTTGCTCCGGGCTGTGCACAATCTACTCCAGCAGGCGTTACACAGAGTGTGGGCTGCATGAGGGGCATGTGGCTCCCATCCCCCCACATGGTGGCTGGACCAGAGGGTCCCGCGGGCTCCTTGGCCTCCTCCCCACACTGAGCTCTCCTCAGGGGTCAAGGATCTGCTATCAGGCTGCCCCGTGGAGAGATTTCCCTTCCTTCACACACAGAACATGGCAGCATCACTCTCCCAGAAGTTCCTGGACACGCAGCCCAGCAGCCCTGAGCCCTCCGACGGCACAAGTGTGCAGGAGGCACAGGACCCCCCCGAGCGCCCGGAGGCTGTGGCTGCAAGCAGGGAGGCGAGTGGAGAGGTGGGCCGTGTGTCGGAAGAGCAGGCCCAGGGCACCCCTGCTGGGAATGGGCCCTGCTCTGTGTGGAAAGAGGGCCGAGAACCCCAAACAGACACCCAGGCAAACAAGCGTGTAGGGTCAATGCACTCGGTTAAAATGGTGACCTTGACAAAAGCCAAAAGCCTTTTCCAAGTAAAACAGGAGCAGAGAACACATACTCCAGTATCCAAAGGGCACACCAGCCTGGGCCAGGAACAAGGTCCCCACTTCAAAGGGAGAGGGGATCACGCGCGTGTCCTCGTGTGTCCTCTTCCTTGGCACCGGTGCTGCCTCTGTCTCAGCTGCAGCGCCTCCAGGCCAAGGAGGGGCCTCCTGACGGTGTGCTGGCTGGCTCCCCAGGACTCCGAAGGAGACCTCAGCTGACAGCCTGGAGATGACAGGCCTTTCACAGTAGGAAGAGAAACGGCTATCAGGTTCAGGCAGGAGCGGGGAGAGTGTCACCGTGAGGAGGCACAGGCGAGGGGTGACCATGACGAAGGGGAGGGCACAGGTGCAGACGACATGACAGAGGGACACCAATGCTAAACGATGTTTCATTTTTTTTTTAATTTTTATTTACTTTCGGAGGGAGAAAGGGAGGGAGAATGAGAGAGAAACATGGACATGTGGTTGCTTCCCAAGCACCCCCTACTGGGGACCCGGCCTGCAACCCAGGCACGTGCCCTGACTGGGAATCCAATCGGTGACCCTTTGGTTTGCAGGCCGGTGCTCAATTCACTGAGCCACACCAGCCAGGGCCTAAACAACGTGTTAAACGTCGTCATATCTGCTTTCTTGTTACCTTTGCAAACAGTTTTTGGGGACACCATGTTGTCTTAGGGCTAGTCCAAACCTACACCCTAAGCTTTAACTTTCTAAGGTTTGAGGCATAAGATGTGCCCGGCAGTCCCTCTGGGTGGCAGCTCTGGTTCCACGTTAAAGGGGCTTCGTTTGCGTTATGTTTTCACACGGCACATCAGAGGGGCTGGGACTCGGGGGCCCAAGGGGCCCCGGGAAGGGCAGCACACCTGTGTGAGTGCGGAGCCGAGGGAAGGCCTGCCTCCGTGGTGCCCGCCAGAGGACGCTAGAGAAGTCTGGCCCACAGATGACCACAGCGACCGTGGGCCCCGCCCTGAGCAGCAGCTTGGCCACGAGGAGACACTGGAGCCCAGGGCCCTGTGAGGCTGCCCCACAACCACTGGCCCGGCAGACACCCCCACCCACGACAGTCTGTGGTTGGGCCCCTAAGGGACACAGAAGGCACAGGGTGAGCCTTCCCTCACTTTGACCATGAATTTCCCTGCATCTGCAGAGACGTGGGAGCTCCCTGCGGCGGTGGTGACAAGCCAGGCTCATGACTGCAGATTCCCAGAAGGAAAACCCAACAGCTGGCACTGAGCTGAAGCACAGGATGGGATTTTCACCACGGGGGTTGCAAGGTGGGCCCTCGGGGGGAGAACAGGGCCTGGGGGGCAGCGAACAGCTGGGGCACAGCCTGGACATGGCTGGGGACAGGTGTCCCAGGCCACAGCTGCCCAGCCCAGCCTGGCTGGCTCCAGGCCACTCCCTCGGGGAGGGCGGGCTCCTGAGAGGCAGGAAGAATGAGAGTCAGCAGGGCTCCAACCCCGTCCTCTGCTCCAGGCCAAGGCCGGAAGCTCGTCCCCTCCACAAGGGTCAGGTTGGGCCAGGGGCTGGGTTCCAGGGAACAAAGGCACAGAGTCAGCTCCATGCAGCCCCGTGACCCTGGATGACACCCCCACCCCTCCCAGGCTGACACAACACCCACCACGGCCTTGCACACCCCTCCCAGACCCATCTCAGAGCACCTAGGCCTCAGGGGCACACTCCCTGCCGGGCCACCATCTCTTAAAGAACCTGACCTACTTAGAGAGCAAACCACACTGCCAGTTCCCCGTCACTGATCTGCGGCTCACACAGGCCGAGGACCAGCCGGTGCCCCACCGCTTCAAACTGAAGCAGAAGTGATAGCGACCTTGGTGTCATCTTTCACAATAAAATAGGCCAGGGCAGAGACAGATCTGTCTTTTCAGAAACACCAAGAACAAAATTCAGGAAGGTTGTCCAAAAGCCAGGGCTGGGAACGGGGCCCCCTGTGAGCGTGGGCGCACCCCACCGTCTCCGTCTGAATATTAGAATCTCCCATTTTCATGAGAAGACAGGAACCGCTCGCTCTGGCGGAAAGTGAGATGCGCTGTGAACTGTCTTCCCCGCATCAGTGACCTGCGTTTGCTGCTGGCCTTTAAGCCGTCAGCCTCCTTGGCCGGGAGCTGGGTGAGGGGAGCAGCGACACCCACCCAGAGGTGAGCAGGACCCCTGCGGGTGCAGGCCCCAGGCTGAGCGCAGCCAGCACCCTGGAGGCACAGAGAAGGGCTGGCGCCTGGGGCCTCAGGGACAGCATGAGCTGAGAGACCACTGGTCTGCTGATATCTCTCCCCAGACAGATGGACCTCAGACAAGAGCCCTGCACACCCCACCCAGCAGGGAAGACAGGGTTCATTCACACAGACTGTCTTCTATGATGTTTCTAAATGTGCGCCAACATTGAAGAGACCACCCACACAGAGTTCGTGTGAGGTCACACCCAGGTTCCCTTATTACTGACACCTGATATCAGCGTGGGGTATTCATCGTTATGTTGATAGATTATTATTAACTAAAGGCCACAGTGTATTCAGACGGCCTCAGATCTGCCCAGTGCCCCTTTTCTGCCTCACTGTCCCATTAGGACAGCACACGACACTTCAGGGCCTGCTGGCCGACAGTTTCTCAGACTTTCCTTGGCTCTGACAACCTCGTTACCAAACGCAGGTCCGGCGGCCTGCACTACGAAAGCCGATTCTCAGCAAGAGAAGACGCAAGGGACCTGCAACCGGACAAAAAGAAGTGAAGCTCTCTGCAGTCACAGACACGGTCCCCACAGAAAGCCCCACAGGGTCCACGCAGGGCGCTGGGAGCTAATACATTCAGGAAAGTCAAGGTCAACACACAAAAATTACTTGTATTTCTACATACTGGCAATAAACTGTTGTAAAGGAAATTGAGAAAACAGGACTTCCGGTCAAAACGGAGGGCAGGTGAACACGCCTTGCCTCCACACAGTTATAGCCAAAAAACTAGAGTAGAAAACAAATTTCACCCAGAATTGTCAGAAAATCACGCTGTGTGGAAGTCTGACAACCAAGGATTTTAAAAAGCCACATTCATTCAGTCAGGTAGGAGCAGCAGAGACAGGACCAGGTGGTCCCACACCCACGTGTGGGGGATAAAAATCAGGAGGTGTCCCGGCCTGGGCCACAGGCCAGAGCACGCAGCCCAGGGTCCCAGAGCCTGGAAGACCAGTCCCTGTAACTTCTGGCTGTAAAAACCAGTCCTCTTAAAGGGCCCACAACAGACTTAGGACTCACACAGACCCACCCCCTCTGGGATTCAACACCAGGACAACAGCCAGAAGGGCACCGGTGCCATAAGGGTAGAAAGTGAAGCCCTCAGCACGCGGCATTCACCTGCAGAGAGGGTCCAACAGGCCAGGATGGGGGGCCACAGGCTCAGAGACGACAATGGCATCCCTGGTCACCTTTGCCACTGTGCTCCCCAGGCCCAGGCAAATGTGGGAGGCAGACTCCAGCTCAGTGCTGAGCCTTCTGAGAAGGAAGTGGTTAGCCCCATCCCCTCCCCAGCATATCAGAGTTGTCATCTGCAACACGGAATGGGGACTCCCTCACCCCCACCCCTGCCTAAGCCCGGGCTGGGCTTCCTGCAGACCCGGGTGGGAGACTTGTGCAAGCGACCACCTCGGGGCCAGGGGTAGGCTCCAGGGAGGACGCAGCTTTCTCTGCCCCGCACAGGTGTGTGACGAACAAGGGTCGCTCTGGTGTGTCATGAAAGGGCACCACTGTTTGATCAAAAACACTGAAAACGCGCACAACCTGCAACCAGCAATAGCAAAGGCAGCAAACACCTCTCTGTGAGAGGCCTGACGCCCACCAGGGAGGGACAGGTAATTGTTGGAAGGCGTTTGAAATGAAAGCCTGGTCCGGGACGTGCCCGCTGCACGTCCTCAGTGGGAAGCACACCCGGAGCATGGAGTGAGCCCCAGGATGCTGCTGTGACTCAGGCCTGTGTCTGCGCATCCGCCCTCGGGGATGGCCTGGATGGCACAGACCGCAATGGCCACGTGTCCACCTCTGAGAGGCAGAAGCGGTTTTCATTTGCTTTCTTGGTCTTACGAGTTTTGAAATCTACAGTAACATGTTTTTTCTAATCAGAATAATGTCTGTGAAACTCACTTTCTGAAAGGTTTGCCAGAGAACCACTCTTAGAGGGCAGCTCGGGTCTCCTGACGAGCGCGGATTTCCAGAGAGGACCCTGCTGGCCGGGCCCCGAGTGCCGAGGCTCCAGTCCCTCCCAAACTGCAGCTGTGCACTTCGCCACGCCCCCAACGTGGGCCTCAGGGACCTCCAGCACTATCCACGAGCCAGAAGGGCCACCTCTTGAGGTCACAGGGGGACTGCCATGTGTGCTTGATGATCCAGGGCACCCCTTCTCATCCCCCAAGGCTGTCAGGAGCTGACGTTGAGCCTCTCTGGACGCCAGCGCATCTCCTTCATCGGGCTCCTGTCGGTCCCTCCACTACAGCACAACTGTTCCGCACACCGCCAGCTGGGCCTCTCTCACATCCAGGGCGTGGGCACAGGGAAAGGGCGGGGGGAAGGGGGCAGTGCTCAGAGAGCTCCCAGCAGTCTGGCAAGACCAGGAAGGGCACAAGGGGAGGTGGGTGGCTGTCACTGCATCACCAGGAGACCCTGTCAATGAGGGGCTCACAGGACGGCTAGGCCTGGTCCCTCCCAGGATGCTGACTTGGAGGAGTGGGAGTAAAGGGGGACTTAAACATGCATGGGTGTGGTCACCCCCAAACCTGCTCCAGAGCCACCAAGCGAACAGGATACAGAGAAACCTTTCCTGGGGAGGCTGTGGTCAGGGAGGGGTGGTCACAAAGGGCTTGGTGGGGTCATCTGCGCAGGGCAGCATGGAGTGATGGGGATTTGGGCACAAGACCTAAGCCAGAGGGAGGGCAGCCTGCCCATGAAGGGAGGGTGGCCAGGGACTGGTTCATAGGGAGCCCCACCCCACACCTGGGCAAGAGGCTGTGGACAAGGACAGGTGAAACACTCAGCACCCACATCAGACCAGGGTGGGGCAGAGGGGGCCCCAGAAACAGGGCCTGGGCCATGGTGGGCATCTGAGGAATATTCCAAGATGAATTAACGGGTGGACGAATGAGCTCACAGGGAGTTTAATGACATCCTGCTTAGAAATGAGGAAAGTGAAAGTCCCCAGGAGTCTCGCTGGCACCCGCCACGGCCAGCTCACAGTCACCACGTCCTACGACAGGGGCCAGCGCGATCTTCCACCCCAGCCCGAGCTCTGGGGCCCAGGCTGTGAGGAGCCCACCTGTGTTCAAGGAGAGAGACCAGAGTTGGGCCCTCAGCAGTTCCTCAGACCCCCGCCAGGACTTCTGGGCTCTGGACTGTCCACACACCCCAAAGCCAGAGGGCGGACCAGGGCTGGACAGTGAGCTGGGGTGAGAATGAAGTGGCGTCACAGCACGCCCCTCCCACCGCCTGCCCAGGCCCCCGTGAAGCTGACCGGACTCCATGCACAGCCAGTAACAGAGACCCAAGTAACAGGTACGGTCTCCCTAAGCTCCACGCCTGCCCCTGCGACTCCACTGTCACAAGCCACTGCAAAGGGACAGCAAGGACCAACGCCCAAGCCAGGGATGGGAGTGAGGGTTCCCGACACACACAGAGGGGCTCTCAGGGTCTTTAAATGTAGGTGCTGCCCGGAGCAGAGCCCCGAATGTAGGCGCAGTACAGCAGGGCCAGCGCAAAGGACAGCACGGCACACAGGGGCGCACCCACCACACTCAAGGGCGCCCCCTCCTCCTGCTCCTGCTCCTGCCCCTCGGGGTGGCGCTGCGGCTCCCAGGCGTCATCATAGTCCTCTTCCAGCACCAGGTCCCGGGGCACCTCGACTTTCTCCCCCATGGGGACAGCTCCAATGTCCTCATAAACGCCTTCCGAGGGCAGATTCTCCAACATTCCAGAACCTGAAAAGGCCGCACCAGAACCTCTAGTCCTGAAGCTCCCTCTAAGCCCACGCTGCCGGGCCCCTGTGGGGTCTCTCATGTGAGCCAGGAGCCTCTGTTCCCCACTGGGACCCACGTCCCCCCCACACCCAGAACCCAGCGTGCTGGCCCCAGAGCGCCCCAGCTACACAGATGACATAGGAATGGGGACCCTCGAAGCTGTCCCGCCACCAAGGCATTCCCAGAACTACGAATCTTCTCATCCGGACCCTCTCAGAAGCGAGCAGGGCCCAAGGTCCCCCGTCCCCAACAAGTCGTGAGTCCGGGTGGGACTGAGCACGCAGGGCAGGGACCGGGACAGAGGGCCTGCGAAGGGCCGAGGTCTCTGAGTGCATCTCTCCCCATCCCCAGGGCCCAGGACCCCTCGCCGGCCTCGGCCACCACCTACCCCGGCAAGCTGCTCTGCGGGACCACTGCGCCCCCAGCAGCAGGGAGACGATGCCCAGGAGGGTGCCCAGGATGATGCAGAAGGTCATGGGCAGCATCCCAGCCTTGTGGGCAGGTAGTGGGGTCAGCAGAGGGCCTGGAGGGACAGTGAGAGGTGGGTCCTCCCTCAGTGCCTGCCTGCCCGCGGGGGGGATTGTGACCTGGGGCCTGGACCCCTGAGCCTCTAGGGAGGGGCCTTGTGCTGCACCCCCAGAGCTGGCCTAAGGTCAGACAGCCAAGGGCGAAGGTGAGGGGCACAGCAGGGAGGGGACAGGAGAGAGCACACTTCCCTCACTATGCTTTGGACACAGTCAGAGTGACTGAGAGGCCACAGTGTCCCGGAGCCAAACCCCCCATTACCCAGGGAAAGGTCCCAGAGAAGCAACTGGGCTGGGCCCAGGCCTGCTGTCCCCCACTTGGCCCTGCACCCAGCAGGCACGAGGACAGATGGCAGTGTCCCTCCAAGAACGGGTGTCCCTGCACAGTGGTCCTGTTCTTGCTGGCCTTGGCCTCCACCCCCACACTGAGGCACAGGTGCCCACAGGGGGCTCCAGGGGCCTCTCCATGCCACCCCCTTGCAGGGCTCCTCTGGGTCAGGGCCAGACAGAAGTGAGTAGAATGAGGCCTGAGGAGGAGCCCACCTGGCGGCCAGACCGTGGTCCCCCTGTCACCTGCAGAACAAAGGGGCCAAGTCTTGGGGTGAGGAAAAAAGGCGGCCATTGCCCTGAGCAGTCCAGACCCTCCGAGCAGCGTCCCAGCCCCATCAGCCCCAGTCTGTCCCATCATCAGACCCCCACGGGACAGCCTGTGCCCCCCGCCCCCCAGGCAAGAGGAACCCATGGTGGGGGCAGCCTCAGGGCTGGACCTGGGGGCATCCACAGTGGGCTGACGCTCCAGGGGAACCCTCCTGACCCCTCTCCCCAGCCCCCACCACCCCCACTGCTTCCCGCCCACTCACGGGAGCAGCGCACGCCCGCATCCTCCTTGTGGCCGCAGTCCGCGTGTCCCCAGGGCTCCGCCGAGCAGTCCCACAGGGA
The DNA here is from genome assembly GCA_007922815.1 of Macrotus californicus. Lineage (NCBI taxonomy): Eukaryota > Metazoa > Chordata > Mammalia > Chiroptera > Phyllostomidae > Macrotus > Macrotus californicus. The sequence continues at coordinate 29,151 of VMDR010000007.1, forward strand.
CGCCTCGCTGCCCCGGCAGCCCACCTCGTCCAGCCACACGGGCCCCGAGCCTGGACCGAAGGCAGCCCCTGCCAGGGCGCTGACAGCCCCACCACAGCCCAGCTGGCGGCACACGACCTCCGCGTCCGCCAGGTCCCAGGAGTCATCGCACACGGTGCCCCAGGAGCCCGCGAGCCAGAGCTCCACGCGGCCAGAGCAGCGGTCCTCGCCCCCGAGCACGCGCACCGCACCCTCCTCTGGAAAAGGGGGCGTGGTCAACGCAGGGCGGGACTGGGATGGGACACTGGACAGCGGCGTACCTGGGCAGCTGCCGGTCGGTGGGCAGTTGGGGGTCTCCCTGGAGTCCTGGGTCGTTTTCTCAGATGATCCTGGTGGGTTAAAGAGGCTCGTCTGGAGCAAATGCCCTGAAAAGCTTCAGAAGGAAGCTTGTGGAGCCCAAGGGACCCCAGGCCCCCACCCTGGGTCGATGACAGCCCCTGAACACAGGGCAGGGACCGGGATGTGCCGGCCCCACCAGCTCCCCCCACCCAAAACCACGGGTGCCACCTGAACAGGTGACCCAGGCCTCCTCTCTGCGGGTGCAGGAGTGCGGGTCCCACGGGGCAGACGGACACTGCCACAGCGTCCAGCTCCGCAGCCTGCGGCACTCGACGCTGTCCACCCAGGAGATGCCCAGGTCAGTGTGCATGGGCCTGTTCTCCAGCCAGCCCTGGTCCCCACAGCCCAGCTGCTTGCAGACCACGGACAAGGAGGCGTCCCTCAGGGCGTTGCTGCACACAGCACCCCACGAGCCGTTGTAGAACACGTCCAGCCATCCGGCGCAGAGGTGGGGGCCGCCCCGCAGCCTCAGGCCCACCAACCCTGGAAGACAAGCGGAGTCATGCAGGGGAAGTGTCTGAAGGAGGAGGGGCCCAGCTGAGTTGGAGGCACTCACACCCCCAGACCCGGGGAGGCCCAGGCATGGGCCCTGAGTCCCCACAGCAGCCAGGGTTCACCCCAGTGGTAACATCTGAGTGGGCATGCCAGCTGGTTGTCTGGAAAACCATCCTTGGAAATTACTTGAAATACAGAAGAATCTATTTGCCTAAAATGATCAATTTAGTAGTGATTATAAAGTTTTTTAAAAATTTTATAAAGGAATTAGCCCTGGCTGGTGTAGCTCAGTGGGTTGAGTGTGGGCCTGCAAACCAAAATGTTGTGGGTTTGATTCCCAGTCAGGGCAGGTGCCTGGGTTGTGGGCCAGGCCCCCAGCAGGGGCTTCCCCAGAGACAACCACACACAGATGTTTCTCTCCTTCTCTTTCTCCCTCCCTTCCTTCTCTCTAAAAATAAATCAATAAAATCTTTAAGAAAAATTTTTTATAAGGGAATTAGTCCACAGCACCACATTCAGTCACAGCACCAGTCCAGGCGGGCCAGTGTCCACCAACTGTCCGGGGCCACGACCAGCTGGAGTCCAACGGGGGACGCAGTGTGGAAACCAAGACACTGCCACCTGTCAGAGTTGGCCCTGCCGACCTGTGCTCCAGGGCCTGCGAGACCTCGGAGCCACCTGGACCAGGGTCCACGGAGAAAGCTGGGCGTGAGCTGCCAGTGACGGGTCACAGGGCATTAACGTGAGTCTGAGAACCCGGGGCAGGGATGGCTTATCCTGCAGCGTCGCTGGGCCCAGAGCACACAGACGAGCTCTGTCGTGGGCCCTGGAGATGTGAGTGCTATGGTGTCACCCACAGAGACAGCGCGACCGCGACGCGCAGCCACCCGACGAAGAGACGCAGCTCACAGACCGACCTGAACAGAGGGCGCCGGCGTCCTCCTTGTGCGCGCAGTCGTGCTGGCCCCAGCCCGGCGACGGGCACTGCCACAGCGCCGCCTCGTGGCCGCCGCAGCCAAGCTCGTCCATCCAGATGCGCCCGGCCCCGGCCCCGAAGTGAGCGGCGCCCAGGGCGCGGAGGGCGTGGCCACAGCCCAGCTGCCGGCACACCACGTGCGCGTCCCGCAGGTCCCAGCCGTCGTCGCACACCGTGCCCCACGCACCAGCGTGGAGCACCTCCACACGCCCCGCACAGCGGCCTGGCCCTGAGACCAGCCGCACCCGGCGGCTCCCTGCAGAGAGACGGAGTAAGGGTGGACCCAGCCCCCAGGGCAGATGGAGAGACCCGGGGTCCTCACTCACCGGAGCACACGACGCCCACGTCCCGCGAGGCCCCCGCGGACGCCAGCAGGGACGCAGACACGTTGCACTGGGTCAGGCGGGTCTCGGTGCCCACGCAGCGCACGCGGCTCAGCCCCACCCTGCCGGCCCTGCGGCCTGGCGCGGGCGCATCGTAGGCTCGCTCAGCCTCTCCGCAGCCCAGCTGCCGGCACACGACGCCTGCGCCCTGCAGGTCCCATGCGTCGTCCAGGACGCGGCCCCACACGCCGTCCAGAGACACCTCCACGCGGCCGTCACAACGGCTCTGCCCGTCCCTCAGCCGCAGGGCATGGAAGACATCTAGTGAGAGGTGGGAAGTGGCAGGGAGTCAGTGCCAGGGACCCCCAGACTGTAACTGGGAGAGGACCACCAGCTCCTCCCAAGCCCCATCCATCCCCAGACCCTCTGTCCACCCTTCCTCCTGACCCACCTGCACAGACCACGGTGGCCGCATTTCCCGGGGCACAGGTGGGGGCCCCCAGGGTGCTTACTGGGCAATTCCACAGATAAGGCTCTGTCCCAACACAGTGGAACCTGTCGGGCCAGATGGGAGCGTCCCCATGCCCAAAATGGCCTCCTCGAGGTGTGGCCACCACACTGCCACAGTTGAGCTGGTGGCAGAGGACAGTAGCATCTGCCAGGTCCCAGTGGGTGGCACAGAGAGGCGCCCAGGCCCCCTCCACCTGAAGCTCCACGCGCCCCTCACAGAGGCTGCTGCCGTTGACCAGCCGGAACTCTGGGTGGGGGAAGAGGGGCGTCAGGCCACCTTTGACCTGAAGATCCAGCAGGGGGCAATTTCCTTTCCCCCACGCCCCCCAAGTGGTGGCCACAGAGCTGCAGCCTGGCTCTCACAACATCGCGGCTCAGCACTGGCCCACACAGCACCAGGCGGCATTGGGGTGAGGGGTGTGCATAGTCCTCCAGGGCCAGGCTCCAGTCTCCTTCTCCATGTCCCTTCTTCCCTCAACCCTCAGAAATGACGCCCCTCACAGAACACAACCCCCGCCTGCTGGAGGCACCTTTGTGAGCCGGGCTGGAACCCCCAGGGCCGAGCCCCAGAGCCCCCTTCCATTCTCACCTGAGCACCTGAGCCCGGCGTCCTGGCTGTGCCTGCACTGGTGCCCAGGCCCCCGAAGGCAGTGGAACAGCAGGGACTCATTGCCCACGCAGCGGAAGGCGTCTGTCCACACGGCCCCAGAACCCTGGCCAAAGTGGGCACCCCGGGGCGTGGACACAGCCAAGCCGCACTGCAGCTCCCGACACACCACGTGGGCCGTGGCCTCGTCCAGGTCATCGTCACAGACGGTGCCCCAGGTCAGGCCACGCCGCACCTCCAGGCGCCCAGCGCAGGGGTGCTCACCGCCCACCAGTCGGGCCTCAGTGTGTCCTGGGGGAGGAGACATGTTCTCTGTGAGGGGCAACTGCTCTCAGGTCAACAGCTCAGCCTGCAGCCACTGCCACCCTGTCCCACAGGAGGCTCTGCGTCCAGGCAGCCAGTGTGCCGAGCACCAGACGGAACCGACAGCCAGAGGCCATCCACCCCGCGTGCAGAGCAGAGCAGAGCAGGGGTCCCTGGCTGCTTCCATGGGGTCAGAAGTTAGGGCCACCTGCATCTCCTCTGAAGCAGCAAGTGGCGCCAGTGCCCCCTGCCCCGCGTTGGCGGAGGCCTCACCTGAGCACACCACCTCGCTGTCCTGCTGGAAGTCGCAGCCCCTACGCAGCTGGTTGTTAAGCCTGCAGTTCCGGATGGTGGGCTCCGTGCCCTCGCACGCCATGTACCTCCTGCCGCCACCCGCGTCCTGGCGGGAAGCCTGCAGCGCGGGGCCGCACCCCAGCTCCCGGCAGAACACGGTGGCCTCCGCCTCATGGAGGCCACAGAGGCGGTCCACGCCATTCGTGTTCCTGATCTCCGGGAGCCCCGAGCAGGGGCTCCGGCCGTTCACGAGCCGGATCTCCCGAAAAGTTCCGTCTGCAAAGCACAGGCCACACTCGGAGGGCGCTCCCCTGCTGGCCCCTTTGTCGCCTGGAGGCTGTGGCCTGCCTCCATGGCCAGACACTTCCACACAGGCCTGGCAGCTCCCTCCAGGCCCCCACCCGGGTCCAGGACTCACAGTCCCAGGGGCAGGCACTGCTCCTCCCTCCAGCCTGAGGGTGCCTCTTCTGAGGATGGGGTCGCTTTCTGACCACTCACTCAGAAGGCCCCACTCAGAGGGCCTGTGCCCGGTGTGAGGGCTGCTGTCCCGCTCTTGGCAACTTTAATCATTTTTGAAGAGGGCGCCTGTCCCCCCCACAACCAAAGCAGAGGGGTCTACTTCAGAGGCAGGCGCCATGAGGGGCTCGGGAGCTCTCGGTCAGCTAAGGGCCCAAAGAACGCTCAAGACCCTCAAGACAGACCTCCCTGTCATTTAAGAAATCCTGACTGGATACCCACACTGGTCCCTCAAGCCTCCTCAAGTGTCCCAGGCCCCTGTCCGCTTCCCGCTCCTCCTCACTCTGGTGTGTGTGTCACTCCCGTCTCTCCCTGGGGAACCTGGGCTCTGCACAGCAGGAGTTTGCCGGGCTATTCACAGTTGCGTCCCCCGCCCCTAGCATGGTGCCTCGAAAGGACACACGTGCTGGACGACAAAGGAAGGGCCCCTGGCACAGGAGGAAGGAACAGCAACGAGAGCTTGGACCATCCTAGGGGTTGAGCCAGCTCCTGTGCCCGAAAGGAGCCCACCCAGAGAGTCCCCAGGCCTGCCCCACCCGCCACCCCGCCGTGCTGACTCACTTGCGCACAGCACAACCACCATCCACTCGTAGGGGCACGGGCTCTGCGTCCACGCCCCGAGGCTGCACTCCCAGAGTGAGGACTCGCCGCCCCTGCAGGAGACGTTGTGCAGCAAGGCCGGCACCTTCTCTCCGGGCAGCGGGACGTACTTGGGGGCGCCCACAGCCTGGCCACAGCCCAGCTGCCTGCAGACTACGGATGCCTCCGCCAGCGTCCACTCCCGGTTGCACACGTGTCCCCACTGGCCCTCGTGGTGGACCAGCACCACTCCATCACACGGGCTGTGTCTGTTCGCCAGCCTCAGGGCACCCGGCCCACCTGCGGAGGGACCACCGGCCTCAGAGGGGCCACATTGTCTGGCGCCAAGAGGGGAGGTGGGGCGCCAGCTACGTGGTGGCAGCCTCTGCATTTGTCTGCAGCTGCCTCCAAGGCCATGGGAGCTCCCCCCAGCCCTGTCCTGCCCAGGCCTCTGATCCCCCTCATCCCCTCAGCCCCTGGTACCCCGACTTCATCGCAGCCCCTTGAGCCTCCTGCCTCGAGCCCCAGTCCTGAGCTGGTGCAGGAAAATAAAACAGCCATCGGGGGACAGCCACGTGGGTAGGCCAAGGCATCCCAGGCTGCGCACCTCAGCCCACCCCCAGGGCTGCCCTCCACTCGCTGCCTGGTGTCCACATCCCTCACACAGCCCGGGACCCTCCTGTGGGTTGGGGTCGCTGGGACGGACGCAGTCACGTCCCCTCAGTGCACCCAGGCTCTCGCCCAGTGCACCCCCAGGCTCCGAGCACTGGGGTGGGGCCCCTGCTCAGGGTTGGAACAGGAGTCTCCTGCACTTTGGACACCCCAGGACACCCCACCCACCTGTGGGCTGAGTGAGGCCCAGACAGCAGGTCACACCTCAGTGTCTGGGCATCTACAGAGCCACTGCTTCCAGAAGGTTCAGTGAACGAAGGAAGAAACTTACCGATGGGGCCTGCCTGGAGGTTGAGGAGAAGGGGCCCGACTCCCAAGGCCCAGAGAGCCACCCTCATGGCCCCCCAGCCCCGGGGCCTCAGCTGGCACCTGCCACTCAGCTGGGACAATGGTGAAGGTGGCAGGCTGGAGTCAAACCCACAGAAGCAGGAGCTGCCCACAGCCTCCAGGGACCAAAGGAGATGTGAGGGCCTCTGCGGAGCGCACCAGGGACCCACTCTCATCTGTGAGCAGAGCAGCCAATGGGCTCCGCCACCCAAGCACTGCCCAGCATGCGCAGGGACCCAGGCTGGGGTTTCCGCTCACGCTGACAAACTGCTGACGAGGCTGCGGCCTCAGAGCCACAAGCAGGCAGGTGGGCCGACCTGCCCCCCCACCCCGTGGCAGCCCCGAAACCCAGTCAAGGAGGCTGCGCACCCTCGAGGGTGCGGGCTGGATCCCTGGTCAGGGCGTCTTCAGAAATCAAACACCGAACGCATGACCACAGGAAAACAAGTCGATGTTTTCTCTCCCCCCTTCCTCGCTCTGCAAAAAATAAAAACAACAAAAACACCAAGCCTAGCGGCTTTCGCCAGCCACCATAGACAGTGACAGAGTGACACCGACATCCTGCAGACAAGCAGGGCCTGAGCCAGGGCCCTGAGTCTCCGGAGGAGTGAGACGGGCCAGGCTCGCACTGCAGGGCTTCAAACACGAAACGACCTCTGGACCCAACGCCCACAAAAGAAGGCCCAGGCGTGCACCCTAAGAGGCTAAAACAGGTGACTGTCTGCCGGAACGGAACGTGACGTCGTGACCAAAGTGTCCAGGACGCAAGTGGGAGTCTCCCATCAGAGAAGAGGGTCCGTCAGGGCTGACCATCAACTCGGTGGGTCAGAGATGGCGGTGCCAGGGCAGGTGGACGGGGGTTTTGGAGCAGCATTCAGAGTGTTTGCACGTGGGTGGCAGAGGCTTCTGCAGCAAGTGGAAGAATCGCGGCAAACACACAGAGGGTGTAAAGTGAGCCTATGGCAGGGTGTGGACAACCTGGGGTCCTCACAGTGCTGGTGGGGCCGGGAAGTGGCCCGGCAGTTCCTCGGAAGGTCGGCACGGAGGCCCCCTGCACCCAAATCTGCTCCCGGGCTCGCAGCAAAGAAACGAAAAGCGTGTCCACACGAAACCTGCTCATCAGTGCTCACGGCAGCCTCATCCATAATAACTAAAGAAACAAGAACGGCCTAGACGGTCACCAATCGGCCGACGGACAAACGAGCGCAGTGTGTCCGCGCCACGGGGCGCCGTCCGCCCACTGAAAGCAATGGGCTCTGGACACAGGTCACGATGGTGCAGACCTTGAAAGCGTCATCCTGAGTGACAGAGCCAGACGCAGAAGACCACAACCATGATCCCATCCACGTGAAACACCCTAAACAGGCAAATCCAACACACAGGCCACGGTTGCCGGGCTGGAGGGAGGCAGGCGTGGACAGAGACCGCTGATGAGCACAGAGGGTCCTCCGGGGGCAGTGAAGTATTCTGAAATTAGCCAGTGGCGGCAGCTGCATAATTCTGAATGCACTAAAAACCACTGGATCAAACAGCCGTGAAGGATGCACTTGAGGGTGCACGAATCAGCTCAATAAAGCTGTTCCTGTGTTTTAAAGAACCAGAAAACTGAACACACAAAACCTGAAAATGGTTTTAATTCGCGGAACAGACTCCGCAGTGCGGTGGCATCAGCAAACTTGAAGACAGACCAACAGAACTGACTTACTGTGAACACAGACAGAAGATTTCAGAAACTGGCAGGGCAGCAGAGGCCTTGGGGACAGCCGTGGGAGATCTGCTGGTCTGTCCCTGGAGGCCTGGAGAGGAGAGGACAGTGCGGGGCTGAAAAAGAATTTGAAAAAAATAAATGGCTTCAAACTTCCTAAATTTGGTGGAAGACATAAACTTACAGATTCAGAAAGATGAGCAGACCCCACCCAGGAGAAACCCAGAGAGATTCATAATGAAACCATCATAATTAAACTTTTGAAAACTAGAAACAAAGGAGAAAAACCCTAAAAACAGCCAGAGAAAAATGACACGTCGTCCACACAGGAGAACCGGCATGCGTGGCCGCGCATTTCTCATCGGTGCGCAAGCGGGAGGCCGGGCCGACCGGCTCAAGTCACGAAGGACAAGGAACGAGCACAGGGCCTGTGTGGGGAAACTGCCCCACAGAGAGGGAGGGGAGCAAAGACACCCTCCACACTCTGTGGAACTGAGAGAACCGGCTGCTGGCAGACACACCCTAGAGGTTGAAGGAAATGCTAACGGGGAGGTGGGGCCCCCCAGGGTGGGGGGTGGGGGGTGCTGGCCAGGAGACATTGCTGGCGGGAATGCAGGCCGGTGCAGCCCCTGTGGAAAGCAGTATGGGGACACCTCAAAAAATTACAAATGGAAAAACTGCCTCATGACCTAGCAGTTCCACTTGCGGGGATTTGTCCTAAGATTCCCGAAACAGACTCAAAAGGACACGCACGCCGTGTTCACTGCAGCGTGTTATCCACCATCGCCAAGCCCAAGTGCCCATGGAGGGACAAAGGTGTGGTGTGCTTATGCTCGGCTGTAAGAAAGGATGGAATCTCGTCGTTTGCGGCAGCATGGATGGAACTAGACGGCGTTGTGCTCGGTGACATAAGCCAGCCAGAGAAAGACACAGACAGACGCTGCCTGGAAGTGAAGGGGACCCCCCTGCACCGGGAATCCCGGGCCCAGGGGCACCAGAATCGGCGGCAGAAAAAAATCATATTATCATCTTAAGAGATGCAAAGAATTTATATAAATGTCGATGCCCATTTATGATAATAAGTATTCGCAAACTAGAAATGGCAGAAAACTTCCTTAATCTGATAACAAATATCATCAAAACCTCACCCACAGCAAACGTCCTACTTTCTGAAATCGGAAACAGCCAGGAGCAGAGAGGTTGGAGGGCCCCACAGACAATGATGCCCCTGGGACCGAAGAAACCCAGAAGAATCTACAGATAAGTTAGTAAAAATTCGTAAGAAAGTTTAGGAAGCTTAGTGGACACCAATGAGTGGTCAATAAATGAGTCACTTGTTTTTCTACACACTGGCAATAAACAGAAAATGAATTCTTTTAAGTAGCTAGCTATTTAAAAAGCAACGAAGATATTACATGTCTCGGAATAACGTAACAGAAGCTGTGGAAGACCACGCGGAAAACCAAGAGGCACTGGTGGAAGGTTCAGTAAACGGGGGTGCACTGTGTTTATGGGCTGGGAGGCTCGATGGGCAGAGCGGGAGCTGCTGGAGGAGGGGCCTGGGCCTGATGAGGTGATTCTCAGGTTCACACGGAAACACAATGGGCGGGACAGCCATCTGCGTCCATACAACAGGACCGAAAGCCCCACGTGGGCTAACGTGACGTGTGGATGAAGCATGTTGGCTGGGACTGTGGGATGGAAGGACAGCAGGGACCACGTCACAGGTCACAGGAGTTTGGGGGTGTCCTGTCCAGCAGGGGTCAAGGAGTGGGGGTGCTGGCTACCATGGGGCAGAGAGTGTGGGGGTTCCTTCCCTTTTGTTTATAGGACAGGGGGCTAGAGCCTGTTTCCAGGCTGATGTTAGAAGCCAGAAGAAAGAGATGGAGAAGGGGAAGAGCCCTCAGGGGTGGGGAGGAGGCCCCCTCCCAGGAGGGCACGTAAAGATAAGGTCGCTGCAGAAAAGGCAGGAAGTGGTGCCCTGCCCTGGCTTGGGTTCCAAGAAGGGGTGCAGCTCAGGGAGCCTGCAGGGAAGCCAGCCAGCGGCGGGTCCTGCTGCGGGTGCCGGGGACACTGACACTTGCAGGGGCAGGGTGGCGGTCCCAGGTCTTGGGTGCTCACAGAGATGACCAGGGGTCCTGTGGGGGGGACTTGGGAAATGGCAGGACCTTCATCTCCACGCCTAGACCTGGAGGGGAAGCTGAGGCAATGGGAGCCCAGTCTGGGGGGTGGGGGAGCTGAGGTGTTTGGGGGAGCAGGGCCCCCAGAAGCAGGAGGCCAGGGACCCAGCACCTCCATCAGCAGGGCTGTCCACAGAAGCTGGGTTCCCAGGAAGAACATCAAGCACATGACAAAGTCATCGACAGAAGGGAGACACCCCAGGAGCCTGAGAAACATGATGTCCAGACACAGCCCGGGGAGGGCCACCGCCCACACCCAGAGCCACAGTGCTTCAGCCTCTCTCCCTGCCTGCCTACCTCCAGCTGCCGCAGCCCCGCTCTGGGAGGGCGGACACGTAGCCCCAATATACGATTGCATGTTTGAAATTAACGGTCTCCTTTGAGCTGAACCCCATAGTGTTTGTCATCCTCAGTAATCAGGGTCCTCCTCACCACCCTTCCCCAAGAGGCTGCTCAGCCTCCGAAGCTCCTCACCCCCTTCTTTTTGACGGGGCCCCGGGAAGGCGCACGAGTGTGTCCCAGCACCTCAAGTCCTTCCGTTGAGCTGGCCGGAATCTTTGTAAACTGCACCTGAGATTGGGCACCACAAGGCTTAGGTAAGACTCCCAGCTGCCTGAAACACAAACTCTCTCTCAGAAAGAGGGCTCAGAATAGAAGACGTCCCCTTGGGTGAAGCCTTTCAGGGTTCAGGGACGAGGCAGCATGGGCCTGGAGCTGTTCCCTCCGAGTCCCTCTGGGTGAGCACGGGAGTGTCGCATCTGCTGACGAGAGGGACAGCCCCACCTTTCCCCTGGCTGCTGAGGAATGACTAAGAAAGTCCAAAAGTCCCAAACATCTAACCCTCCAGGACACCCCACGGAGGGCTGCATCAGATGGCCGCTGTCACCAGACACAAGGTCACCCCAGTGTTATCGGCACTTGCTCCCATGGCACCAAGCGCACCCTCCTTCCTGGGCCTTCCCACCAAACGCCAGGCTGCCTGCAGGTCCACCGCACGTGTTTCCTGGCTCCTGGGCCAGGTGTCCGTGCGTCCCCTGCACTCACCCTCTGGGAAGGGGCTCCCAGCAGCTCCAGGCTCCTCGATTCCTTGGTGGGTCTCTGGAGCGGGTGCCCACTTTCCCAGTCCCTCAGCACCAGACAGAGGGCCGGGGCTTGCCACCCAGCCCTGCGACCTCCACAGTGACCTCCTCCGACAGGTGCCACCATCCACACCCCCTTCAGTCCAGTCCTCGTCCCACTGCTCACTCGCCGTCTCCAAGCAGAGTCTCCTCCCCTCGCCCACAACAGGCTCAGGGCCGAACTCTGAAACCCCTCGTACACCTGCTCCGTCCACAGCTCTCCCACCCTTGGGAGTCAGACCCGACCTTCTGATCGTGGTGGCCAAACCTGGGTCGTTCTCGGCTCTTCTGTTTCTCTCACACCCCACACCCAACCACCAGCAGCCGTGCAGGGTCCACTCTGAGAAGGCAAGGCGAGTCCCTGCACCACCGCCGTCCCACCTGCCACTGGGGTGAGAGCCAGGGCTGCCCGCCAGGCTCCCTGCAGGGTCTTGTCTGCACAGCCGCCCAACCCGTCCTTCCAGACACAGCTGGACCCCAAGACCGTCCACCCCTCACCCCAAGGCACACATTCCACCCCGAGCACAGCCAGGGCTCATCCTGACCTGCAAGGCCCTGCCTGGGTCCCGTCCATACTGACATCACCTCCCCTGACTCCCCAGTCACCTCACTTCAGACACTCAGGCTCCCAGCTGTTCTTCAAACACCCTGGAAACACTTCTGTCCCGAGGGGAGCAGCTAATCGGGGAGAGAAAGAAGTTGTGAAAATTGGAAGAAAAAGAGGAGTGGGTGGAAGGGTGTGTGTCTGGACAGCTGGGTGGGTGGACGGGCAGCTGGGAGGGTGGGTGGACAGCTAGGTGGGTGAGTAATCAGGATGGTGAGGGAGCGATGAAAACCTTGAGCCATAAACCCTCTAGAAGAAAATATAAGGAGAAAGCCTTTGTGACCTCGAGTCAGCAAAGACTTTACAGACACAACGCCAAGTGCACAGCCCATGGGGCAACAGGGACAGAACGGGCTCCACCGGGTGAAGAACGTCTGACCTTCGAAAGACTCTCTGCTGATAAAGTAACACGCAATTCATGATTCGGGAAAAACACTCACAAATCCAACACCTGATATAAGATTCGTATTCAGAACAAAAAAGTTCTCAAAATTCAGTGATAAAAAAAATCAACCAAAACAACAAACAGGTGAAAGCCTTGAACAGACATCTCACCAGAGTGGGTAACGAGCACGTGAAAAGATGCTCAGCATCACTGGTCGGGAGGAAAACGCAGGTTCTTTCCATCCTCTGAGGACGTGCTATTGATTTTAGAGAGAGTGGAAGGGAAGGAGTGAAGGGAGAGGAGCACGGACGTGACAAGGCACGGATGGCTGGATGCCTCTCACACACCCCTAGCTGGGACTGAACTCCCACCCTAGGCACCTGCCCTGACCTGTGACCTTTCCGTTTATGAGACAATGCCCAACCCACTGAGCCACACTGGCCAGGGCTGAAAATGCAGATTTAAGCCACAAAAAAATACCACTACAAACACTTTAACACCCAGTGCCAACTGGAATAGAAGCTTGAAAAATATGTAACAGCTTCTTATAAAGTGAAACATCCACGTACCACACAACCCAGGGCCCACACTCCACAATAAAAGTCCATGCAAGTGTTCACAGTGACGTACTGCGTAATCGACAAACCCTGGAAACAACCCAAAGGTCCCTCCGCTGGGGCAGGTGGGGGACGGACCCGTGGTCTCTCCCCGCAGTGGAGTGGGGCTGGGCAGGGAGAGGATCTGACCTGTTCGAACCCCAAACTCTAAGTGAAAGCGGCCAGACTCAAACAAGTCATACTGTCCTCATACTATTCATAAGCTATTCTGGGAAAGGACTGTTGATGGGGAAAAGGTTTACCTACAAAGGGAGAGGGTGGGGGACTTGGGAGTAATGACATAGCTCTACGTTTTTACCGCAGTGGCCCTACCTGCCAGGGAGGGCTGGGAGCCACTCTACCAAGAGCCTGGTGACAGAGTTCATCCTGCTGGGCTTCCTGGGGCTGCGCCACCCTTAAGGGTTGCTGCTCGAGTCACTCCTCACTGTCCATATGGTGACCGTCCTGGAGAACCTGGTCATCATGGTGACCACCCAAGCCACCTTCTTCCCGGCCATGTCAGTTCTGGGGACTCTGAACCTCAGTCACCATCCGGAAGCCACTGGCTGACCTCCTGGCATGAGCCAGGACCGGCTCCTTCTCCGTAGTCCTCACCCAGCTGTTCCTCTCCGTCTGGCTCAGCTCCTCTGAGTGCTTCCCCACTGGCCAACACGCCTGTGTCCAGTACCTAGCCACCTGCTGCCCCGCACTACCTGGCCATCATGGACTCAAGGCTCTGCCTGCACCTGGCCCTCGGTGCCTGGGTGGGCAGCTTCCTGGCCTCCATGGCTCTCATCTCCTGCCCCGCCCCCACCACAGGGGCTGCCGCCTCGGTTCCAGGTGGGAGCCCTCTTCCCACCTTCGAGCCCAGAAACAGGTGAGCATCTCCTGTGGGTCCCTCTGCTCTCCTTGCTAATCTCTTTCCTGTGATTCCCATCTTGTCTCAGAAGAGAAAGCTGGAGGTGCCTACAGCCAGCAGCCCTTACTGGCCAGGGGTTCAAAGCACATCGTTGTCCCGCGTTCCCCAGAGAGGCTGAGACACAAGGAGCATCCTCACCCATCCTTAGCAGTAGCTACAACGTAAAAGAGTTAGCATGGTTTTATTCCCACAGTGTTTCCTTCTGAACTATCCAAAAAGTTAAAAGACATTTGTTACAGGTGAGTACCGATTTGCCTATTCATCACATGTTGGCTGGGCACTCCCACGTGGCCAGCTGAGTTCTGGAAAGGTCACACAGGCCTCAGGCCCAGGTGGCATTTGAAACCAGAGGAAGTGACCCCAGGGGTTTGTGTGGAAAGGCAGCTCCGAACCTTTGGGGCCAGGAGGAGGGAGGTCCCTGTGCCCACTCCTGAAGCCCCAGGCCCGGCAGCTGGGCTGAAACCCTGCTGTCCACAGTGGGACTAGAGGGGGTCCCGGCGTCAAGACAACACAGTCCCAGGAAGTGTCCTGGGCCCCCTCAGAAAGCAGCTTGGGCAGCTGGTTACCGGTGGCCTTGTCATGGAGGGGCCAGATCTCCTTTCCCAGACCTGGGCGGTGGTGGCGGCCTTGCAGCCACTGTTGGGGCTGGACAGCAGGACCTGGAGCTGGGGGTGGACTGGGCCATCCGTGGTCCCTGTGCCTGGGACATCCCCCCAGGCAGAGATGAAGATGAGGAATGTGGGGAAGGGTGACAGATGCAGGCACAGTGCCGCTGGCACTGGAGACCGAGGCGTGTGGGGATGGTGGACACCTGGGCGCTGCTGAGGGAAAGGGGGTGGGTGGGAGGGCGGACAAAGCGGAGCGGAGGTGGCGGTGCTGGGAAGGGAGGGGGCCGCGAGCTCCTGGAACTGCCTTTATCTGCTCCCTTCCCGCTCCGGAGGGACGAGCGTGTCTGCCCGCCCCCAATCCTAGGGCGGAGGCCTCGCGCAGAATCTGGGCTGCACAGCTCCGCGCTCAGGCGGAGGGTCTCCGCCTCGGCCCTTATCTTTCCGCTCGGCTGCAGCCCTTGGAGGGGCCACCCCAGCTCGCGGTTCCGACCAAGGCCGGTGGAGGGTAAGGCCAGGCGGTGGGATCCAGGCGCGGGCTTGGGGTTGGGGATGGAGATGCTGCAAGGGGCTCGGAGGGACCGGGAGGGTCCAGCCGTCGCCCGGAAAGCTCGCTTCCTGAAACTGGGCCTGTGTCCGGCAAGGTCCCTGTCCCCCGTCCCAGCAGGAGGGCCAGGTGGGGGGGGGGGTGGAGCGCAGGCCGAGGTCGGGTCAGGACCGTCCCCTAGGTCCCCGCCTGCGGGGGCGGAGTCTGTACCGGGTCCCCAGCCACCCGTTCTCCCGGATTCTGGCCCCGCGCCGCATGCGTGCCACCGGAAGGTTCCGGGAGGGCAGGGCGAAGGCATGCCTGGTCTCTGGATCCGGATATGGGCCTTCGGGGGCCCTCGGACCCTGAGACTACGGCCTCCAAACGCAACCCCCACCCCAGCGCCGGCACAAGGGTCCTTCCAGAGCCGCCCAGGACGGAGAGCCCACTCCCGGCCTCCGCCGCAGGGCGCTCTCCACCCCCAGCTCTGCCCTCCTCAACGCCCGGGCACAAGGAACTCCCCTCCCAGGTGCTGAACCTCTCGGCCCCCACCCGCCCCTTCCCAGTTACTGAACAAGACCCTCGCCCCAGGCTCGAGTCCTCAGCAGCTCCCCCAGCTGTGTGGGGAGGGGGCGGGGGTCCTCTCACAGACCGAGCCCCTGCCCCGGGCCCTTGGCCCCGGTGCCCAGGCGCAGAGCCCCGGGTCCTCTGAAGCTCAGGCCCTTTCCTCTGTCCTCTCCCAGGTTTTGTCCTGCGAACATGAACTGGATGGCAGCGACCTGCTGGGCTCTACTGCTAGCCGCCACCTTCCTGTGCGACAGCGGAGAGACCAAGGGCGGCCGCGGAGGGGCTCGCGGCAGCGCCCGGGGAGGGCTGCGCGGGGGCGCGCGCGGGGCCCCCAGGGCACGTGTGAGGCCGGCGCCCCGCTACTCAGGCTCCTCCCTGCGCATGGGGGCGGCGGGGGCAGCGGCTGGGGCCGCGGCGGGCCTGGCTGCGGGCTCGGCCGGGAGGAGGGTCCTGGGGCCCTGGGAGAGCGGCCTGGAGGACGAGGACTTGGCACCCGAAGGCAACAGGACCGGTGTCTACAGCTACCGGGCCTGGACGTCGGGCGCAGGGCCCGCGTGCGGCCTGCACCTCTGCCTGCTGCTCTGCGGCGCCCTCGGTGCCCTGGGGCTGCTGCAGCCCTAGGCCTGGCCGGGCTCGGGCAGATCGGCCCCCGCCCGCGCGGTCCCCGAGCCCTGAGAGGCTGCCTGAGTGGTTCTGCCAGTGACCCAGGGGCCACCTCCTGTTCACCGTCCTGCCCAAGCCCCTCCTGAGCCTCCTCACCCCCACCTGACCTGGGGCCCAGGGACCCATCAGCTCTAGGACACCCATGCAGCACTCCCCGGTTAGGGTCCCCCCAGCCAGAAAGGCAGGTGCCCTGTGGTCCCTGCACCGCCCTAGCCTGTGGCCTCCCAGGTCTCCAGAGCTGCCTCAGAGACAGGTGCCAAGACCAGGCGGTTCAGGCCACTCTATCTCCTCTGAATGCACCCTGGACACTTGGATGTGGATGGTGCTGACCACTGGGCAGAGGCACAGGCTGAGGACTGTGGTGGCCTCCCCCACAGAAGCTTCCAGAATGGACCCAGAGGCATTGGGGATTCGGGGGAAGGGGACGTTTTGCTCACAGCAAATGGACAATGCCTGGTGCTGAGTGACTGTGAATCTCAGCCCAGAGACACAGCCCAGCTGTGGTTCCGTGGATGGTTTCCCAGGAGCACACCCCTGCCCTGGGCCCCAGCTGTGTCCCCACTCAGTGCAGACACTCTGTGGGACCCGCTGCCAGCGACTGCCTTGGAGCCACTATACTCTGGCTTAAAACAAGTCACTTGACTCTTCCTGGGACCTACTCGGGAAAAATCAACATTCTGTCTGAACTTCGAGTGTCTATTCCCAGAGCCCTGGCCTGCGCTCGGTGCAGCAACTGCCGCTCCCACTGAGGGGCCCCCACCCCGGCCTAGCCAGCCTTGGGCCTGGCAGACAGCAGCAGCACACCGGTGGGCAGCACCCTGTGGGAGGCAGAACTATGGTGCGAATGGAAGAGGCTGGGACCTGGCCAGACCCAGGACCCACATGGCCAAGGGCAGGAAGGCGCAGGCAGCAGGCCCAGCACCCAGCGTACACAGGGCCATGAGAGCCTTGCCCAGCAAAAGGGAGCGCCAGGAGCGGAGCCCCTCCACCACCACCTGGGGTGTCTGAACACCACGAGGTTCTGAGGATGGGCTGACGCCTTTGGAGCACAGTTTGCCTATGACACCCAATACCCCTGTGTACACGGCCAGCTCTCAGCCTCCTGGGCAGCCAATGGCCCATCTCCCTCAGCCTACTGGGGGCTCAGCTCCTCACCACGCCCTCTGGCTTTCATTCTGCCGTACTCTGGAGCAGGCCAGCTTCCCAGGCCTGGCTCCTGGGGACTTCACCTCCTTGGTGCTCTGCAGGAACCTCCCAGAATGCACCCTCACTCCCCAGACCACAGGGCCTTTGGACTGACAGATGGCTGAGACCAGCCCCTGCCCTCTGCTCCTCCTCAGGGGGTCCTGTCAGGGGAGGGTCTCTCCAGGCTCTTGCAGGCCTCCAGACTGGGTGCTTTCCTCCTAAGACAGGGGCGCTAAGCCACAGGACAAAGCTCCCGGTGGCCTCCTGTGTCCATACTGCCAGTATTCTTGGGGTGCAGAGAGCCCAGCTGCCTCTCCCCGTCTGTTCCAGATGAAGCTCGATGTTACCAAGGACAGTGAGCATGGCCCTGCCAGGGGCCACAGAGGCAGTCACCCCCCTGCCACTCTATTTGCAGGTGGCAGGGGAGTCAAATCCTGCACAGGGAGGCCCATGAGGGCAGCTCCTTCAGTTCCTGGGGTGAGCTGTTCTGAGGGCGAGGGCGCAGGCACGTGGGCCCAGCCTGGCAGCACTTGGCCACTCGGATCCCCCCCACCATGACCAGCTGTGTGGCTCAGCCATTGGCCTGCTATAGGGGCGAGGGGATGCCACCTTCAGGTCAACAGTTCATGTCACCCCTGACTCTGGGTGCATGGCTGGCATCTGGCACAGCCCTGAACCTTTGAGCCCTCCACCCCCACCCCCCAGCCAGTGCTCACAGTTCCAAAAAGAGGCAGAGGGTGCCCAGGGCGGGTCAGCTCAAGATGGTCAGCTTGTGGGGGGTGGGGAAGCCACACAGCAGCAGGACCTAGAGGGGCGCCCATAGGAAGGTCGCTGGCAGCTCTGGGAAGGTCAGGCCACCTCCAGACAGAGCAGCCGGGCTACTGGCCAGGGGAAGCCCCCACCCTGCCCCTCTGTCCCCTGACCTTCCCCTGTCCCCTGGGCCCCCTCAGGAGCAATGACAAGTGCCGGGAGGCACCTCTGGGAAGTGCCACTGTCCCCTTAGCTAGAAGGTGCTCAGAGGCAGTGGGAGCCCCAGGTCCCTGCTGACCACAGAGGCTCTCCCAGCCAGTGCACGGCCCCGAGGAGAGAGACCAGACCCAGGCCCCGTTCCAGTGTGTGTGTGCGCGCGCGTTTCCGTGGTGCTGGGAAATAAACACTCTGCTGGCGACAACAGTTCCTCGTTCCAGGACCCAGGGCACCGAAGCCCTCAGCTGCTGACCCAGCCCCATGCCACTCCCCCCATGACAGGGCCCCGCACAGCGGCCCAGGTGCTGCAGGTGCACAGCGGATGGGTGACAACAGAGGCAGGGCTCTTGGTCACACACGTTTTATTTACAGATACCCTCCCAGGACAGCACCAGCCTCTCAGTGAGCGCCAGTGAGTGTCCCCATCGGGCTGGGCTCGCAGGGTGGACGCCCACGCCCCAGGCACCGTCCCCTGGCAGGAGGGTGCAGCCCACTCCTGCAGCAGAGACCTGAGCGCACAGTGACCGGCACGCAGCTTCTGGAAAAGGGAGCCCTGCGCATCAGGCCTGACGTGAAGGTCTGGGACACCACGTGTCTCGGGCCAAGGGCCAGGCAGGGTCTAAGGGGTGGCGCTCTGCAGGACGTCCCGGTCCAGCATCACCGAGCCCAGCAGCCCGCTGCGGAAGGTCCGCAGGAAGTCATGGGCAGCTGCCGTGTAGTTGGGCTGGATGACATTTACGTCCCCTGGGGAGGACAAGGGATCTGGTGAGGAAGGAACCTCCACGCAGGGCAGGCCCAGGACCCCACTCCACCCGCTCTCCAGGACAGGGGCCCTAGGGTGGGGATCTGTGGAGCTCGGGGCCCCAGGGTGTCCTCAGAAAGAAAGATGGAGTGAGCCCTCGCAGCTGCAGAGGAGGTGGACACACAGTGTGCCCAGCACCACCCGGGCCCAGAGTTGGGGGCTGGACAAGAGCCCCTCCCTGTGCAGAACCTTTGTTCACAGGGCGGGTGCATCTCTCCACGATGCCCCCCACCCCCACGCCCCCAGCAGCCTCACGTCTCACCTGTGCCTGTCAGCACCTTCACCTTCTGTGTCTTCCGCAGCCGCACGGCCACATGCTTCAGCACACTCACCACGTCGTCACAGGCCTCGCCCAGGCCGTAGTACTGCACGTACCTGCGCAGGGAGCCATCAGCCAGCAGGAGCCGGGGCCAGCCTGCAGTCGTACCCGGCCCCACAGTGGCCCCCGTGGGTGCGAGTGACCCGTGCGGGGGGGACAGGACCTCCCGAAGACCCACAGTGGGGTTGTTGACGTCTGACCTTCTGTGTGGCCGTGGCCAGCCCCCCCCCCCCACTGGAGCCCTTGGCCACAAAGAAATTGCTGTTCACAACTGTGGTCCACCCCACGCAGAGCAGCCTGGGGTCGGCGCAGTAAGCCACTCCGCACTGGGGGCTGCAGCAGCCATGATGGCCAGAACAGCCACCACAAAGCTCAAAATGCCGCCGTCCAGGCAAGAAGACGCTCAGACACCCAGACCGAACGCAGACCCGTGAGGAGCCTGTCAGACGTCAGGGTCAGCGGCAAAGACATCGGACTGGCCACTCTGACCACAGCGCACATGCTTGCAAATGGGGACACCCGAGACACAGAAGGTGACACCCGTCGGACTTGCAGGGGCAGCTCTACGGAGCATGCTGGGCGGGACTGGCTGACACGTGGCGACTGCTGTCCTGAGCGGACAGAACAACTCGGGAAAATCAATGGCTGCGAATTTGACGGGAACCAAACAGCCACAGACAGAGCCGAGAACTCAGGACTGAAAAAACTGCCCCAGGACCCACTGTCCTGACTGCTCAGGAGGGCGATCAGGAGAAAACCTAACAGCGAGACACGGACACACACACACACGCGCGCGCACGCGTGCGCGCGGCAGATTTCCCCAGGGGGTCAGGGGGCGGCAAAAGCCTCCCCAGGATGAAAAGAACTGTCACTCAGAGCTCCATGCACAGGGCAAAGTCCTTCAGAAACAAAGGTGAAAGTCACCTTCAGACAACTTGGAAAGAATCGTTGGTGTCACACCGAATGCTAAAGGAGACCCCCTCCCAGAAGCAGCACCGGACAGGAGCCACACCCACCAAGGGACAGGGTCACGCACGGCAGAGCCACAGGCCCCCAGCTCATCTCCCCCTCACCCCTCACATCTCCGTGTGAGTCACAGCAGCCACCGTGTGCCTGGGGTTTGCAGCCACACAGAAGCCAGGCCCCGGACGACGAGAGCCCAAAGGTCAGGCGAAAACAGAGGCAGGCTCGTGAGACAGCCGCGCTGCCTGCGCTGTGTGACGTCCCACTCAGAGAGTCTGCGAACCACAAGGCGCCTGCTCCAAACGAAGTGAACTCTAAAACACGGCCAGTGAGTCTAAAATCACAGCCAAAGAGAGACAGACAGACAGACAGACAGAGACACAGAGAGAGGGGGCGGGAGAGAAAGAGAGACCTGTGGGGTTTGGAATAAAGACACAGACGTGCCCAAAGGGAGGGCCCCAGCCCAGGCCCCGGCTGCGGTGGGGAGCTGGCACCCGATGAGCAGCTGTCGGGACAGGGAACTCTTTACAGGGCAAGCGAGGTCACATCAATGACACAGGCATGGAATCGGTGAGGACATCGCCACAGGAACGTCTCTGCACCTGACAGCAGAGCAAAGCTGACATGCTGCACGGAAAACAGACACACCAGGCCCCGCCAGAGACTTCAGGGCCCTCTTCCAAGAACTGGCGATGACACAGGACACCAGCAAAGCAGAGACGAGGACGTGACAGCAGAACAGCCTCAGTGAGAGACTCAGAGACACGGAAGACACAAAGTCAGTGAGACCAAAAGCTGGTCCTTTGGGGAAAATCAGCAGAAGTGACCGCTGTCCTCGAGGGGACGGAGAAACGCGTGCATCCCACTCAGAGGTGACAAGCCACTGTGCGCAGGGTGCTGCTGCCCAGCAGTGACCTGGGTACCCCCACGGACACATCACAGCCTGCACACGTCTGAAGCCACCGACACACTGTACGACCCTCTCACAGGAAACTCCAGGAAAGGACAGAGGCAGATGGGCCCAGGGTGCGGGGAGGGGCAGGAGGGGGCGTGAAGCAGCTTCGCAGATGCATCCCCACGTGAAAACGAACCCACTTTAAATGACACAGACCGCTGTGTCTCTGCCACACGGACCGCCCCTTCTTCAACTGCGATGGAGCGGAGAGGGCCCGTCGCACTCACCTGAACAGCCGGTGCTGGTTGAGGGTGTAGAGAAGGTAGTCAGCCAGGGTCTCCTCCCCGACCAGGTGGTCTAGCACAGTTCCTGGAAGCAGGCCGCCGAGGGTGAGCGCACGCCCTCGGTCTCAGCTGGAGGCTGTCAGGGGGCAGCCATGCCCCAAACCTGACCATTCTGCCCATCTGTATAGGGATGGCACTATACTGCGCCTGGCCCCACGTGGGGCCCTGAGGGCAGCTCACCACACAGGGCCAGCTTTAGGCCCGTCTCCACGCTCTCAATCCGAGGAGCCAGCACCCCAGGAGTGTCCAGCAGGAACATCAGCGGCCGCTCACACACCTGCGGGCAGAGGGCAGGGGCTCACCACTCAGGAGGCCTCCAGCAGCCCCTCCTGCCACACCTCCTGCCAGGCAGCCCCTCCTGCAGGAGACACCCAGGAGGGCTTCCCCACAGCCCTGTCTTTCCCTCCCAGGAAGAAGGGGACACGCAGCAACACTGAGCTGTGGTTGAGACAAGGAGGGCCACGTGGCCCTGGCCTGACTGCCGTGTGACCTTGGGCAGGTGACGCTGCTCTGTGTGCTTCCATTTGCTCAATTAAAAACGGGGACACGCATGCCCTCCCCATAGGTCTGGTGAGGCCGGTGCAGGACCTGGCATGTGGCAAGCGCTTGGTGGGAACAGAGACTGAGGGAAAGGACAGGTGGGTGCAGCTCGTGTGTGCGCAGAGCCTTGGGCCCAGCAGCCGAGGTCCTACCTGAATTCTAGACATGACGGCTCTTGTGATCCCAGGCTCGCCACCCACCCTGGTGGCTTTTCCTGCAGGACAGAAAGGGGCTGTCAAATATGCATCAGACACACCTGGCACGTCAGACACGGAATAAGCAGCAAGGCAGGTGGAACCCTGCGTGCAGGGTTCAGCCCCAAAAGAGCTCACAGCAACAACCTTTCCAACCAGGGCCCTGCAGCTGCCTCACCACTGCCTGGGAAGGGCACTCCAACACCCACTGAGGCGAAGACAGGAGGGGCCTGACTGTGACGGTTGGGCCACAGCTGCCCCTCCCAACAGCCACCTGCCTCCCTGCTGGAGTGGACCCCATATGCCCTGGCTGAGCCTGCAGCCTAGGCATCTGCCCCACGGCTCTGCCCAGGGCAGGCCCATCTGGGGGCTGCCTGGACCCAGGGGGCAGCCTGTGCTCTGAACATCGGCTGCCCAGGGCACGCCCCAAGCAGAGTCTGCACCATGGAACCAACTGCAGCACAAAGGGACTCGTGTCCACTGGGAGCACGCGGGGGGCACATGCGGTCCGTCCATAGGACACAACATATTCAGCCGTAAAAAGAGTGAGGCTTTGACCCCTGCCACAACGTGGGTGGACCTGGAGGACTCTGTGCTCAGTGACACAGCCAGTCACAGAGGTACAGACACGCGTGTCCCTCTCCTCCCAGGAGCTGCCACACTCACAGGTGCAGAGACAGGAAGGACACTCAGGGTCCCCAGGGCTGGGGAAGAGTGGTTGCTGAGTCAGACGGCTTAAACCACCGATCTTTCTGAGCCACAATGACAGAAAACCAAACTTTAAAAAGCAGATGACAGTGACCACGTCCCAGCAAGCGTGGGTCACAGCTCAGCGCAGCTCACAGCCTGCGGGCTGTGCCCAGGGAACAGTGTCAATGACAACCACTGGCAGGCGTGGGGGTGACGCCTATGCAAACATGGTTTTAAATTTTAAAATATTTCACAAAAAAGGGAAAGGCACAGGTAGAGGACTGTGGACACTCCCATGTGCCTCCAAATCAAAGAACCAGCATGAGGTGGGGAGACACCCGGAGCTCCCAGACAGGACCCCTGCACAGGCTGCTACTCCAGGGGGGCTCCTGCCTGCTGCCAGACCCCATAGGCCTGCAAGGCTCTGAGTACAATGGATGAACAACTTAAATAAATGAAAAGGCAAAATCACCAAGGTTTAGAAAGGCCATCTGCACAAGAAAGAGAGAGAACAGATTCAGTATAGTGTCACCGGGAGGACTGTCTCACAGAGTAACCATGCTGGAAAGAGACCAGCCCAAGGACCAAGCTCCAGGAAGGGCGAGGTAGCACCCATGAGCAGTGTGGCCACAGTACCTTTCCTGAGGTGCTGTCTCCTGAGCGAGTTGATGAGTGAGGACTTGCCCACATTGGGGACTCCAATCACCATGATGCAGAGCTCGGCGTTCTGCAGAGGCAAAAGAGCTGCTGTCAGGGGCACCAGATCCCCAGCGGGCCCCACTGGCTCACACCACGGGACCTGGAGCCTGGCCCAGCCGAGGGGAAAGGAGGGTCCCTGCTGAGGCCCTGCCCCACCTTCCGGCAGCAGACCTCTGAGGTGCCAAGGGCCTGGTCGGGCCCAGGAGTGGAGCAGGCAAGCCTCAGGTTCCTAAGCAGCAGGGACTGTCCCAGGGCCACCACTGGCCCCCCAACTAACCTCTCCTCGGTGATACCGGTAGCTGCTCCGAACCAGCTCCGTGACTGCTGGGATGACCTGCAACAGACACTCACACAGGCCCTCAACTGGGGACACTGGCACCGGTCCCGCCCCCTCCCCCGTTTCTGGACATGGCACCCCTGGGCTCTGTCCACATCATAGATTTGGACTGCACTATGGTGGGCAGACCACCTGTGCCCTGCCCTGTGCTGGCCTCCACCATGAATGAGCAGGAGAGCCCCCCAGGAGAGTCCCCCAGGGGGTCATCACAACCCCCTCTAGCAAAGATGCGTGTCACCAGTGAAATTCCCCAAATCCCACCAGCAAAAGAAAGGCTCTAGACTCCCAGAAGGCCGCTCCTCCTTATAACCCAGAACACAATCTGCAGCCCCGCTCTGCTTTCACACCTTCCGGCGGTGCAGGCCAGTCTGCTCTGGGCGCCAGGAAATGCGTGAGCCCGGAGCGCCAGCCAGTCAGCGGACTGTCCGCAAAGCCCTGCTTCTGCCGGAGGCATGGAGCCCGGTCAGCAGGAGCGCTCGCGTGCGAGACAGAAGAGCCCACCTGCTGGATGTTCTCATCTTTAACGCAGTTGGTGAAGATGACGTTTTTTAGGCCTTGTCTTTCCAAGTGCTGTATAATTTTCTGAAAGAGACATTTACATTGCACTTTACTTTTATTTTCATTTTTTTTAAATTTTACTTATTTTAGGAGACAGAAGGAAGGGAGCCAGAGAGGGAGAGAAACATCAGTGTGTGACAGACACATCGATCAGTTGCCTCTCACACACTCCCAACCGGGGACCTGGCCTTGACAGGGAACCGAACCAGCGACCCGTCAGTTCACAGGCCGGCGCTCAGTCCACTGAGCCATGCCAGCCGGGGCTCCACTGTAGTACCAGATAAAGCAGGGTTGGTGCAGCACTGAAGTCTGAGGACCTGAGCCTGCCCATGTGCACTTGGGCTCCGAGCCACCGTGGTTGGAGACGCAGGGAGGGTCAGGCTCAGGAGGGGCAGACGGGGTGCTGTGGGCAGTACACACTGTATGAGGGGCCTGGAGAGGGAGGCCTGGTCCCCACCGTGGCCCAGGGCAGCTGGCTGTGTGAGGACAGGAGGGAAGGGCCCGTCTCAGTCCGAGGGCAGGGCTCCGTGGTGAAGAGCTTCAGCAGACACGGCCCACCCTCTGGGGACCGCAGGCCTCGTTATAAAGTGAGGCTGAACCAAAGCATCCCAAAGCCACATCCAGCACTGACTCCTCTTCCTTTGGCATCCTCCCCGCTCACTCCTGGGTGTCCTGGCGATCTGGCCCAGAGCGGACTCCGCTCCGAGGCTGAACCCGATCCAGTTGCAAAGCACATGGAATACTCTGAAAGCCCAGGAGTGAACTAACCCTAACAGCAGCTTCCTGGCCTTGGCGTTCAGTGAACCCAACACCTGCCTCACGCTTGTTAAAGCCAGCCCTGCAACCAGCTGCTGACCTGGATGGGCTGCCACTCAGGTGAACGCAAAGGTCACACTCAGCCAGGCAGTTTCAGTCACTCGTTTCGATGACGCAGAGGAAGACCTATTTGCAGCCACGCTCAGAAGTGCAAGAACGCACACGGACGCCCCGCCCGGAGCACGGAGAGCCACACCCGGGTCTCGGCCCTCCCCTCCACCATCTCGAGCCGCAGCACCTGGGGGCAAAGCACTGCATCCCGGGCTGGGCGACCTCCGTGCGCCCAGCCCACTACAAGAGTAGGTGTCTAAGGGCAGAAGCAATCACTGGTGATGCTCCAGTCTCCACTGAGGAGGCCACGGAAAGCCTTCGCGCAGAGGAGGGGTGGCA
The DNA here is from genome assembly GCA_007922815.1 of Macrotus californicus. Classification (NCBI taxonomy): domain Eukaryota; kingdom Metazoa; phylum Chordata; class Mammalia; order Chiroptera; family Phyllostomidae; genus Macrotus; species Macrotus californicus. The sequence continues at coordinate 54,697 of VMDR010000007.1, forward strand.
CCAGCGTGGGGTTCTCAGTGAATAGTTCTGTGGTTCAGCACGTGGCGTGTCCCTGGAAGCCTGTGGCACAGGCTGTGGCTGGGGTTTAAGCAGCTCAAATGTGCCAAGAAGCCTGAAATGCATTCCTGTTGCTGCAGTGAAAGGAAAATCCCTGCATCACAACTGGGAAAAAGGACTTCAAAAGACTAACACGGACTCTTTGCAAAGGATCTGGCCACAGAGCAGGAGACGCACACTCACAGCAGCGTTCCAGAACCCCGCCTCCCTCCTGGGACCCTAGTGAAATGGCCTGCACCCTGTCACCTGTGTCCCCAGCCCTGCCTGGATTTGGAGAAATCTGCTCACTCCTCGGGACTTCCCCAACCTTCCAGATCACACAGTGGGCAGAAGGCCACCTGCCGGCCAGGCCGGGGGTCTGGGAGGCTGTGAAATGGGTGAGTGTGGACACCAGGGGGAACCAGCCATCACAGGAGACCTGCATCCTCACGCAGCCACTGCAACACAAACTAACTAAAATGAAATAAAACGTGACCCTCAGCCCTGCGGTCGCAGGAGCCATGTTCCAAGTGCTCAGCCTCATGCCGAACCAGAGGCCACCAGGGGGCGCTGGGCCGGGGCAGCAGCAGCAGCAGCAGCAGCAGCAGCACATCTAGGCACAGTCCCAGGGAACACACACTGAGGGACTGGGACTGCCAATCAAATGTCAGCTGAGCACGCAGACCACAGGCGTAGCCCCAGAGCACGCCTGCTGGGCAGTGAATGCAGGTCCGTCTCAGGAGTGACCGCCACAGGAGCGCAGCAAGCCCGGCGCCGATGCGGAGAGGAGGGGCCTCACCTGCTGGTCCTTCAGGTCGGCCAAGTCCATTTTGTTGAGGACGAGCAAGTGAGGCTTGATCCCGAGGGTTTCCTTAAACAAAGGGTTTCGGCCTGAAAGTGGGATGTGGCGAAATTAAGGCAGAAATTCCTTCAGAGCTTGTACCAGCCCATCAGTCCATGTGGTCTCCTTGCCCAGCCAGCCTTTAGAAGGAGCCTCCGCCCAGTCTCAGAGCGAGCGCGCTCACAGCCTCGTGGCCCCGGCAGGGACTCCAGCCCCAGAGCTGCCCTTCCTGGGTGGCCACGGAGCCCCTGAGTCCACTTCCTGCGGGTAAGAGGCCACCGGCAGGGCCATGTCTCTACATGGCCCCTCACCCAGGAACGGCGGTGACAGAAACAAAAGACAAGCTCCACGGGAGGTGCTGTGCTCAGACCGCCGTCCGGTTGCCAGGCCACAGACGTTCAACACGAACGACCTGGTAACTCGCAAAAGTGCTGCCCACAAAGCCCTCACTGGGGCGTCCCTTCTCCCACCACCACTGCCACGGAGACAGGTGCCCCCCACGGAGACCCTCACTGAAGCTTCCACCTCTTCCCTCCCGTCGCCAGGCCATTCACCCTCTCAGCCAGGGGCCCTTGGGCTCACTGCAGGGTCCCCCTCGTGTGACACTGACAGGAGGCTTTGGCCTTTACCTTCTGAGCACTCAGTCCCCTCCTGGTGCCTCATCCGACTGGGTCTGGCAGGCCTGGGCTGCAGACAACAGGTACCTGCTGCGTCCTCACCCAGCACACAACGTCCCACACAGCAAAGGGACGCTCCAAAAGCCACATCCTTCCCTCGGAGGTTAAGCAACCCTGTGCACTAACTCGAAACACCAAAAGCCTCCGTCACAGGGCCACAGAAGTCAGGGCTTCTTGCCACGTCCTAGGTAAGAAGGGCAGAATGTCTGGAGACCGAAGGAGATGACTTCCCACCACAGTACGGAATAATAACCATGGTTTTGTTACCATCAGGCATACAATTGCCAGTAAACACTTCCGACCAGCACGAGGTAGCATGAGTTGTTACGTTTGCCTACAGTAACGAAACTCGATACTTCATTACAGACATTCCCACAACCCTCTGAAATACTGAAAACTGTCTCTCACCCTCCAACCTAGAGCTGGTGTCCTAACAAGGCTCAAACCAAAACCTTCATCACATAAGAATCAAGATGTAGCTCAACAGAACAAAACCGAGGTCTGAAAAGTAAACTCCTTAATGAACAAAAGCATTACTTCTTGCTGATCTGTGCCTCAGGTACGGGTGGAAACTGGGCTCCATTTCCCACCTGGAGAACCCCAGGCTTGAGCCTGACAGGCAGAGGCCTGGGACAAAGGACACCACCGACGCATCGACAGGGAGCTTCCAAAAGCAAGGGTCTGACTTCACACCAGAGAATCTGATTAACTGGTCTGGAAAGGGGCCCAGGCCAGTCTTCTTTAAAAAGGCTCCTGGGAGAATGTCAATGTGCACGGAAGGATAAGAACCACTGCGCAAGATGCCAGGCGAGGCTGCTGGCCACTGTGGTGGCTGAGGACTCGAGCAGGGACCAGGCCAGGGAGGAAGGTGGAAACAGAGCCAGGAAGGCTCCTGCGGCCTTGAGCACTGCCCGATTCAGGAGCAGGGCCTCCCCTGCACCACCACAGCTCTGCACCCAACTCCAACAGAGTCCCCCTGCCACGAGCAAGTCTCCAGCACCAGCTACCTGTCCTACCGCCCAACTCAGCTCCACCTGGATGCGGCATCAGGCCCCACAACATCAGGGCTCAGTCCCCCAAGATGGCCCCCCAGCCCCACCTCAGACTCCAGTCACAAGTCATGTTGTCACCTGGTCCCATGACACCCTTCGTAGGTTCAACTAAGTTGCCAGAGTGGATCACAGAACTCAGAGGGACGTTTTCCTCACTAGATCAACAGGTCACCACAGCCACACAGCAAACAGGTGGAAGAGATGCCCAGGACCAGGTCTGGGGAAGGGGTGGAGCTTCCACATCATCTTGGGAGCACCACCCCCCAAACTGCCACATGCTCACCAGCTGTCCCAGCCCCCTCCCCTTGGGGTTTTGTGGAGGCTTCGTTCCACGGGCAAGATGGATGAGCTCCTTGGCCATGGTGACTGATTCAACCTCCGGCCCCCTCCCTCCCTGGGGACCAGGGGGTGGGCACTGCATGTTCCAACCCCCATGTCAGGTGGGGTCCCGACACCAGCCCCAACCTGAAGGGCTTTCCAAAGTCGCCTCGTTAGCATAAAAAACACTCATCTCTCTCATCACTTCGGAAATTCCAAGGGTTTTAGGAGCTCTGAGCCAGGAGTGGGGACGAAGGCCAAAAATGTATTTCTTATTTATTGTAAGTCACAGTATAACAACTAGCAAAGGATATCCGGGCATCGTGGACCTCGATGATACAGTCCACCAGCTTCAGGCTGCTCTGCATCTTCTTTAGCCCTAGAAAACAGAACACCTAAGGCCAGGCGTCTATGGCCTTTCAAGAGCACTAGAACATTTCAGCTGATCTGTCAGGAATGACACACCACCACAAGCACCGTAAAAAGAGTGCACCTGAGTGACAAGCTCTGTGTAAGCACAACTGATAACCGCCTGCTGGCCCCCTCCATCAGGTTCAACGTGAGTGCCCTGCCTGTGGGGTGGCCAGATCTAACTCCACCACCTGAGGCTTTGGTGTCTCCGGGTGTGGGAGATTTAATCTCTGTGGGTTTTCATCTGGGCTGTAAAATAGATGACACTGTGAGGACCGACCTGAGCTGCACCCAACTCACCCCTAACCAGGAACACCACACACAGCAAAAGTAGCAAAGCTCATCCGCCCCCCTGCCCCGCCCTGTGCAGCCTTCTGCCCAGCAACAGGGACACTGCCGTTGGGCCTCCCCTCCCATGGCAACCCTGCCACTCACACACACTCTCAAACATCTCGCCCATTCTTCCCCACCCCACCCCTGCCACCCCCCTGGAACACGCATGCACAGCATTGGGGCAGCAGCCTGGCGTGGTTCTGAGCGACTCCGGTCCCGGGCAAGTCAGTGGCAACCATGACACGGAAAGGGCTGGTCCGGTCCTGGACGTGCTCTTAGGATCAAATTCTGACACTTAAAAACTCCCAGAGAGGTTTAGGCAGATTAGAAGTGACTCTACATTTTAAGGTTCTGCAGGGATAGTAACTGAATACTACTTGCAAACTGCTTTCCTACCCAGAGTTCCTTTAGTCCTCAAAATATTATGCAGGAATATTATTTTTCGTGGAAACTGAGGCTTCAGAGAATAAAGTGGCAGAAGGGGCTTGCTGGGGATCAGGGATCAGGTCACCCCGGGTCACGCCTGCCGCCAAAGCCAACGCATCCCCACGCGCGCGCGCGCTCGCTCGAGGGCAACCGGGAAGGAGCCGGGAGCCAGGGAGCCGCCTCCTCCCGCCAGGACCTCACCTTTGGCCATGTGGCCCGGGAACCAGCGCGCCACATCGCGACCGCCCAAGGGGAAACTCTCCCGCCAGGCGGCCCGGGCGACGCTGCCCAGCGCGCGCGGAGTCAGCCTCATGTCGCCGTGTCCCCGGGCTCCGCGCAGCACTCGGACCCGCTCCCTCTACAAACCTCTCCGCCCAGCCCGCGACCCTGTCCGAAGGTTCCGGCACTCCAAGGTTCCGGAAACGGCCGCGCGTGCGCACAACACTGGGGCAGCAGCCGGCGCTCCGGGGGGAACGGGGCGGGGCTAGGCGGGGCTCCCGGACTGTCGCAGTCTGGTCCCTTTTTGCAAACTTGGTTAAACTTTTCAAATATTTTAAATTTACCGTATAAATGTATTATCCTCCTTTTCTTTTTCAAGTCCCACAGGTTTTAGTGTAACACACAAGCCCTCTGCAAGCGCTGACTGCTGGGACTACACAAAGAGCCTGAAGCTGACGCGGTGTAACCTAGTCCGGACGCTCCGCAGCTACTCAACCGCACACTGGGTTACGAGACTGTTACTCTGATGGAACCGTTGAAGCGAGCTCTTAAAGACCCAACGGCCCTGGCTGGTGTGGCTCAGTGGACTGAGCCCCAGCTTCAAACCAAAAGGTCACTGGTTCAAAGCCCAGTCAGGGCACAGGCCTGGGTTGCCGGCTAGGTCCCCAACAGGGGGTGCACAAGAGGCAACCACACATTTGGTATTGCTCTCCCTCTCTTTCTCTCTCCCCTCCCCTGTCTAAAAATAAATAAAATCTTAAAAAAAAAAAAAAGACCCAATGTGCTCAGACTCTCAGCACAAAGACATCACGACTATGGTCTGGATGGTCTTAAACCTCCTAACACTCAGTGCTCAATGTTCTTGGAGTCCAGACAAGAGCACCCACCACCTAAGACAAGCTCTGCCAGGTGGTTTCTGGGTTCCTAATGAGTCAGACACCGGCGAGGGCCCAGCCCCAGCCTCCAGCCCCTGGGGCCTACCTTTGCCTCCCAGGAAACAGAACTGTCTCCTTGACTTGAGGTGCGTGGCTTGATGAAACCGTGGGTGTCCACAATACAGACCTGTGCACCTGATAGGAGCTGCATTGTTTCATAGCCCTCAGACTGTAGGACTAATTCTGGGTTCCGCTCACAGCTCTCTGACTGGCAGCTGTCCAACAAAACTAGTCCAGTGACACACAGCAGTGGACACACAACTCCTGGGCGGGAAAGAGCCCCCCTCTCCCTTCCTTGGAGGGGCCACTTGACTCAAGACAGGAAAGACAAAGCTCTATGCCAACACTCACCCTGATACTGCCCAGTGCACCCCCAACATGCTCCCCACACTCACCCTGAAACACACAGCTACCCTGTCCCTCTGCACTCAAGGTCTCACTGTTTGTTCTCTTCTTCCAGAGATCCTCAAGACACGGCACCTCCTGGGCCCTCCCATCTTCCCACTCACCAGCCCCTGTCCAGCCCACCAAGCAGCAGTGGGTGAACAGGAGGTCTGTTGGCTGTGCTGTGGTCCCAGCCACCAGTGAGAACTTGGGAATGTCTGAACTTGGGAACACCCAGACAAGGGGCAATCACAGCACCCAGGGTCCAGGGGACAGGGGAGCAGGCAGGCCACATACCAGGGGAACAAAGCCCTGCAATGATCTGGGCCTGGGGCAAGTCAAAGACAGAAGCCACAGATGCTGCAGCCCTGGGTATAAGGACGACTCTGGACAGAGGCTTTAATATGCTTTATGTGCAGCCAGCAGCATCCACAGCCGGTGTACCTGTGTCTCACTTCTCCAGGAAGACCTCCCACTCAGCTCCAGTTCAGCCCTGGCCAGACCCAGCAACAGTTGTGAAAAATGAAAGCACTGACCCCGGCTACAACATATCCCCGTGTCCAGCCAGGCTGAGCAGAGGAAAGGATGGCAAGACCTTCCCCAGCACTGAACGAGTGGGCAGGCTCAGAGCTGGGGCCTGGGCAACGGTGCCTGGGGGTCCCGCAGAGCGATGAGCCGGTCCGCCTCCCTCCAGCCAGACAGCAGAGCCCCGTGTGTGGTGGAGTAAAAGGTTCGATGTGTGGCTTCTCCTGCAAACAGGACCTGCAGCTGCAGAGAAGGGGGGTTAGAACAGGGTGCCAGGGGTCAGTCGAGCTGTTCCACTTGCAGCTACAGAGCTGATGGGGAGGGTGTGGCTTTGTTCTTCAAGGAATCCCACACCCTGACGTGGCCACAAAACAGCAGCAGGTGCGGCTCATGGAAACTGGCCTCACACAGCAAGCACTCGGGATTAAACATGACCACAAAACAGAAGACACAGCAGAGGGTCTGGGAGGCAAGGTTGAGAACATCCCCCGACACACAGACGGAAAAAACAGAGATGGAAATCAGGAGAGAAAAAGATTGGAACATTTGAGGACCAGTCCAGAAGTCCACCACCCAAACAGCAGACATCTCAGAAAAAAGCAGAGAGAAGATGACAAAATTCACAAGAACGTCCCAGCTGACTGAGGGGCTCAAGGTGAGCCGTGTGAGAGGAGGGGACACCTGCTGAGGGTGGCGAGCCCCCAGACTCAGTGGAAGTAGGAGCCTCGTGCTCTTTCAAGCTTCCTAAGGGTTTGGAACATGGTACACGAGGAAGGAAGAACTCCAAGTAGCCCTGGACTTCCCCACAGCAACACCGGAGAAGGTTTCCAAAGCCGAGGGGCATGACTCTCAGACTAGGGTTCTGTACGCAAAGCGGGTTTTCGTGAGGCTGTAAGTTCTTGGAGACTCCTCCCACAGAAAGGGGGATCTGAGTCCCGCCCCTGGAATCTGGGCAGAGTGGCGCCTTCTGACCCCCACGCTTGGTCACAGGAGGCCATGCAAGTGCCCTAGGGCCGGCCTGCTGCAAGGAAGCCCCAGCCACAAAGAGCGTCCACAGCAAGGAGCTCTAGGCAGTGTCCTGGGCAAGCTCAGCCTTCACACCATCCCAGCCTGAGGCAGCATGTGAGAGGAGGCCAGGATGACCCCAGGCAGGGCCCTGAGTCACCGCCTGTGGGTCAGGTCTTCCCACTGAGACCCGAGACACCATGGGGCAGAAAGAAATCACCCCACCATGCCCGCCTACGGAATCATCGTTTCCACCACTGAGTTCTGGGCTGGTTTGTTACTTAGTGATCAGGACTGGACACCTGAACTATAAGGGTAGAAAAAAGGCATTTTCAGACAGGCAAACTTTCTCTAAAAATTTACCTTCCATGCACCCCTTCCCAGGAAGCTACTGGAATTAATGGACCAACAAAGGGAAGGAGCAAACCAAGAGATGACGTAGAAGAGACAGGGTCCAGGACAGGAGAGAGGCACAGGGAACGCCGGGTGAGGGTTGTGGGAGACGGGGCCTGGCTGGGGCCCAGAGGGCCTGGGGTAGACAGAGCATGAGCTAGTTCGGGTTTGGGGCAGGTGGGGCAGGGGCAGGAGGGATGTGGGGCAGGTGGGGCAGGGGCAAGCAGGGCACAGGGCACACAGGCAGGAGGGGTGTGGGACAGGCAGGGTGCAGGGCTGGAGGGAACAGGCTCCGGCTCTGCCTCAGGAGCTGAAGCTGACAGTCACCAGCGCTCGATGTGACGCAGACAGCTAGCAGAGCCCAGGCAAAAGAGTGCCCAGAAAACAGCCCTGCACACGCTTGCTCACACATGTGCCTGTACACACTCACCGGTACACATTTACTCACTGATTCTCACACAAACACACATGTGCATTCACACTCACTCATCTCCCTTGTACACACGCATCCGCACACTTGCTCACAGACGCATGCTCACACATCCACACACAGACACCTACAAAGGAGCAGGGAGAGAAACCACACAGGGCAGCGTGGGTGTTGGTGGTGCCCAAAGCGAGGAAGGGAATGTGAACACCAGCGGCCCATCAGAGCGCTAGGCGGCAGAGGGTGGAAGAAACCTAAACCCTGGCGTGCCGCTGGGAGAAGGCGGCGGTAGTGCCGGAACTGGAGCTCCAGAGGTGGCGCTACCGGTCACGCCAACTGGAAGGTGGCAGCATGGCACTTGGAAGACAACACTGAGGCATGTTCATTTTAATGATTAACGTGTTCATTTTAAGTGTGATAACAGTGCTTTAGAGGTTGTCCTTTACTTTTTAAAGATGAAATATGTGCAAATAAAACGTCACCATGGGATAGGCTGAACAGCAGCACGGGCAGGGAGGGGGGTCCACATGCCAGGAACCCACAGGTTCTGCCCACTTTTTTACACTTTTGAAGTTTTCCACAATCAAATGTTTTACAGAAAGTGGTGGAAGAGCCTTGTCTGGGTGGCTCGGGTCTTTGGAGTGTGTTGGTCCCGAACACCAAAAAGTTACAGGTTCGATCTCCGGTCAGGGCGCATGCAAGAAGCAACCAATTGATGTCTCTCTCCCCGCCCCTTCCTCTCTCTCTAAAATCAATAAAAATATCCTCGGGTGAGGATTAAAAACAAAGTGGTGGCAGAAAGCTGTTCTTTGTAAGTTAAGAGACCAGAGTCAGCCAGAACAGCCTGGAGCCCCCTCCACCAGCCTCCTAAACCTCGATACTGTGTTAGGCGGTTCTAGCAGTCTTTGATGCGTGCATGTATGATTCTGGTGAAAATGATGCACTTTAAAATTACTCTTAATTTCAAAAAGGGATTCTGAGTCTCAGGAGTCCCAGCCCCACGCACACTCCCTCGGGTTCCAGCAGCTCCCAGGGACATGGACCACCCGGGGCTCACATCATACCTGGGCCTTCTCTCTGTCAGCAGGGAGGGGCTCAGCCAGCAGGTCGATGTCGTCCCCGGTGCTGCCCACAGCCACGTAGCTATAGGAGCCCCTGGTGTATGGGGTGCTGTGCCAGCGAGTCCTCAGCACGCTCTTGGGGGCAGGAAGCTGCGGATTCCCTGAACCAGAGACACCACGTGTGAACCCGGGACTCCCGCCCACACGTCTGCGCTGGGATCTTCATTGTCAAGGCCGAACAGTCTAAAATGAAAGAAACTACCCAGGAAGAAAACCAAGCCTTGGAGGGTAGGAATGAAAGGCTCTCCCTCTCTTTTCCGCCCTGCCCCACTCAGGACACCACTATGCGTGGTGGCTGCATCCTCTCCCCACGTGACCGCAGAGGGCACTGTGCTCTGTCAAGCCCTGATCCAGGACAGCTGTATCTGCTTTGGTGGCATATTTTAGAAGAGGGAAGCAGAAAGTGTTCACAAAGCCATTTCACTTCCTCGGAAACAAGAACCCAGTACGTGACCCCACTGATATGAGGAAGCGCTGCCCCTGGAAGTTAACTCGTAGAGGCAAACCCAGTTCTTCGCTGCTGGAAAGCTTGGTTCCTGTCTAGAGATCAGCCAACACGGAGCACAGGCAGAGCCGTGGCCGTGCGTGGTGAGTACCTGTTACCCTGCGAAGCAGGCGGGTCAGAGACAGAAGCACCTCCTCATCCGACAGCGTCTCCATGAACTCAGACTCGAGTCCGGCGATGAACCCACAGAGCACGTGCACAGACCTGCGTGGAGAACACCCACTGAGGCAACCCGCGTGGGGCCCAGCCCTCGCTGTCACGGGGTCCCTCAGCCAGGACCCAGCCACCGTGCAGGACCCACACACAGCGTCCCCCGGGGCCTTCCCCGAGTCAGGGCGCTGCAGGTGTGGGCCCAACTCCGGGGGGTCCTTTCGTCACACTGGACGGCAGCAGCGTACATGTAAGACCCACGGTGGGGACAGTGCTGACCCTGAGCTGTGCCGGGGCCACAACAGCCAGTACGAGCAGCGTGCGCCACCGTGCACGTGCAGCAGAAAAGGCCACTGTCACTTGAGAGTGTCCTGGATGAGGCAGTAGAAGTTATTCATGGTACTAAATCTTGACTTGAGTACTTGTCTTTCTAAGGTGCCACAACGTGGGAAGTGGCATGAAGCATTTCTGCTGTGCGGGGACGCGTGCCGGAGCCTCGCCGCTGGCTGAGCAAGCTGTGTCCTTCATGGACACTGTTTTAAAGCCACCGACTGACAAGCTGCGTTCTGGCTCGGGTACGAGGCAGACATTTTCTCGAAACTGAGCAAAGTGTGTTTGTCACCAGGAGGACAACTGCAAGTATTTTCTGTGGGTGATAAAATGTAAGCCTTCAAGCAGAAACTAGAGTTTTAGAAAACCTTCATCTGCCACCAACAGCTGACGAGGGTCTCAACACTGAGAGACTTTTCTGAGACCAGTGGTGGCATCACGTTACTTTCTGATGCCACACCGTGAAAGACATCGGCGTAGGGAAGACGGCACGGCCGTCACTTCCGAATGGGCCAAAGCATGGGCAGGTGAGAGATCCACTAACGGGAGACGCCAGCGACTGGATTTCAGTGGGACAGAGTGAAAATCTCAGGCCTCACACCACAGCCCACCTTCAAGAGATGACCGCTGAGTTTTGGCTCCGTGGCCAAGAAGACCCACAATCATCGGAGGGAATTCAGACATCACTCCTTCCCCACAGGCCTGCAGGGCCCAGACCCTCCTCCCAACTCCGCCCGGAGGGGACTGTGCTGGACACATGACGCCGTCTGCAAGGCAGAGCTGTGGGCCTCTTCTCACTGCTCCAAGTTAGAAATAGTTATTTTTCATGAAAAAATGCTAATTATACTAATATGAAATAGATTTACTGTCTTTGTAAAAAGGAAGCATTTTGGAATTTCTCAGTTTTAAGTTCTAATGTGGTACATAGGTAGATATAACCCACAGGAACAAATGCTCTTTGGGATCTTTGACAATTTTTAAGGGTTTTAAAGGGGGTCCCGAGGCCACAAAGTGTGAGAGCCATTGTCCTGAGCCACAAAGTGTCCCACAAAGACCCCCAGGGTCACCGGGACCGCTGGCCCCACGACATCCTCATCACAGAGCATAGCTGTGGAGCCGGGCCTGAAGCCAGTGGCCGAGCACACCAGCAACCGAGCCACTGCTCACCCACAGCCCCAGACACAGGTCCGGACCCCGGGTGTCAGCTTGGTCTTCAGCGCAGAGACACACGGGGTCCCCTCACAGGGTGGAGCATCACTGCACTCTCATGGCTGTCTCGTGAGCCTGCACTTCCTTCTTACCCTGAGTCCCCCAGACAGGGGGGGTCCCCCGGGGCCTCCCACGTCTCTGCATGGAAACCTAGGATCATATCTGCCGACTAACCACACGGGCTGCCTGAGCCTTTCAATCTTGCCAGAAAAATCAGACCCTCCCCCCGCCGCACTAACGATTCGCATTCTTATCTCTGGGTGGGCACCAAGCCCACCCATGCTGCACAGCTCGGCCCGCGACTTGAGGACGGTTTGCCCCGTTGCTGCACGGTTTCAGTGCTGCCTCCCAGTTAGTCACGTCCAGGCTTCAGACTCCGGTGGCCCACGAGCCCCAGCTTCCAAGCATTTCAGCACACACTTCCTCGCTCACGGAGCATGCCTCCATCCGCCACACCGTCTGGGCCCAGCGGTGCAGACAAGCTGCACACGGTGGGCACCCGTCTGTCCCCCAGGGGTTAGGCCCAGGGTGTCTGAACACCATCAGCACTTTGGGGTGCCCCTGGGATCCCCACCATTAAATCCTCCGGGCCCCTCACAATGAATCGACACACTGCTGGATCCTCAACAAAACTGGCAGATGAGCCAGCCCCTCTCAACACGTGCCCACGCCTGAGGCTGCCTCAGAGAAATGGGGAGCGTACGTACCCGAAGGCAGGCAGGACCCAAAAGCCAACCAGCTTCTTGACCCAGGTGTCCTGCAGCACAGGGGTGACATCCTCCAGGGGCGATGTGTCCTCCCACACCACCTGGATGTGCTGGCAGCCCAGCTCCCAGAAGGGTTCCTCAAACTCCAGGTAGATCTTATTCGAGGTGCCAAAGCCGATCTTCCTGATGACCTCTGCCTTCTCAGTGGGCAAAGGCGGTTTGAAGAAGACGTCCAGACGCTCTTTAAGGAAACCTGGAATTCGTAATTGGACTAGACTTAACACCACATTAATCTCCTAAACTGGGCTCAACATCCACAGGAACCCACCCTGACCCTGTCCGAGGACTCCAAGGCCTCCCGACACACGCTGCCTGCTGGGGACCAGGAGAGGCTGGCCACCGGGACTCACAACCTCGGGGGGCAGGCCTGCAGCACACGGGCATGAAAGGCCCCGTGGCCACCTGGACAGGTCCCACCCCAAATGTTCTGCAGGGACGGAGTCTCCGGTCCAGTCCATCTGCCTCTCACGCCCTGCAAAGCACAGGTGGCTCAGGACCTGTGGGGAGAGGCGGTACAAGCCTTAAGAGGCTACATAAAAACTGCTCTGCCTGGAAACAACATCAATTTAGCCCAAAGTCAAACGAAAACGGGATGAAACATTCGCAGCAGAAGCCAATCTCTTAAGACGCACGAGACCTGCAAGTCAATGAGATGAGGGTGGCCGGCCCACAGGAAGCGAGGTGGACAGCCCAGAGGACCCGGAAGGGCTGCCACGCCAGCCACAGCCCCCCACCCCCACCCCGTCTCCCCGTCCAGACCCTCAACGCAGGTCCTGCTCCTGGGCTCACCCCACAGGTACATCCACACAAGAGTTCTCACACACACGTGGAGAATGTCGTGTGCGAAGGTACAAACAACCCACAATCCATCCCTGTTAAGCAATGACCCTCACATACAAGGACATTCAGTGTGGCTGTAAAGAGCAAGTGTGACATGACAGTCACAACAATGCACCTACTGATCACAGCAGGGACTCAGGAAGCACCGCAACTCTGAAGGAACAAGACATTGGGGGCGGGGCTCTGTGAGGACCTGTGTGTGCTGATGAGGAAACAATGGCAGAGAGACCAAGCCAGCCCTGGCCAGCCAGGCTCCGCAGGCTGGACGCTGTCCTACAAAGCGAAGTCACCGGTAGATTCCCATTCAGGGCACAGGCCTGGGTGTGGGCCAGGTCCCCTGCTAGGGGCACATGCAAGAGGCAACTGATAGATGTTCTCTCACGTCTGTGTTTCTCTCCCTCTTTCTCCTTCCCTTCCCTCTCTCTAAAAATAAGTAAATAAAATCTTTAAAACAAAAGATTAAGAGAAGGAAAGAGAGAGAAAAAGGAAGGAAGCAAGGAAGGAAGGAAGGAAGGGAGGGAGGGAGGGGCAAATGGAACGGCCGAACGACATGTTACTGTGTCTGGATGACCCCACTGGTGGGACGTGGGGGAGACTCTTCATCTTGCGTCAGCTCTGGCACCTGCTAGTTTTGTGAATTTGGGCAACTAGGTGACTTACCTCGGTTGACTTGTCAAATAGGAAGGAAACCGGTAAGTCCTCAGGCAAACCTGGATTTCAACGTCTCCACCTTCCAGCAAATTCCCAACTCCTACTCAAAGCCTCTCAGGCATCAGTTCTAGACTTCCACCGATCGCGATCGCGATAGCGTACTTGACCCCTTCCTTGGTGACTGCTGGGACCTAGCCTTCAGGTGTGGCTTTCACCCTGTCTCTCAGGTGGACCTTTGTCCCTCCCCTCCACAGGCTCCCAACCTTTCAATAAATTACTCCCAAAGGAGAGAACACCTGACTTGCCTTTTCTCAGTGAAACTCCTATTTGCAAAGCATGTGACTGGTCCAAAGCACAACAGAGTAATTCTCTCCACAAGTGAGAATGAAAGATGTGAGCCAAGGAAGCCCCAGAGCCAGCTGGGGCAGGAGAAAGCCAGAGGCAAGGTGGGCATGGTGGGGGGGGGGGGGGGGTGGAAACCTGCCTCAGAAAGTGGCCTTACCCAAGGGCACGGTGAGGACCACGTGATGTGCTAGGAAGCAGCCTCCGTCCTCACACTCCACCAACACTGGAAACGTTTCCCCGGGGGACCTGGCTTCCTGGAAGGACCCGTTCCAGTGAATAGTCTTCACAGGCTTGTTAAAAACCATCACGTCTTGGGGCAAAGAGGCCACCAAGCAGTTTGTGAGTCCTTGGTAACCCCTAGGAGAGACAGAGTGTCGTTGATTAGAGGACCGCCTGGAGGCAGGACCTGGAACAGCCCCCCCAGGAGCTGCAGCCTCTCTAGGCAGGGGCAGGGAGGGCCTGGGGCAGGGCTCCTGCCAGGCTCCACAGGTGGTTTCTGAGCCACCACAGGAATGTTAATACCAGCCTCTTGGCTAACGGGAGAGTTAAATGGGGCAACGGAGGCAGAGAACAAGCACCCTTCCAGGCTGCCCCACGCCCTGGTTAGCTTCAGACTCACAACGGCCCTCCCCTGTGCAGGAGCCTAGGGGACACCAGGGGGAGTCCAGCAGGACAGTCCTGGGAGTGTCTTCCAAGGGCCCAGCATGGGGACAGCCACCCTACTGCAGGGAGGGCCCCTCACACTGTAATGAGCATCTAAGGGGCCTTGTGAGTGCGGGAGGAAGAAAGCGTTACGAGATGGGTTTGTTTTCATCACTTTTTCCTGAAAATAATTATTTCCTTTTTCTTAAATGAGCAAAACCAGGGAAGCAAATGACCAACTCTCTAAAAAGGGGAGACAAAAGGTGCCCTCGTCCCTCCCACAGCTCCCCTGCCTCCCAAAACTCCACCTGAGGTAGATAAACCGGGCCTGGGGAGGGGGGAGGGGGCAGCGTACCCAGGAACGGTGCAGTCCAGCCCTGGCAGCACGGCGTACTCCCCAAAGGGCCCGAGGGCCACCAGGTCCATGCTGTGGGTGCCACTCACACAGCACTCCAAGTTGAAGAAGTTGTTCAGAATGGCCAGCTTGAGCTTTTTGGCCTCCTCACCCTCTGACCAGTCGGCCATGTGCCGACGGATCTCCTTCTTGAGGTACTCTCCAACGCTGGGCACAGGGGCCTCGGCCGCGTGCAGGAACTCCCGGGACTGGTCTATGAGGCTGTAGAACAGGCTGCCCATCTCTGCCACCAGCTCAAGGCTCACCCTTTCCCCGGAGCTGGCATAAGACATGGAGGGCAGGCCCACGTGACCTCCAGTCTCTATCAGCTGGTTCTCCTCCGACAGCTCCTTCTGCCCCAGAAGCCCATACTTGGCGGCCAACTGGAAGACAGGGTTGCCCCTGGAGGGCCCGTGGATCCAGTGAGCACCTATCTCCACCACACCACCTGCGAGGGGACAGATGCCACCTTACGGTTCTGCTCCCACAAAGGAGAACCCTGCGCCTTCTCCTGGACCACAGCCAGCTCTGCCTTTCCCAAATATGCTCTGAAAACCAGCCCAAGGACCACAGGTCCCTGAGGACCACAGTCCCTCACTGAAGGGCCTACTTTAAGGGGAACACCTGAAGTGGGGGTAGGTGGTACGCTGGCCTGCACCTGCCTGGGAAGGACTCTGGAGGGGTGCCCAGGTGCAGAAGCCGGGCCTGGGAGCTTGTGCAGGCTGCAGTGGGTATAGGCCTAGGCTACCTTCCCACAGGGCCGGCCCTGCTAGCTACGGACAGCTGAGTTTGGGGGAACCAGTGAACTTTGGGTGATTAACTGGCGCGCGGCGGGGATTCATCGGGCAGGTAAGGCTTCCGGGTTAGTTAACCCCGGGCGCAGGCCGGGCCAGGAGGCTGCAGAGGTCGGGCGGCACAGGTAGGGATCCGGGAAGGAGTTCAGGAGAGGCCGTTACCAAAGCTGCGCTCCGAGCGGATGCGGCCTCCGGCGCGGGCGGTGGCCTCCAGGACCCGCACGTGCGGGAAGGCCGGGTGGCAGCAGAGCCTCTGCGCGGCGCCCAGCCCCGCGATGCCGCCGCCCACCACCAGCACCCGCGGGCCGCGACCCGGGGCCTCCGTGTTGCCGCCACTCGACTTCATTGCGTGGCTCCGGGCAGTCCCCCGCGTTCCCTTCGCTAGGAGGTGCAGATCGCGCGAAGACTCGAAGTAGGCTGAGAAGGGGGCGGGGCGGGGTGGGGCGGAGCCTGGGCGGGGAGGTGGGCGGAACCCGGAAGAGGATGTGGGCCTGTGACTACTGTACCTATTCAGATCATTCACCGGGCTGCGGACTTAGCCCTGAGGGCTGGACAAAACCCCAGGCTTCATGGAGGTCAGTGGGAGGAGACAGAAAACAGACATATACACATATGACAGTTTTCTCCAGCGAAATGTGTGTGCAAGGGATGTGTTCACTTTCAGAGAAGGATGTGGGGAGACGTGTGGCTGTGCGCCCGAAGCTGAAAATTCCTGCGGAGTGCCCAGCCTCAGGCTGACGCCGCTCCTGACACTGAGCAGTTTCTGTAGCTGGTCATATAGGCCACCAAACCGGTCGAGGTGCCCTGGCACGGAAGGACGGTGGCTTGTGCGCTGCTCGCTGGGCCGGGGCCCTGGGCTCCTCACTCCCCACCCCGCACTCCGCCCTCCGCCCTCCTCTACGGGAGCTCGCAGACCAACCGGAGCTCGAGGGGCTCGCGAGGCTCGAGCTCAAGGCGGCCAGAGCTTCCGTGGCGGCGCGTGCGGGTCCCGCGAGGCGCACCGCGCATCTGGAGGCACCCACCGGACCACTGCACGTCACCAGGGGGAGGCAAAAGTAGCACAAATTCCCGGGAGGAACCTCGGTGGCTGCGGGGACCCTGAGGTGGGTCCCAGGTGAGCAGCACCACCTCCCAGCGAAAGCTCTGGGCCTAGGACCAGCTCCCCAAAAACCTGACCACCTCACCCTGGCTTTCCCACTCAGCCTGACATCCCACAGCTAAGGAGGAAGGGCCTGCTGGGCATCCGGTGAAACAGCGTGTCTGGACTGCAGCCACCCTGGCCCTACTTTGCAAAGGGGACAGTCCTTTTGAGAGGAACTTCATCCCTCACTGTCTGAAGCAGTCTCTGGCTGGGAGGGTGTCCCTCCTCAGAGGTTCCCTATAAGCCTGGGCTGTGTTCCCCCAAGGTTTAGCTAAGCCCTACCACTGGGGACACTTTCCTGAGCTTAGCAAACTGGCCGCTGGTCTCTGGGTCTCTCCCAGGTACTCCCAGGGAAAGTTCCCCCTGAAATCAGCGCACCCCTCTGCACAGTTTCCTGCGGTGAAGGGGGCCTCCTTGTATGGGCCTTGGCTGCTCCAAGTAGACTGGCTGCATGGGACCTTGGCCCTCCCTCCATGTGGCTGATGTCTGCCACCACTCCTTTCGAGGGCAGTGTTGCTGTCCCCTCAGGCGGGCTCTGTCACCTCTGAAACTCCCCTGTGTCACTGTTTAGGCTCTCCTGTCCCTTACAGTCAGCCAGTGCCCACCCTGCAATGAACCCTACACAAGGTACCAGATGTCACCCCACCCCAGGCACTTGGTATCACCATGAGTTGGCAACCCACGCACTTGCCCTGACCAGAACAGAACCACCAGCTTTTCAATTCAATCCACTGAGCCACGCCAGCCGGGGATCTTCTTGTTGATTGACACCCTCCTACTCTAGGAAGGCAAGGATCACTTGGCTGAGCGCCTGCTCCACAGTCTCCCCACAGTGGCCCACATGAGCCAAAGAGTAAAAATGCCCCGGTTCCACTCACACCTGACCGCACCTGAACTGGAGGCTTGGGTGTGGGTAGGAGGTGACTGGAGAAAAAGCAGTTACACAACTGAAATTGACATGCGAATTTTATGGCCAGAGAGAGGGAGGGCAACAGCTCTGACACCTGTGGAGGGAGCACCTGAGGCCCTAGCAGGTGCGAGGGGATCATTAGGTCTCACTGTCCACCCAATGCCACACCACTGCCTGGACCAAACAGAGCTGCAACCAGCACTCCAACCGGCAGCTGGGCCTGTTATCTGTGTGTCACGTGCTCCAAAACAGGAGGCTCACGTGGCTGTGGCCAGTTTGGGATCATTTTTCTGTGTCTGAGGCCTCCAGCAGCAGCTTCAACCCACTGAGGACACACCTTGTTTCAATCTGACTGGCACAAAGTCACACCTTTTCCTGATGCCCAGGGCCACCTGTGGTGATGAGGCTGCAGCTACTCAGTGACACTGCCCAGGTGGCTTAGCCAAATCAGGCTGCTCATTGTTTGTAAACAGCTTTAGGGATTAGGGTTCTCATACCACACACTTCACCCATTTAAAATGTACAGCTCACCATTTTACAGCGCATGTACATCAGTCAAGCTCAGAACATTCCTATCCCCCGAAAGAAGCCACCTACCCTTTAACAGTGCTCCACAGCCCGTCTGCGGCCCCTGACGACCACTATCCCCTTTCTATGGAGCTGTCTGTCCTGGACGTTTCGTGCACATGGCATCACACTCTCAGTGGCTTCTTTCACTCAGCATATTTTCAAGGTACATCCACATCATAGTGTGTACCATGCATGTATCAGTACGCTTAATTTCTTTCTACTACCAAACAATATTCCATTGTATATTCTCATGTACCCATTGTATGGACATCTCACATTCTGCTCATCCATTCGTGAGTGATGGGCCATTTTTCCCCACTCCGGCTATCATGAATGATGCTATGAACATTCATGTAAAACTTTTGTGTGGACACGTGTTTCCAAAGTGCCTGCCTCCTTTTACATCCCCACTGGTGGCGTATGGGGGCTCCAGTTTCTCCCCACCCTCACCACCACTCAGCATGGTCTGTCTTTTCCATTGCAGCCATCCTGGTAGCTATGAAGCAGTATCTCATCACGGTTCTGATTTATGCTTGCCTAATGACTAAGGATGTTGAGCATCTTTTTGTGTGCTTATTAGCCACTCATATGTCTTTATGAGGGGGATGTTCATTCAATCCTTTGCCCATTTTTAATTGGCTCGTTTTTTATTATGGAGTTCGAAGTGTAATTTATATACTCCAGACACAGGAGCCTTATCAGACATATGATTTGCAGAAATCTTCTCTCATTATGTGGGTTGTCTTCACGTTTTTTAAATTAAATCTATTTTTTATTGTATCTTCTTCCACTTATCTCCCTTAGAGCTTCCCCTATGCACTGGCCTTCTTCCCACACTCGCATGCCACTCTCCTCATTCTGTCCTTTGAAACATAGAAGTTTTTAATTTTGGTGAAGTCCAATTTATGTATTTTTGCTTTGTCACGTGTTTTTGTCCCTGTATTACATCCGACCTCAACACCAGCCCTGGGGTGTTGGGAAATTTCCTTTACATCGGGGCCACCTTGCTTTGGCTGTCACCCTGACACAGAGGCCCCTTTGGTAAGGGTTGTTGGTAATGTCTCTCTTAGCATGAAAAGTTTTTATTCTATCCTCAGCTGAACACTAAACTCTGGTTTGAATTTCATTACTGCTTACTAAAGAGTATCAGTTTTGCTTGCCGTCTGTAGGGGCGTCCTTCACCTCCAGCCCCGCATGTGTGGTCAGGGCAAGACTCCGAACGCGGACCTGACACTACATGTCCAAGCACTTTAAAGTTACAAACGGCAATCACTTAATAAATAAAATTTTTTATTGCTGATATTTAATAAAATCTTATTTTTGTAAAAAACGAAACTATTCACGATCTAGTATTAATAGCTATCTAGCTGCCAGTGTAAAGAATCAGGATTGTGCTCCCTGCCTGTTCCACTTAGACCGATAAATATGTCAGAGTGACACGAATTGTTTCACGCTCCCCAGTCACCTTTTGCCTGTGGACCACGAGACAGGCAGAGGAGTAGAAGAAGAAAGGGATGTTTCCCTTTTCCTAGTCGAGGCACTCAACTCTCCGCAACGCAAATTCACCTGGTTTCTACCGACAGGGGAAGGGAAGGGAAATGCTGGGGCTGAGCTGCGCCCGCACTGAGCGCTGCGCTTGCCTCCGGGAAACCGAGGTGTGGCTGGAGGTCATCACCTGGGAAGTGGGGGCCACGCGCCTGCCCAGCAGACACCCGGGAAAAAGACGGCGCCAGGGCCAAAGGCCGGGCGAGCGCCCACCACTGCTCAAGAGAGGAGAGGGGGCGACGCCGCCGGGCCGGGGACGCGGCGCTGGACAGAAGCCGCGGGCCGGCGCGCGCGAGTGGTGGTCACCTGGGGGCCCCTCCGGGCTCGCCCAAGCCGCCGAGGATCGCCCGCGGGCGCTGAGGCCCAGGCTCGGGCGGGCGGGCGTCGTCAGGTGGGAAGCAGCGCGGGCCTGGGCAGGTGGCGCCGGGTGACGCGCGGACCGACCCTACTGTACGGCGGGGCTCGACGGCTCTGCGCTCAGGAGTCTCAAGACCACCGCCCAGCACCGCGGTCACCCCGAGGCCGGCCCGGCGGGCGTCCAACAGCCCAGACCTGGACCCCGCCCCCACCCGGCGGCCCCTTCCTGCGCCCTTTCCCGGGGGCTCGTGGCCCCGCCCGGCCTGGCCACGCCCCTTCCGCTTCCCGGGCGCGATCTCGCGAGGCCTGCCTGCGGGCGGGGCGGGGGGCGGGGCCAGTTGTCCCTGAGCGCCATGGCCGCCCTGTACGTCCTGCTGTCCCGGGCCCGCGGCTCGCTGCTCCCCACGCTCAGCCGCGCGGCGCGGCGCCCCTTCGCCTCGGGTGAGTGCGGGTGGGGCCGCCGCAGCACCGAGTTCGCCGAGCCCTGGGGACTCGGTCGGGGCCGCGCGGCGCACGTGGCGCCTCTGGAATTACAGGTGGTCGCCGTCGAGTCCTGCCAGCCCGCACCCCTCCCCGCCCTCCTGCGGCGTTGCCGAGCCCGGCCCTCTTCTCTCACCCCTGTGCCCGATTCACGACCCAAGTACCAAATCGTGTCGGTCTGACCCCAGGCTCTCTTTGACCCCTCCCCGTCGGCACCCCGCTGTGACCAGCAGTCCCGAGGGCAGGCACTTTCATCCTTGCGTTCTCGTCCCAGAAAGCAGCCACTCCGACAGAAAGGCGCTCACCTCTGTCCTCGCTGGTTGTCGAGGCTGACCCCACGTCCGAGCAGGCGGTGCAAGCCACCTGCATCTGTGTGTGCCGCCACCCAAGTCCAGAGCTCCGCTCTGTTGGCAGCCTGATTCCCTTCTCGTAGGCATTTGAAAGAACGAAACCCGCTCCGTTTTTGCCGAATCACAGACCACCTGTCTGCTGGAGGCATTTAGCAGGAAGGCTGCTTTTCATTGCTGGGTTTTTTTCTTTTTAACTTAAGAAAAAATTCAAACATTGGTAGAGGCAGAGAGTCATGCAGAGACCACCCACATGGCAGAGAGCTGCGTGCTCCAGCCACCGTGGACTGGTCAGGGTCACTCTGTCCACTGATGGAGATGCGTAACAAATAAAATCTCCTTTTCTCTTCTTGCCCCAGGGGCTCACTTTGAGTACATCATCACAGAAAAGAAGGGGAAGGACGGCAACGTGGGGTTGATCCAACTGAACCGCCCCAAAGCACTCAACGCACTCTGCAATGGCCTGATCAGGGAGCTCAACCAGGCGCTGGAGGCCTTCGAGAAGGACCCAGCTGTGGGGGCCATCGTCCTGACGGGCGGGGACAAGGCGTTCGCAGGTGTGGGGGGCAGCATGGTGGCAGATCTGACCATGGTCACATCCATGGTGTGTGGTGTTGCAGACAGACTAACACGGGTGAGATAGTGTCAGAAAAGCTGCTACAACTTGGAGTTTATGTGCCCGTGACGTGGGAAGGGCTGGGGAATGCTCGGCTGAGCTGCTCTGCCAGGAAAGTAGGTTTGTTTACTCAGATGGACTCAGGGCCCGCACAGTCAGGTGCTGTGTAGTGAGGGCTCACGTGACTGATGGAGAAGCCCAGCTTTCTCTGAGTCCACCTCGAGTCCACTTCTGGTCCTGTGGTCCCTCCACAGCACCTCTGTGAACACGTGTCACAGTGTATTGCCACATGCAGGTATCCACCCGAGCCCCGGGGTCTGCTCACAGCGGACTCTCAGGAGCTTCCGTGGAATCTCCGCTCTGCTGATGGGACTTGTCTCCCCCAGCTGGAGCCGACATCAAGGAGATGCAGAACCAGAGTTTCCAGGACTGTTACTCCAGCGGGTTCCTGAGCCACTGGGACACAGTCACCCGGGTCAAGAAGCCGGTCATAGCTGCTGTCAACGGTTACGCGGTGAGTCGGCTGAGCCCCCTCTCACTCAGAGATCCTCACAGAATCATACGTGCAACGTCCAGCCGCGTTTCGTTTGGAAAAGGCCTAAGTCTCCTTCCGAGGCCAGCAGGCCTTTCCCACTCAATGCTAAGGAGCCAGGGACTGTCAGGAGAGGAGGTGTTTCGGCATCTGTGCTTGTCAGTGGAGCCTGTGGCTCGCCGGAATGTTCCTCCCCTCTCCTGCATTGAGGGCGCATGTGTCGGCCTTTGTGTGGCTTTAACGGCATTCCGACCTGCGTTGCACCTTAGCCTCTCTGCTCCCGTTGAAAGCTCTGTGCTCTGTGTGGTGCCTCAGGGTCTCCTGCGGCGTGCAGACCACTCAGAGGTGCAGGGCTGGCCATAGCCCACAGAAAAGTCACATTTCAGTCTGTGACTACATAGTACAGCTCACTTGGGGTAGGCCAGGGTCAGCCAGTGAAGTTTGTTGGGATGACCATGCCCATTGGTTTGCTGAGGGCCCACGAAGCCAAAGAGTCTGCACAAGGGCTGGGTGGCACTGGCCTTCAGTGGGTCGTTCACAGGCATGCTAAATTAGCCTTGCATGGCGGCGTTAGTGTGCGCTGTGCCCCAGATACTTAACAGGATACTTAAATGAGCAAGTAGAGTGATTTTCTGGAGGGGTTCCCCTGGTGATGCCTCCTGTTCTGCAGCTTGGTGGCGGCTGTGAACTTGCTATGATGTGTGACATCATTTACGCTGGAGAAAAAGCCCAGTTTGCGCAGCCGGAAATCCTCCTAGGAACCATCCCAGGTAAAGAGAGGGGCTGCCTCTGGCACACGCTCTTCGGGTCACTCCCCAGAGTCTGCACACCTTGTAGGGGCTTAGGGCTTTTCCATGTGACGAGGGGCTGGGGGTTGTCCTGTCCGTGCTCCCTCTGCCCCCAGGGCACTCAATGTGAGTGGTCACAACACTCTCAGAGATGGCCAGGGCGGTCACGGACCAGATCCCGGGTCAGACGCTGGTAGGAGGGGCTGACCACACACTAGCTCAGGGTCCATGTAGGTTACAAGCTTAGAACAGGGTGACCACGAGCCAGCCCTGAGAGCTTCTGCCCAGAGGTGACACATGTCACATCTGCTCATGTTACAGTGAGCAGAGCAAGTTTATGGTCTCACCCAAGTTCAGCAGCGCCGGAAATCAGACCCCCACACAGAGGTCAATAGGAGCAATGGGCCGGCAGTGCGACCTCTGCCCCTGGGGTGAGCCTGACCAGGGTTCCGGGTTTATATCCCCCCGAGGTCTCTGCACTATGTGTAGAGCCTGGAGCCCAGGGCATCTCCCAAGCCGGCATAGGTGGGCAGGACATTGTGTCCCTGTTGGCGGCGGGGGGGAGCAGCCCCCACGAGCTTCACCAACCACTGGGCTCTTCCCGTCCCAGTGCCCGGGTCTCCACAGCAGCGAGGCAGCACCTGAGCCTGCTGCACTGTGGGCGTCTCCCTCAGTGGTCCTCTCGTGCCCAGGGTTCACCGTGGGGCAGATGGCTGGGCAAACTACTCCCTTTCCAGCTAGGTGGAGGGTACACCAGCATGTGGTGGGGAGTGTCGTGGGCTGGCACCAGCAGGGCGCCGAGACAGAAGAGCACATTCAGAGTGTCCCAGGAGGCAGGACCCCACCCTCAGCCCAGACCCTGAGGGCAGTGGGTGGGATCAGAGGCGGCCCCCAGCCAGGCCTGAGGCCGGAAGTGGCATACTCCATGCATTCGTCTGGACTCTGACTCGCTCCCGCGTGAGAGGTGCTGATGCAGGGGACGGAGGTGCCAGGTGGGGGGACTGAGCGTGGAACAGAGGCCCCCAAGGTTTCTTGGGTCTCCTGCCTCCCCGGCTGCTGGCCGCCTCACCCCTTCTGAGAGGCCCGTCACTGGCCCCTCAGAACTGGCCACAGAGCCCCTGTGACCCGCAGCCTTCCGCCCCTGTAGGTGCAGGGGGCACCCAGAGGCTGACCCGCGCTGTCGGAAAGTCTCTGGCCATGGAGATGGTCCTCACTGGAGACCGGATCTCAGCCCAGGATGCCAAGGAAGCAGGTACGTCCAGGGGTGCCCCGTGGAGCCCCTCGTTGGGAGGGGGAAGGGTTGTCTCCAGGCCTCCTGCCTCCAGGGCTCCTGCAGGTGGTCAGCACAGTGCTTTCGGGGGTCCTGACAACCGAGGGGACTGCTGCCTTTGCTGACATCCTGTGTGTAAAAAGAGTAGCTGAAGCATACACACAGGTTCCAGAATGCCATTAAACCCAATTTCCCAAAGCTCAGCACACACAGTGGGGACTGGATTCTCTGAGACCCGGCAGGCCTACTCTGTCCCCGCCACTCGGTGACCTGCCTTTGTCAGAGTCAAGTGACCACGTCATACAGTTGAGAGCATCGCCCCACCTTGGGGATGAGTGGAACCTCTCCTGTATTGCTGTAGCCCCTTGTTAACACTGAGAGTCCCCCGCTCTCGGAGTGTCATCGTCACTCAGAGGCAAACATAACCAGTGCCATGTCCTCGTGTCCTTCACCGTGTCATGTTCAGGTCTCGTAAGCAAAATCTTTCCTGTTGAGAAGCTGGTCGAAGAAGCCATCCGGTGCGCAGAAAAAATTGCCAGCAATTCTAAAATTGTAGCAGCAATGGCCAAAGAGTCCGTGAATGCAGGTAGGGCTGTGCCGGGGAGGGTGGGGAGGCCACCAGGACCTGCAGGCTCCGGGGTTCGGGCTCTGAGTGAGGCGCCTGTCCTGGGCAGAAACCGTTAGGGCTCTCAGTGTTTCGAATGTGGCTCTTTGAAGAACTCTAGTTTCTAGTTGCTCACTCACAAATTCTGTTGAAATGTTCTGAGCTCCCGTGGGCGCTGGGACCAAGCATATGTCATCCTGGGGGACAGATGGGCACAGGTGCTGGTGTGCAGGGACAAGGCCCAGATGGCCCCTGACCTGAAACAAGTCAGCACCTGTGCCCCTCAGAGCCTGGGTGCAGAGACTCCTCCTCAGCTGGCTGGGGTCCGTGTGAATAGCCAGCAGCATCGTGGCCCAAGGAGCACAGGCTCCCTGGGCCCTGGGGGAGCCAGGGCAGGAGCCATGCGCTTGCCACCGCCCTGCTCCCCATTCTCCCCACCGGCGTACCAGCTCCGTCAGAACTTTCAGAGTTTTAACGTGGCCGTTTCCTCTCAGCATTGGGGGAAGATTGTCCATTTGCTCGCTGTTGCCTGTTGAGAAGACAGGAGCCTAGGGCGGGCATGTCCCCTTGAGCCTGTCCGTCTGCAGGAAAGCAGCCACCTCGGGGTTCTGCCAGCCTGAGTTGGGTGAACTGGGACTTGTGGGGCATCCGGACAGGCATGCACAGAGCTTGTACTTAAGAGGAGGTGCTGCTGCTGAGTGCTGGTGAGGCCTGGTCACACAGCACCTGTTCTCCCTCCCTGAGGACACGTGGCTCCTGGTGCTGCCAGAAAGAGGCGGCCCCGGGCCACTGAGGCTCTTTTCTGCTTTTCATCCTTCATTACTGTTTGTTATTTTTTGAATATTTTATTTATTTATTTCTAGAGAGAGGGGAGGGGAGAGAGAAAGAGGGAAAGAAACATCTGTGTGAGAAACATACATTGATCAGTTGCTTCTCATGTGCCCCCATCTGGGAGCCTGGTTGTGGGATTCCAGGTCATGGGCCCCGACTG
This sequence comes from Macrotus californicus, assembly GCA_007922815.1. Taxonomy (NCBI): domain Eukaryota; kingdom Metazoa; phylum Chordata; class Mammalia; order Chiroptera; family Phyllostomidae; genus Macrotus; species Macrotus californicus. Next base: position 80,578 of record VMDR010000007.1, read on the forward strand.
GGAATCGAACTGGCAACCTTTCGGTTTGCAAGCCTGTGCTCAGTCCACAGGGCCATTATTTCTCATACTGTTAAAGTACAGTTTCACAGGCTGCCTCAGATGCTCTGTGATTGGACAGTTTGCATTCCACCTTTCACGCAGTTCCTCTCTACCCGCCTCTGGGAGGAATCGGAGCTGGGGGCACGTGCGTGGGGCTGTGAGACTGTCCCGTCCCCACAGGAAAGGGCTCCCGGCTCCCGCCTCTCAGTTCCTAATGTCAGGGTTCTCTGTTTCAGCTTTTGAAATGACACTAACAGAGGGAAATAAGTTGGAGAAGAAACTCTTCTATTCGACCTTTGCCACCGTGAGTAATCACTTGCACATGAAGAATCACATGCAGGCAGCCACGGCAGCTGCGGGGATTTCCTGGTCGGTGTCACCATCAGACCAGACTCCCCTTGGGCAGAGCTGCTGGCACCCGTGGCTGAGTCAGCGGTCCATCGGAGTGGACGTTCAGGAGGACGGGAGGAGCAGGGCCGTTCCTGGCAGGAGAGGTCTTCCGAGGTGGCCCTTAAAAGCAATCCATTCACCCATCATTTTCTGTCATGTCAGTCACTTGGAACAGGGTTTACAGTGGTGCGGTCTGGGATTCCTGCCAGTGACTTAAAGAACATCATTCTTCTGGTAGTCATTCAAAAGAAGGTGACACTAGGTGTTTTAGAAAACAGAGATAAAAAGTGGCTCTCGAGGTGAAGATGTGTGTGCACGCAGGGGAGGGCGCAGAGGCAGAGTCTGGGTCTCTGTCTCGTGAGGCCCTAGGTACCGCTGAATGCAGGTGACCCTTCAGCGAACGACCCAGTGCATGCAGCTGAGGGTCTGTGGGTAGGAGAGCGTTGGACACCCCCGGTCATGGTTCCATCCCTGGGGGGAGGGGTCGGAGCGGGGAGCATGTGTGGAAGTACCTGTCCCCGGGCCAGCCCCGCTTGGGCAGGGAGCCCAGGCCATTCACAGGGTTCCAGGTGGTCCCGCCTGAGAATCCTCCCCATCCCCTCTCCGCACACCTGACCCACTGGGACGAGAGGCCTGCAACTCTCCAGCTCTGCTTTGTCCCCTTTCCCACCAGGAAGACCGGAGGGAAGGGATGACGGCGTTCGTGGAGAAGAGAAAGGCGAACTTCAAAGACCGGTGAGAGCGGCCACCAAGGCCTCGAGCCTCCATGGAGGAGGGAACAGTTTCAGGAGCCAATAAACCCTCTGTCTGAAAGGGCAGTGCTCTTCCTCCTTGGCCACAGGGCGGTGGCCAGCACAGCCACCGCGTTCCGACCTGCTTCACCTCTCCTCAGCAAGGGTGCTGCTCATGAGCCCATGGCAAGGTTAAGCTTTTACCTGGTTTCAGGAACCGAGGGTGTGTCAGGTCGCTGTCCCTCTGTGCAGCACATCACGTTCAGGCAGAGCAGGTTCCTGGCTGGGCTGCGTGTAGTTGGGAGCCAGTGAAAGTAGCTCGGCGAAGGCCTGGCCAGTGGCCTTTTAAAGAGTCGTGCGGGTCACTAAGTGACAGGCTTCAAGTCACATCATCAGGCCTCCCTGCTAACGCAGGTGCTCTGTCAGTTCTTACACCTTTTGTTCTGTCGTTAGAGGTGACGGCATTCCCACGGGACAGAGTCCTTAACAGTCAGTCACCCCGGCACATCCAGGGAAACCTTTGTTGACAGGCATGTGGCTTTCTGGAGACATTTTATACTCATGTGTGTTCACATGTCCACTCACACACGTGCACGGGTGTGTGGAGTCCAGTTTTCTTTCTACAGAAATGGAGTTCTGTGTTTACCCTTCTGCCAAGCACACTGGTACCTTCCTAAGTCTGTCACACCGTGCACCTGCTTCTCCTGCTCGACTCGAACTTTTCTTACCCTGGTAAAATACGTGTGACGTAAAACCGACATTTGACCCACTTTTACGTGTCCGCTTCAGCGGCATTAAGTGTGCACGCAGAGAGCTTCACCACACCCACTCCCAGCTGCTTCATCGCCCCAAGCAAGCTGCGTCTCCATCAGCCCCAGCTCCCCCCAGCTCCTGCCCCCGCCAGCCCTGGCACCCTCTACACCACTTTCTTCCAGCCTCTGAATTCAGCGTGATGTTTTCAGGGCTGTAACAGGCAATAGTTTCAGGCAGGCCACAGTAGGTCTCAGGGATGCTCCTGACCCACCACCCATGTGTCTGTCTGGTGGCTGCTGCTAGAGAGAGCCCCGTCCAGGTACTCCCAGCCCACAGCTCAGTGCCTGGCCTGCCAGCCTTCCAGGTCCCCTCCAGGCAGGCAGGGGCTAGGCCACCACCTAGTCTCCCACCCCAGGACACAAGGGGTCTGGTGGGCTGGGGGCGTAATAGTGGGTGGGGAGCCCTGACTCGAAACAGTGGGTGTCAGGCCTTGAACCTGGTGAAGGACAAAGGCACTGAAAGGTCCCTTCAGGGCTGGACCAGGTGTCACCCCCGCCCCCAACCACAGCCTAGCCCTGCCCACCATTTCACAGGCCCCACCCTTTCCTGGGCAAGCAAGGTGGTGCTGAAGGGCACCCCTCCCTGCTGTCCCCAGCCCTGGCATGCATGGGGCACGGAGACACGATTGGTGAGCCAGTGGGGGGCAGAGGTTGCGGAACAGACCCTCGGGAACCCTCACCCTCAGGGCAGAAGTTGGGCAAGGCATGCAGCAGTGGGGGCTCCCTGCAGGGGCCCTTGGCCCAGACTGTTGTGAGGGTGGAGGCAGGGGCCACCACTCCCCATGCCCTGAAGAGCCGCGTCCTCAAGTGGGGGCCTTTCAGGTGCTCTGTCCCTCTTCTGGGAGGACTCCACCCCTTCTCATGAGGCCCCGAAGGCCCTGGGCCAGCTCCAGGCTGTTGTGAGGACCTGTGGCCCTTGGCCTGGCCCAGGCTAAGTCAGGGCAGGTCTGGACCCTCCCCAGCCCCACTGCAGGGAGTGCCTCATGTCCAAGGTGCCCTCTCTGTCCTCAGGCTCTGTGTGCTGCCCATACTCGACCCCTCCCTAGGTGTGTCCCTTGTCTGGGGCTGTTTTTTTCCCCCCGGGGCCGTGGGTGGGATTCAGGGATATGGAGAGGGTGGTGCCAGCTCCACCTGTGTCCAGGTAGAAGCACAGTTTCTTCTGCACCTGGAAACTCCCTCTCTTCCCACGCAGATTTCCCACCCCTCCCCCTCTCCCTTTCTGGGTGGTGAGGAGGGCAGAGGGCTAGGTCTAATGTGTCCCATGGCTGACCCACATGGACCCCCTGGATGTCTAACCCAGCTGGCTGCTCAGTTCTTGCAGATGTGAACTTCCCCACCTCCTCCACCTGCAGGTGTGGCCCCGAGGAGGTCTGCTCAGACATGAGCCTGCACCTCCTGCAGGGGACACAGGGTTGGTGGGGTGGCCGGTGGTCCCAGCTCCCCAAGTGCTATAGCTCTGCCCCACCCCCATGCATTCCCCAAGCACCCACCAGTTACCCATGTGCCAGGACCCTCAAGAGGCTCCCTGCAGCCCGTGAGGTGACCTGGGCCTCCTGTGCCGTGTCAGATACCCCTTGGTGACTTACTGAAAATGGGGATGCAGAGACCAGGCATCATTTGGGCAATGCCCCCTCCTCCCCCAGGTCAGGTCAGGTCAGGTCAGTTATTCAACCTTCGCCCTGATGTCAAGATCCCTGTACTGGTCACTTGGTCTCAGGCTCCAGGTGTCCACATGCTCAGAGACCCTCTGACCCTGGGGGTGGGTGGGAGATGAAGCTGGGAGGGTCGTGAGCCGGGGCCGTGCCGAGGGTGATGGGGCCATGGGGTGAGGGCCTGTCCTGCCCTGTGCGCGCACTGGTGTTAGGCTCTGGCCAGGCCGGCCTTGAGATGCTGTGAGGCAGGAACTCGACTCTCCATGCAGAGTTGAGGTCACCGAGGCCCAAAGATGTGAAATTTGGGGTAAACCCTGTCCTGGACAGAGGAGGCCAATGGTACAAGGCCTGCCCAGTGACTGCTCACTCGACCCAGTAGCCTTGGCTGCCACCCCCTGCTCAGGGAGCTGAACCAGCCGTGCCCTGCCTGGGCCAGGTGACCCCAGGTGCTGCCCTCCTCACAGAGGGCAGGACAAGGTGGACCATGGGAAAGGCTCATGAGCTGGAAGATGAGAGTGTTCACGGAAACCGCAGTGCGGTGGACACACCTGTGCAGTGACACACCTGTGCAGTGACACACCTGTGCTCATTGGTGGGGAGCAAGCAGTTGGGTCCAGAGTCTAACACGGACGGGTCAGAAATGCGGCAGAAAACGCACGTGGATGGTCACAGGCTTCCGTTACGTGGTGAGACTACAGCCCCTGTTCCTGCTCGCAGGCTTCTGTGTCCCCAGGCGTGTGCTACTTTAACAGCCAGCAACCAATTTCACAGGAGGGCAGGGGGCTGGGGCCAGGTGGGGCAGGTTTGAGGGCAAGAGAGGCCTCTTCCGCAGCCCCACTGTCCTTGTCACAGGCTACAGGTGACAACGCCAGGCCTTTGGGCAGAAGGAAGTGGCCAGGGCCCCTCCTGACAGAGCAGTGTTTGCAGTCACCAACGACAACCTACGTGGCGCAGAATGACGGGGGGGGGCTGGCCCAGTGCTGGGACAGGGACGGGTGCAGCAGCCAGGGTGAGGAGATGCCGTGTGACCTCAATGAGTGTCACCAAGTGGGCAGCAGTTGCCTGTGGCCCCTCTGTCCCTGCAGGTTTAGTGAGGGCCCCATGAAAGGTGTGGCCAGGCCCGGCTGCCAGGTGGCACTGGGCCTTGGGCAGGAGGACCGGTGTCTGAGGTCTGCACTCTGCCCTCGGGCCTGGGCAGCCCGCCGCTCCTGGAGGCTGTGCTGAAACTGCTGGACACCGCTGTGGAGAGCCCAGACCTCAGAGGGCCACCTGCCTGGGGGAAGGCATGTGTCCCCAAAGGGTTCTCACCCTGATCAGAGGAGCCCTGACCATCAGATGACAGGGTGGCTGGGCAGGTGGGCCGAGAGCTGACCTCTGTCCTCAGGCTGCCATCATGGAACCGGTGTCCAGCAACAGGGTGAGAGGCCTGCAGACCCCAGTGTGAGGCTGGCTGCTCAGTGAACCTGTGCCCCCCTCCCCAAGAACAGGGAGGGGGCCCTCTGCACCTCCTTGGGGCCTGGGAAGAAGGAAAGATGGGCCCCAAACTCTGCCCCATGGCTGAGCGAGCACTGGCCCACCCGCAGTGGAAGAGCAACCCTGGGGCCATGGCCACCGCCTGCCCCTGCCTCCCACAGTCCCAGTCTGCCTGCCTGCCTGCCCTAGTGACCACCCCAGCCCCATCTTGTCAGGGGCCTGACCTGATTCTGTGTCACCCACCCAGTGTGGGGACAACCTTGTCCTCCTGTGACCACCCATACATGCAGGACTTGGGCCGGCAGGTCCTGGGGGTGCTGCTGATGGGCTGGGATTCTACTGATCTGCAAGATGATGGGAACACATAACGACTTGTCAACGTCCCGCCCAAAGGTCAGAGAACAGCACCGAACTCACTCACCAGGCCTGTGTGTGCCGGACACAGGGAGGCCACTGGCCCCCACCCCAGGTGGAGCCCAGGCGGGAAGGAAGGCCTCTGCCTCCCTGTAGGTTTGGGCCTCCTGACTCAGCCAGTCTGGGTTTGAGACAAGAGCTCACACAGGCAGACACCCTCATGGGGGCTGCAACCTGAGCATCTGGGGACCGGAACAGGAGCCCACGTGGGGGGTGTGGGGGGGGCTGTGGTGACTCAGCAGGAGGCCTGGAGGTGGGTGCAACAGCTGCCCAGGTGGCCCTGTGTGGAGTAGGGGTTTCTGTATCAATCCATCAGGCTGCAGACACCAAGGTGGCCCAGGAAGGGGCTGAGGCAGCCCCAAAGGCAGGCAGGCCAGTGGCAGGGCTGGTCCAGAGGCTCTGGGAGGATGATCTGTGTCAGGTGCTGCTGAGGTGGGGGTGGAGGGCTTGAGCTGCCAGGGAGACCGGCTGGGCCCCATGCCTGTGCCCAGCGGTTGAGTGCCTGCTGAATACGTAGGAGCCTGAGCTGTCCTGGGAAATGACCGTGGGGGTGGGGAAGATGGGAGGACTCAGCTGCCCAGGCAGAGCGCCGGCCTGCAGGGGGTGCCTGTGAGGCACAGTGACTTCCGGTGAGGGGCTCCGACTGAGCCTCCAGGTGGAAGAACTTCCTTCCAGCCCGTCCTGGACCCCAGGGTCTCCCTGAGGTCCCTCCTCCTCCACATCTTCCTACAGCCACGTGAGTGTGGGAGCTGGAGTCACTGGTGCTGCCAGAGCTCCCCCATCCCTCAGGGCCTGGATGTGGCTCTTGTGTGGGGGCTGGTGTCCACCTTCTCAGAGAGCCTGGAGGCTGGCAAGCCTGCTGGGTGGAGACCCAGGGGCTCAGCCTGGGGAAGGGACGCAGTTCTGGGCCCATTGCCTCCAGGGAGTAACCGCAGAACCCGTGGCCGCTGCTGGCCACACAGCTATACACGTTTCAAGTGCACATTAAATACATTTGAACATTGTCTGCATTCCAGGGAGCCATGCAGCACCTCCACCACCCACAGCCCTGCCCCCTCACCTGGTCCTTCTGTCAGGACAGGTCAGTTTGCACGTTCTGGAATGTCACGCGAGTGGGGCGTGTGCACTCTGTTGGTGGCTTCTGGCACTCGGTGGTTTTGTCAAGGGACTGTTTGTGTTGTGTGAATTGATGACCCCCTTCTGCTGAGCGGTGGGTTTCCCATTGTGTGGACGCACGAGCTGGGCTGTGCTGGGCATGTGGCCGTCACAGATACGCTTGCAGTGCAGTGCACTCCCGTCTGTGGACAGAGGGCCTGGAGTACAATGTCTGGGTCACATGGTAGGTGCGTGCGTAACTTTTTAGGAAACTCCCAAACTGTTTTCCAGAGTTGCTGTCCTAGTCGGCACCACCAGCACAGGGAGTGGGGGTTCGGACCCCTGGCCCTGGCAGCTCTGGGTGCTGGTCTTTCCTGTCGGCTGCACTGGCGGGTGGGTGAGTGGGTGGGCAGGCAGTGATGGTGCTGCCCAATCCGATTTCATTCCTGCAGGTTACTGATGTGGAGCATCTTCTCATGGGCTTTTTTGCCTTCCATCTACTTTCTTTGGTGACGTGCATACTCACTCCCTTGCCCATTTTGTCTGGTCACCAATAACAATGGAGGGCAGTCCCCACACCACAAGCCTCCCACACCACAGCGCTAGCTGGGTGTCCCACCGTTCAACTCAGCTCCGACACTATCTACATGGATGGGGTGTCAGCCCCACAGGGTCAGGGCTTGGGCCCCCAAGATGGCCCCACCTCAGACTCCACTCACAAGTCCAGGTTGTCACCTGTGCTTCTGACCAACCTGCTCTAAAGTGGAGGGTCCAGTGGACCCTCCTTAGGTTCGATTAAGTTGCTAGAGCACATCACAGAACTCAGAGGGACGTTTTCCTCACCAGATCACCGGGTCACTACAGAGGACACATGGCAAACAGGTGGAAGAGATGCCCGGGACCAGGTCTGGAGAAGGGGCGGAGCTTCCACATCATCTCTGGGGGTGCCAGTCCCCCAAATCTCCACATGCTCACCAGCCCAGAAACTCTCCGAACCCTATCCTCTTGGGGTTTTGTGGAGGCTTGGCTCCATGGGCAAGAAGGATAAAAATCCTTGACCATGGTGACTGCTTCACCCTCCAGCCCCCTCCCTCCTAGGGGCCAGGCAGGCGATGGGACTAGCCAGCTCATAGAGATGGCCACAGGAATAAAAATTAAAGTGACAAGTGCCTACAACGGTGTGGAGAAGCACGCTCATACCTTGCTGGTGGGGATGAATGTACTATGGTGCAGCCACTTGCGGGGAGTTTTGTATTTTCTTAGAAAGTGAAATGTGAGCTACCGTCTGACCTCGCCACTCCACTCTTAGGCCCCTACGCGGGCAATGTGAAAGGCCATGTCCGCACAGGGCAACGCTGGCAGATGGAACCAGCAGTGGTCCCCAGGCCTGGGTGGGTGGGTGGATGGACAGAAGGGGGCACAGCTGAACACCGCACGCGATTCAACAGCAAAAGGGAGCCTTGATTCAGCTGCCGCCATCGCTGTCCTCCAGCTGTGCGGGGGCGGAGTGGGGCACAGCTGCCATGACACCAAACATCTGCTGAGTGCCTTCTCTGCTGCGCTGAGCAGGCGCTGGGGCACCACAGTGACCAAGAGTGACAGGCTTGCCCAAGGGGAGCTTTAGATTCTGAACCTGAGAAGGAGGCCCCCTCTGAGCAGGAGGGGCCAAACCCAGCGAACCCCAACCCAGTTGGCCAAGGGAGGCTGGGGGCAAAGTCTGGTGCCTGGCCATGCCTGAGGTCCGAGATATGCCCAGGCCGAGGGGTGGCCAGGGCTCAGCTGGCCAGGGCGCCTGTGCCCTGCAGTGAGGTGTGTGCGCGTGCGCAGGCACTCCGAGTGGGTGTGAGGCTGCGGGACCCGGGTGTAGCTCCGGTGGGGGGCAAGCGCCGGGCGCCCCTCCCCTAGCCTGCGTCTCCCCAGCAACAGTAGCCTCGGTCTGGGGCTCAGCCCCTCCCCCGCCCCGCCCCAGCTGCGGCTGCGAAGCGTCTGGAACCGCATCCTTGCCCAGAGACCGCATCCCGCCGCAGCAGCCCGTCGGAGCCTCCCGTGAGCCATTTCCACATTTCTCCCTGTGGAGCGAAGAGGGGGGCAGGGAGTGTGCGCAGGTGACTAGGTGCGTGTGCAGGGGTAGCAGTGTGGGGGTGGGGGGCACTGCAGCTGACCTGCTGGCGGGCAGGCCGAGCCGGGGTCCTCGCTCAGGGGTTCCTGAGCTGGGCTGTGGTCCCCAGGCCTCCCTGATGACCGGGCCCCCGCGGGGCGAGCTGCTGTCTGGACCTTCCAGAAGGGCTGCGGTGTCCAGCCGCGCACGTATCTCCCCGTCCTCAGCAGAGTGGGGAAGCTCGGGTGGATTAGGGCTGCTAGACATCATCCGCCTCTCTCTGTGGTGACTGCAGCCCCCTCCCCGGGAGCCGGCTCCACCCCTGCAGATCTGAGAGAGCCCGCGGGAGCTAGGCGTCCTGAAATGGGGAGGAGGCGCCAGTTCCAGGACCCCAGCTCTGGGTGGGGGGAGTAGGGTGAGGGGAGAAGGGGTTTGACAGGAGGGGCTTCGCACGTGCCACAGCACCGAGAAACGTTGGAGGCAGGAGGCGGGGGTGCTGTGTGGGAGCTGGAGGAGGCCTGGGCGTTTCTCAGAACCACCTGCCACTTGCAGGCAAGCGCTGGATGCGGGGCCACAGGTGGCTGGTGCGTGGGTTTGAAGCCCTGGGCCTCCCCTACCCGCCCCCCTCTTCTGGGCCTCTGAGGGCTGGGCTGCTAGCCCGAAGTCCACTCGTCCTTGAAGTAGGAGCCAAACGCACTCCGGGCCTGTCGGGCGAGGGGCGGGAGGGCACCAGGGTGGGGGCTGGGGAGTCTGCTGGGTTTCAGCCAAGCTAGCCCGCCCCCTGCGCTCCGCAGTCACACGCACGCCCGTGCGCGCTGGTGCCCGTGCGCGCTGGTGCCCGTGCGCGCTGGTGCGCACCTCTCCTGACGCAGCATCCCGAGTGGGGGGCGGTGCAAAAGCGAATCTGTGACGTCACCTGCAGCCGAGCTTCGTGGGCTTTCACCTAAGGGTCCGTATCCCTCCCTCCATCCATCCATCCATCAGCACTGACTTGCCGCTCATCCTGGGCCCCCTCCCCGAGCCTCAGAGAAGAGGCCTGCACCGCCCCTTGCCCCTGGAGCCATCAGCAAGTGGGGAGCAGGTGACCCGCTGGAGAAGACACAGTTACAGCACGGTGACGGTGCGGTGGAGAGGGGCCGGTGGGAGGAGTAGGGACGACCCACTCCCCCTTTCTATGGAGTTCTGTCAAGTGAATGAGCTCCCCCAGCCTTCCCAGTGGGTCCCGTGACTCAGCAAAGGAAAGACATGTTGAGGATGTCCCCACATGCGGTCCAGCCCCTCCCCCAGCATTCTGCCCAGGGCATGGGACCTGGAATCAGATTCCGAGGGTACAGAGGGCCCCCAATAGCTACTTTTCTTTATGGAGAGGAGTTATCGCTGGCCCATCTCCGTTGCCATGGAAACCCACCAAGATGTAATGTGGATGTCATGCTGTGTCAGAGGAGTTGGACCTTAGGTTTGGCTCAAAGAGGACTGAGCCTTATGGGGATTCAGGGAGACCCTCCGCCTTCCAGTTCATGGCCAGAACCCCTGTAAACCACAGGCCTGGTGTTTGAACCATGGGGGTGTCAGCTCCATGAAGGCCACCCAGGGGAAGGGGGATGGAGTGCCCCCAACCTCCCCTCAATCCCTGGGCACTTGCTATCCCCACATCCCACAGCCCCTTCCCCTGCAGTCTCACGTGTGGGTCCTCATCCCTGGCCCCTTCTAGGCAGGACCTCTCTTTCCTTCCTCCCTCCGGATGGCCCAACCTCTGTGTTTCTATTCTGATCGTCTCCGTGACCACCTCTGCCTCACCGAACACAGATACGACTGCACGGCTCCAATGCCTGCCTGCCAGCCAGCCTGAGCCAAGGGCCGAGGCGTCCCCTGCCCTTCTAGGCGGAGCCCTGGCCAGGCCCCGCCCACCCTGAGGAAATCCCCGCCCCCAGCCTGGGTGTGGGGCTGGGGGCACTTTGCGGGGCTGTGGTCTGTAAGGGCCCCAGCCAGCACACAGGGTCCTGACTCAGGGCCCTAGAAGAACCCTCCTCCTCGAGCCCCTCTCTCCACATTGCAGTGGTGGCCCTGTACAATGTCCCTCTCGGCACCCCACCCCACCCACGGGCCCTGCACAGCCCTGCACCTGCACCTCTCTGCCTCTCTCCTGGGAGGGCCTCCTCTATACCCGCCCGGCCAGCCCACCCCCAGAACTGCTGGGGGAGAGAGGCCACCTGAGGGCTTGGTGGGTGTAGGTGCTGGTGGGGCTGTCACAGGAAGAAAGTTTGTGGATGGTGGGGTCGCCCTAGGATAGGACTTCAGGGGTGGAGAGGCACAGCGGTCTGAGGGGTGTTGGGGGGGGGGGGCGGGGGCGGCGCAAAGGAGGCACGTGTTCAGAGGCCATTGGCTTCTTTGGGCCACAGTAACAAACGGCCACCACTGGGGACCTTGAGACAGCAGACATTTATTCTTTCAGGGATCTGGAGGCCAGAAGCTGGAGATCAAGGTGTTGGCAGAGCCCTGCTTTCCTGGAGGCTTCTTTCTGCCTCTTCCAGCCTCTGGGGGCCCCAGCGTCCCTGGGCCTGTGTCTGCATCCCTCCATTTCTGCCCCCGTCTTTACGTGGCTGCCACCCTGTGTGCCTGTGGCCAAGCTTCCCCCTTCTTATAGGGACCCCGTCACGGCAGCAGGGCCCCCGTTATCCAGGGTGACCTCAACTTGATCACATCACATTTCTGAGTGAGGTAACATGCACAGGTGCCAGGGGTCAGAATGCTGGCAGAGCTTGTTGACCTACCACAGCCCTTGGTCCCCTTCGGGCTGCAAATACCTTCCTGTTCTCTGCTCCAGTTCTCTGAAGGCTGTGTTTGCATGCGCAGCAGTTCCTAATTTTAATGCGGTCCTTTCATCAATATTTCCTTTATTGTGGTCAGTGCTTCGTTATCACTCGTTCCCTCCAGGAGACGGGGAAAATATTCTGTGTCATCTTTAAGATGCTTTTCCCACTCGGGTTGACTTCCCGAGAACACGCTTCTGTGTGCTGTGTGAGGTGGCGATCGGGCCCAGTGCTGGCCCCCTGGATGTGCATTTGCCGAAAGGTGGCCGTCCCCCTCGCTTTGCAGCCCCATCTCTGTCATGAATCCATGGGCCCTGTGTGCAGGGTGTCACCTGGGTCTTTGTCTCTCGAGTCACCACCACACGGCTTAATCCCCCTGCTGCGTGACGAGCTGGGCGTCTGGCATGAGACCCCTTGTCCTTCTCAAGATGTCAGGTGTGTCCTTCCACTGACCCCCGCAGACAATGCCTGTGCTTGTCAAGTGCACACCGAAAGGGCCTGCTGGGATTTCAACTGGGATTTATTGAGTCTGCAGATACATTTTAAGGGGAGCTGATATCTTAAAACATGAAACCTTCCCAAAGCCATGAATGACCACATCTTTCCCCGCTTACTTAAGGAGTTCAGGTCTTGTGTGGCCTCGGTCAGTAATGTTCCGAGTGAATTTTCCGTGGCTTTCTCCATGGAGGGCCTTCTCGTCTCTTACTAGACCTGCTCCTGAGCAGTTGCTATTCTGATACTGTTTAAATAAAATCCCCCAAAAGTTTTTCTAATACTTGTCACTGATATAAACAGAATTGATTTCTGAATACCTTAAGTCCATCAAGGCACTGAACTTAACTTTTTAATCTTCGTAATTTAGCGATAGATTCTCTCGGATTCTCTACACGCAGGAGGCGTTTCATTTGTGAATAATGTGCGTGTGACCTCCTCTTGTCCGGGCCTCTCCTCTTCCTTCTCCCCGCCCTCAGTGTGCCTACTGCCTCCAGCACCACAATCTGTAGACCTCATGGTAAAGGGCCCTTCCGTCTCCACCCTGATCTTAAAGGCAGAGGTCTTTCCGTTCACAGTCAGTGAGGGCTGACGCAGGGACTGCTGTGGGTGACCTTTACTGCCTGCTGTGCTGATAGATCTTAACACAGTGAACAGCCCTGGCTGGCGTGGCTCAGCGGGTGGAGCACCAGCCTGTGGACCGAGAGCTCGCTGATTTGACTCCCGTGCAGGGCACAGGCCTGAGTTGCCGGCCAGGATGTTCCTCTCCTCCCTCCTTTCCCCTCTCTCTAAAAAACAAGTGAGCAAAACCAGTAAACAAAAGCTGAACCTTATCAAATACTTTTTCAGCCACTACTGAAATTGATGATTTGTCTTTTTTATTCTGTTCACATGGTAAAAAATACTCATAGTTTCTCAGATATTAAACTAAATTTCATTTCCAGGATACCCCCCACCTTCTTTGATATGTTACCTGTGCCTTGCTGGGTTCCATCCACTTGCATGTCATCTGGGGCCTTTGCACGGATCTTCATGGGAGGGACTGTAGCCGGGGTTTTGAGACCCATGTTACCTTGGCCTCACGAGCTGTCCCTTCATTCTTTTCTCTGGAAGAGTTTTGTATGAAATTCACGTTATTTCCTCCTGACGTGATTGGTAGATGTGCGTGGTGATGCTGTCTTGGTGTTCTTTGCTGGAAGGTTTTCACAACCGAGTTGAGTTCTTAGTGGACATAGGACCTCCCTTTTTTCTTTTGATTGACTGAGTATAGTTTGCTTTTCTATTTTTTCAGAGTGGGGGGTCATTTGCTGTGTTTCCCCCCACAAGTGTCAGGGGCCTTTGCCCTCCTCCAGGCCCGGCAGGCCCCTCCGCCTCCCCAGCTCGGCCTCCTGCCTCTCCGCCCCGTCAGGGATGCTCAGCTCTGTGTGCACTGCTCTTCCGTCTGTCCAGCTGGCCTTGGGCTTACTTGCCGACGCCCTCGTCTGTGACTCGTGTTCTGTCCCTCATCTCCAGGAAGGCTGCCAGACAGAACACAGGGCGCCCAGTTAAATTTGAATTTCAAGTAGAAAACAAATAACTTTTTACTTTAAAAAAATATTTATTTATTTTTAGAGAGAGGGGAAGGCAGGGAGAAAGAGAGGGACAGAAACATCAGTGTGTGGTTGCCTCTCACACGCCCCCCGCTGGGGACCTGGCCTGCAACCCAGGCATGTGCCCCGAGTGGGGGAATCAACCAGCGAGCCTTTGCTTCCCAGGCCCGTGCTCAACGCACTCGAGCCACACCAGCCAGGGCAACGATGAATAACTTTCTAGAAACGATATGTCCTGGATTGCAAACCTTATGGCACGTACCTACAAAGAGCAGCGGCAGCGGCGCCCATCTGCGAGTCACGTTTAACTGGGTGTGCTGTACTTTCACTTGCTAAGTCCGGCCATCGTACCCTCAGGCTTCTATCGGAGATTGTTTTCTGTTGACTGGAATCGCTGCCCCTAGAATGGCCTCTAGCAGGTTGGCTGGTGGAAAATGCTGTCACTGCTGTGTGTCTAGGCAGTCCCTGGTCCGAGGTGCCATCCCCTGCACAGCTCTGGGACCCGCAGGGAACCCAGGGACCAGGAAGGGACCAGAAGCCTGTGGCTGGGCCCACCTGGCTTGTCCTAGTGAGTTTGGTCTGACCTCTCACAGCCCGTCCCAGCTCTGGTGTGAGGCGCATTGGGGCCAGCCCTCCCTGGGCCCTCACTGTCCAGAGCTAGCAGGCGTGGACATCTGCTAGGTGGCCTTGGGCAGCAACCCTGTGTCTGCTTCTGGACAGGACAAGGACCACCATCCGCCATGGTGAAGCTGGGCTGGAGCTTCTCTGGGAAGCTGGGCAAAGACGCTGGGGCCCAGGACGGGGCTGCCATGGACAGTGTCCCTCTGATCAGCCCCCTGGATGTCAGCCAGCTCCAGCCGTCGTTCTCTGACCAGGTAGGGTCCTGGGCCAGTGGGGGACCCTTCTCAGCCCCCACAGGAACAAAGGGGTGGGCAGTGTGGTTTATTTACAAGTGGCCTCCTGCAAAGTGCTGCACAACTGGGCGGAAACCCCAGCACCATATGCAATCTGCTCCCTCATCACCCAGAGCCACCCTTTGCTTATCTGTAAACAGGGTGACCTGGCCACAGGTGACTGAAAGTTCACATGCTACCTTAAAGATGGCACCCAGCACATGGCGCTGCCCAGCAGGGGCTCAGCAAACAAAATGCCCACCCTCCCCTGCTGGGCACACTGTGTCTTGGGTCAAGCCCAGGACAGCGTCCTGGGGCAAGTGGCTGGGGGAGGGGAGTTTTCAGCAGGAACCCTGGGGAGCAGAGCTCAGTGTAGTCCCACCTGGTCCCGCATGAGCTCAGGAGTATGGGCGGCATCAAGACGTTTCTAGCTGGGAAGGTGGTGGCCATCTGTACCCACATCTGTCGGCTGTTGGCTGGGGACCGTGAGGACAGGCTCCCGATCCCCAGGCATTGGCTAAGGGCAGTTCTCCAGCAATCTGGGTTTCCGCTGCATCTACAATAGTTCCGGCCCTGGTTCCCAGTGGACACCATGGAAAAGCTCCACCCTTGCCCCCAGGGAGCACACAGAGCACCTGCCTCTGCCCCCTGTGGAAGGGCCCTCAAGACTCTGGGAGCCAGAAGAGAAGTCAGGGCCAACTTCCTGGAGGAGGGGGCCAAGCTGTGGGGCCGCAGAAGGAGGAGCTCTTAGCAGGGAGAGCTGGCACTCTCAGAGCTGACGGCAGTCCAAAGATGAAGGGGCTCCACCAGTGGCCTGGCCTGGCGCTGTGGCTGCTGTGGACCCAGCAGACTTGCAGCATCCCTCTTCCCTTGGCCTCAGCCACAGGAGCCTGGCCATGGGACAGTATCAGCAGCTGAGCCCAGGCCCCCACTCTCCCCAACCCTCCCAACTCAGTGTCCCCCTGGGCCATCTCTTCACACAGGTGGTCATCAAGACCCAGACGGAATACGGACTGCCCTCCACGGGCCAGCTGAAGAAGTTCCCAGACCTGGAAGCCCAGAAGTTGGCTGGCACCAACTCTGAGGAAAGACACGGGGTAACCAAACACCCCCCTCCCAGTACTGCCCAGGTCAATCCCATTGGGAGTCGATCAGGGCCAAGGTACCAAGGCAGCTGTGGACCGTGAGTGCCCAGGGCTGGGCTCCTCACTCAGGCACCTGCTGTCAGAGGGGTTGGACAAGGACTCCTGCTGTTCAGAGGCAGGGTGGGGTGGGGACTGAGGACAGGTGCTTGGGGGTGGGGGTGCTGAGGGACAGGGGGCTGGGCGGCACCAGGCTGACCTGTGGCTGGCAGGCCTGCAGCCTCCCCCTACTGGACGGGGTGACAGCCACCGTGGGCAGCATTGTCTCACCTTTTTTTTTTTTTTTTTTTTTTTTTTTAAGATTTTAATTTTTAGAGAGAGGAGAAAGGAGGGAGAAAGAGAGAGAAACATCAGTGTGTGGTTGCCTCTCATGTGCCCCCTACTGGGGACCTGGCCTGCAACCCAGCCATGTGCCCTGACTGGGAATTGAACCAGTGACCCTTTGGTTCACAGGCCAGTGCTCAGTCCACGGAGCCTCACCAGCCAGGGCTCTCCCACCCTTTTTTAGCTCTTCACTTTACCGATGGTGCCTGTTCTCATTTTTCCTGTACTGTTTCTAAAGCCTTTCATTTTTCAGTAGCAAAACCTGTTGTTTCTGAGACGGCAGCGCCCCTGCCCCCAGGCCAGCAGGGAGGCGGGGCTCAGCGGTGTGTGCAGCCCCACCCTGAGAGCTGCCCCAGGAGCCCAGGCTGGGTTCAGTGCCCCCCCACCCCCGCCCTCTCCTTGCCCACCACAGATGCCCGCAGCGCGGATGATCGCCTTCGCCATGGCGCTGCTGGGCTGCGTTCTGATCATGTACAAGGCCATCTGGTACGACCAGCTCGCCTGCCCCGACGGCTTCCTGCTGCGGGTAAGGGGGGCAGGTGGCCCCAGGCTGGGGGGCGGGGGGGGCCCAGGTGAGCCCAGAGCATCCTGCTCCCCTGAGGACCCAAAGTCCAGAGCTCCTGTGTTCCCATTAGCACCTCCGACACGCTCAAACCCTCTTTTGAAGGAGTTAAAGAAAAGATGTCGTAGCGAGAGATTTTACCCTCTTGTACTTTAGAAGTGAAACCTGGACCTGGAGGTGCAGCGGCTGGGTGGGGTGGCCGTGAGGGGGCCAGTCAGCCCTTCCCCACTCAGCAGCACCTGCCCTGGCCCGGAGGTCAGTCTCTTCCTCACTGACTCGGGTGGGGCCTGTATGGAATAGGACGTTAGCGTTTCTCCAGAGTTGGTAAATAGTGTCTCCCTTCCCTTTTTTCCCTCTTTAATCAGGATTTTTATCATTTTTAGTGTCTTTTTCTAAAGCCTCTGATCTGTCAGCAGTGAACTGGGCTCCTTTCACCCTACCCCTGCATTTCTGGGACCCCCCACTGGGGCCCGGGAGGCCTTGCTGGACTTCCCTGGGGTTCCCCGTTTGCGGTGCAGGCCCCCGCCCTGGGGTTCCCTCGGACTGCCGGCACCCCTCCCTCTCTGTCCTGAGGGGGAGCACCACCCAGGTTGTGAGAAGGGTTGACTGTGGAGCCCGCCATTCCGAATGGGATACCCACCCACCTTTGGGGGCTTGAAATTCGGGCAGAAACAAATGTATTTAGGGCAGTTGGGCGCAGCACCACTCAACTGCACTGCGCCGCGGGGCCGCCGTCCCTAGCGACCCATGAACACGGCTCCCGCGTCTGGTCTGTTCCCCACCTCCTCGCGCACCTGGGCCCGGGCCCCAGCGCCAGGGCCCAGCCCCCACCCCGCCATCCCCCTGTAGCATAGGATGTGCACCCCGCTGACCCTGGAGATGTACTACTCGGAGCTGGACCCCGAGCGCCACCGCCGCATCATGGCCGCGCTGGGCGCCTACCAGCCCAGCGGCAAGCCGGGCGCCGAGCTGCCCGCGCCCTGGAGGCCCAGCCGCCGCGCCAGCAAGGAGGCGCCCAAGGCGGCTGTCCAAGCGGCCGCAGCCACAGCCACCGCGCTCCCCGAGAAGCCCGCGGCGGGTGGAGAGAAGGAGCCTTTGGTGCTGCTGGAGGGGAGCGCGCCGCCCCCTGCCCCCGCCCCGCAGTGACGGCCCACGCGCAGCCCGGCAGGTGAGCCCCGGAGGGCTGGTGACCCCGACCACCGCTCAGACCCAGAGACCCCCCTTCCTTCTGCCCAACCACCCCGACCCCCAAACCCACCCCGCGTGCCAGCCTTACCTGGGGGTGCTGTCCCCCGACCTGGCCCCTGGGCCCCGGGGCGGGGCAGAGGGGACGTCAAGTGAACAGGGGGCAGGACCCTCCGCCCGGCTCACCCCTGCGTCTTTCCGCAGCGCCCCGACCGCGGCACCTGTGACCATCCCTCTGACGCCGCCCCGCCTCGTGGTTGTGCCCCATCCCCAGGACCCCGCTGACGCCCGCAGACCGGCGCCCTATGCTCTGTCGCTTTTCTCTAAGTAAAGATTCACATCCACACCCACCTGACCTCCGTTTCTCCTGAGCATGCTTGAACTGCCGACCTTTCCCTGCCCTCCCACCCCACCTGGGTGACCCAGCCTCAAGTTCCCACCGGAGGGATCCCTGAACTCCGGGGGTGGGGCTGTGAGCTGGGCCCTGAGCATCTGCCTGGGGGCCAGAGACACCAGTGTCCAGGGTCTGTCCCTTCTCAGCGGCTATAGTGCGATCATCTCACTTGCACCCATGGGAGCCCGGGGTCTGCCCTGGCTCCAGGCAGCGCCCACAGCTTCCTGCCCCCAGCCGTTCCCCTAGATTGGAGGGGCACATGGGGCCTGCAGGAGGGGTGGGAGTGAGACCATCCCTGGGGACTGGGAGGGCCCATGTGGCCTAACACACCCCTCCTCCCATGGCCTTGGAGGGGAGGTGGGAGATCCTAGGGGCCACAGACCCCAGAGCTATCAAATGTTCTCAACCGTCCTGGCAGCTTGCATCTAGCAGCTCCAGAAACAGCCCCCACCCATGGCAGCCCCTCTACTGCCCCTCTGCTTCTGGCCATGGGACTCCCTGGGTATGCCGCAGCCTGGGCAGGCCACATCTGTATCCCCCACACCCCCAGCACCTGCCCTCCTCTGGTGGCTTTGATGCTGGGCCCAGACCCTCCACCTGGTGGGAGGTGAGTGCAGGCCTTGGGACTGAGGGTGGGGGTTGGAGGTGGGGGTAACAAAGCCTGAGGAGCTCACACAGCCAGAGGAGACGGCTGCAGTGCCCAAGGGCACAGCAGGAGCGCACCGCACACAGGGATCACGGTTTCCAGGGGAACCCCCTCAGCCCCATCATGGAGCCCTGTGACCTGGAGAAGAGCCCAGACGGTCTCAGTGGTGTCTGGGGACCCATCCAGAGCCAGTGTAAGTGCATCCAACCTGGCGCTGGACACTGGGGCCAGGCAGTTAGTTACCAGGGTCCTGGGTGGGGGGACAACCTCTAGTCCTGGGTGGCAAGGTGGGGGTATAGGCAGCATAGGACCAGGGGCTGGGTGTGTGAGGGAAGCTGTGGGCACATTGAGGGCAAGGTGGGCGGTGGGGTGGGAGCAGCCTTGGGGGTGTGAGGAGGGTGGGGCCAGGGGGTCAGGGAAGGCTTGGCCAGGCTCAGTGACCTTCATTGCTGGGCTCATGTCCATCCTTCCATCTGTCTGTCCGTCATTATCACCTATCTATTCTTGTATTATTATATATCAGCTCATTCATCTGTCTATTATCTGCATGTCTCTCTCTGTCTATCTGTCTGTCTTGCTGGCCTGTATCATCAATGTAAAGTTTCTTCTGAGTCCTTTGAGAGACAGTTGCCTCTTTACCCTTAAATACCTAGGTGTGGATTTCCTAAAAACAAGGGTGTTTTCTGTCATCACTCCATACAGGTACCAAAATCAGAGATTGAACTTTCATGCCAGACTATCATCTCATCTAATCAAGCTACCTCACTAACAATTTGCTAATTGTCCCAGTGATGGTCTTTGTTGCGGGGAAAATCTGACCCAGGACCCACCTCGCAGTCTCTTACCTGTCCATCTGCAATGGCGCGGCTGTCCCAGCCGGGGCAGTTCTGGGGCGTCACCATCAGCTGGAGAGGGTGTGTTTTAGGGTTTGTATCCCCGGACGTGTACTATGTCCTCCTTGGTGTCACTGGGACACACAGGAGGCCTGGTGTCCATCCCTGGAGAGGTCAACCTGGGTCACTGGGCTGAAGCAGCTTCTGACAGGGCTTTTCCCTGGAAAGCAACCATGTTTCCTTTCTAAATCAATACACTTTTTTTGTGGGGAGGTGTAAGTGCCTCATCCCGCACCACCGCACCTGGCTTCACATCCACTGCTGACTGTGGTCGGAATCACTAACACTGTTTCCAGGTGGCAACGCTGCACTCGCCATTTCCCCCAGTCACTAGTGACCGCTGACCCCTTTGAACGTGCAAGACTGCAGACCTCCAGACCTACTGCACAAAACCCCTGTGAGCAATGAGATCTCAAACTGGAATTCATACATGCTAAAACTAAAACCCAAGGTTGTTGAGATAAAGTTTAAACCATTTCAAATTAAAACATGTCCCGGATGCCAAGATCTCCTGAGTTCTGTAGGCTCTGGTGGGAAACGACATGAATTTGAGAGGCTCCCGCAACCTCTGGGCGAACTTCAGAGAGGCCGAGGGAGCAGAACTCCACACCCTCACACCCTCCCGATGCCTGTCACCTGTGACCATGGCGACATCCAGAGTCCCTCAGGGGGGCAGGCAGCATCCCTGCTGGTGCTCTGGCCGACCTGAGTATGACAAGGCTGTGGGTGTGACCCGGGTCGGGGTGTGGGCCCGGCCAGGTCCCTGCAGTCAGTCGGGCTCGTTTCTCAGCCTCTGGGCATCCTTTGTTTTGTTCACACTCACACTGGACAGAAGCCTCTGTAAAAACTTGCAAGTTACATGCTCTGGAGCAGAACCCCAGGCGGCTTCATCAGGTGGCCTGCAAGGGTGACAGGGATGATAGGCCACCAGAGGGCGTGCGCCAGGCCAACCACCTGCCTGCAGTCTTGTCTCAGCCCCAGCCCCAGCCCTCGGAGGAGGCAACAGGGAGACACTACGGGGTGCTCCCCTTGGGTCTCCTCAGTGAAGTGTGTGGCGTGGTACTGTTCTTGGTGGGAGTGGGGCACATCCGTGGGATCGTGAGAAAAGTATTTCATGGACCCACGTGTGGGAGACTGTGGTGTGGCAAGATTTATTCAGGTGGAAAGGCTGTCTCTGTGTCCTCTGTCAGTCCTGCATCTCTGTCAGTCCTGTGTGGAAAAAGCCAACCTGTGTCCAGCAAGGCCAAAAGAAAGAGTTTCTGTTTCATATTAAAGCTTAGCCCTTGGGTGCTCACAGGTGGCTACCAAGCCGTCTCAGTCCCCAGCCAGGTTGCCTAGCGCTGGTCCCAGCTGTGCTGCTGCACCCAGCTGCATTTGGAGCTTGTGAAGCTGCTAGACCCTGTCGTGTGGTCGCGATGGTCACTACAGAACGCATGAACAAATGGGGAAGTGCAAGTCACTGAGCGAGAGAGCTGGGTTCCAGGAGCTTTTCTTTTTTAAAAGATTTTATTTATTTATTTATTTATTTATTTTTAGACAGAGGGGAAGAGAGGGAGAAAGAGGGAGAGAAACATCGATGTGTGGTTGCTTCTCACATGCCCCCCCCCATCCCCCCGCCCCCACTGGGAACCTGGCCCGCAACCCAGGCATGTGCCTGGGAATGGAACCCTCAACCCTTCGGGCTAGCCTGTTCTCAACCCACTGGGCCACACCAGCCAGGGCGGACCAGCGGCTTTTTCAAAATAACCAATCAACTTCCCAAGTTTTCACCGGCTTCTTCTGATGGGCCCACCGCCCTAGCCAATCGATGGCTTGCCCAGGCTAGACTGACAGGCTTCTACGGCCAAGCACCTCCCCCTGCGCCATTTTGACTTCTATTGCGGAGGTGTAGACCTTCCCCTGTTCCCCGCTACAGTCCAGTACCGGAGGGCGAAGGAGGGGTGCAGACCCCTCGCGGGCAGTGCCGTGGTCCCCGCGGGTGAGAAGCTGTGGCTTCCTGGCGAAGCGAACAGGCTCCTGCCATGCAGCCTGTTAGGCTCAGCCACGTGCGCCTCGCTTTGCCGCCTTCCTTGCCAACAGCTATCCTACCGCCCACACCGACAGTGGGGTCCTGGAGCCCAGCGTGAGAGCTGCTGCGGCTTCGATGGCGCGAGATAAAACGTTCACAGTGGAAACGTGACTCTCCCACACAGTGTGACTGGGTCGACAGGCTCCCTGGTGAGGGACCCGGTGGCGCGGACGATGGGTTCAAGGAGAAGAGAAACTCTGTGTGCTACTTGGAGGCCCAGCGGGGACAGTGGTGCAGGCTGCTGGCCTTTTACTGGTCAGACCACGTGCAACCTGTTGGTCCTTCAGGAGCCAGCCTCGCCCAGCACCTCTGCTCCCCTTCTCGCTTCCTGTCACACCCTCCACCTATTCACGGACAGCTGCAGTCACAGCCCTCAGAGCCCTGTCCTCGAGGCAGCCTCACCATTAACACTTGAAACGTCAGGCAAGCTCTCGCCAAGGGCCAGGCCCATTGACACGGGGCCGGGATCCAGGAGGTGGAGACCCCCACTCGGGTCGGTCACCACAGCCCCTTACCGGTCGCCGTCCCAGAGACAGACTCTGAGCCCATCAGGCCAGTCCCCGCAGCACAGGCGCCCAGGAAGGAGCTGCAGGAAAACGGGAGCCTGGGGCTCGGGGGTCAGAAGGAGGCCAATTCCCATGTGACTTCACGCCTGTGCCATAGTGCTCAGAACCTCGAGAACTGCAGGTCCCTGTAGGACTGGGCAGGTCACCTGTCAGGGTCACGCCAGAAAGACACAGGCCCAACCCTGCAGGCAGGGTGGCTGGGAAGGTGGAGGAGGGGCCTCTGTTGGTTTGTGACTCTACAGCTACTGGAGGCCTGTGCCTGGGGCTGGGGGTGGCGAGGCCCGGTTTAGGGCCCCGCAGGCCAAACACAGTGGATGGAGGCAGCAAACCCACAGAACAGCTGAGCTGGTCCCGCCAGCACTGCGTCTCCCCACAGCCCGGGAGTCTCAGGGGAGCCAGGGACACCTGCCCGTCGCTGGACTTCAAGTCTGCCAGGACATCACCTGCCAACTGCTCATTCACTGATGGGTAAACTGAGGCCCAGGCCAGAGCCCCAGGGCCACCCCTCACCTTCCAGGTCCTGCCTCTGCTTGGGCTGGAGCTGTGGGGTTCTCTGGGGAGAGGCATGAGGCAGCAGGTGTGGGGTCCTGCTCCCTGCCAGCGCAGAGCGATGAAGACTGTGCAGCTCAGGGACAGTGCAGCCTGCAGCTGCTCCCTGCTCTGTCCCCAATGTCCAGAATCGGTTCTCAGTTACCTCCTGGGGGTGCCACCTGTTCCTGTGGGACGATAGGAGTCAGCGGTGAGGACGAGGACGCTGGCACCACTGCGCTCAGCCGAGGTCCTGGGAGGCGGTGCTGAGCCCCAGGCATACCCTCCCTAGGAGGAGGCCATGGAGACAGGCTGGCGTCTTCCTTTCAGGACCTGGGGCCAGGGCAGAGCAGGCAGGGTGCACTGGTCTGGAGTCAAAAGCCACAGACACAGGTCTGTCGGGGTGTCCACACTGAGCACTGAGCAGCCCCCACCTCCCCCATTTCTGGACAAGGATGGCTCTGCTTGCAACGCACAGGCTCTGGCACCAAAGGCAGGAGCTTGGAGTGGGGGTGTGTCTGTGCCCAAGTCTCTAGGGGTGAACTTGTCCCTATCTCCATGTCCAAGAAGAGGGGCAGGTGCTTGGAGGAGCGGCTCAGAGAGGGGCCCCAGGGACAGTGCCTCCAGCTCCTGGACACACACTGGCCATCCAGAGAGGGGCAGGCCAGTCCTACTGGCACCCAAGGGCTCCTAGGTGAGCCCACTCCTTCCCTGGCCCCTTCTCAGGGAGTTTGACCAAAATCCCTCCCCAACCTGTCAGGCCAGAGCAGGACACCAGGTCTGGTGGGCTGACAGCAGTCACCTCTGCACTAGAACAGGCCACACAGGGGCCCACGGGCCAACCCGCTCCCCATGCCTGAGCAGAGGTGAGAGGCTGTGCACCAGCCAGGCCTCCCAGTGGCATGTCCACAGGGCGGCCAAGGGGCAGCTGCATGTCCCACACGAGGCACTGCCCTGGGCCCTCCCATCTTCCCCTGGGACTAGCCTCTGGTCCCCTCCAGCTGCACAGAGACATACTGGCAGAAACACAGGCCAGGCTGCAGGTGGCTCTGAGCCGCTGTGGCATCCCTGCAGGTGGGGAAGTGCGCCTGGACCAGGCAGCAGGCATAGGCACAGGAGAACTGCAGCAGGGCCTCCTGGTACAGGGCCTCGCCCTCGGGGGCTTCGAGGAAGGCCCGCCTGCAGTCCTCCAGCCGCACAAACACAAAGGACAGCTGGTTCAGGGCCTCGCAGCCCATCAGCACGGAGTGTGGTGCCAGCAGCTGGTTGGCCTCCCCCACCCTGAGGACCAGCTCCTGCATCTTCTTCCTAGAAAACCTCCTGAACCAACACAGGGTGTTAACTGCTAAGACGGTGAGGAGGAGGCTTAGGAACAGAGAGGCGGTAGCTGGCAGGAACTGCAGGCCCAGGCTTATAGACAAGGAACAAGAAACCACAACAAGCAGGATGGAAGCCACAGAAAGGAGGAGGAGGAAGATGCCAAGCGGGACCCTGCAGCCCAGGTACCGCAGGCAGGACCTGGGGGACTTCACCCCGTTCAGGATGCCCACAGCGTCTTTGTACACCTCAGGGTCCTGGAACACCTCCTTCAAGGGGTCTGGGACGCTCAGAGTGCTGAAAGTCCCCACCTTCCAAGAGGGCAGGCTGGTCCTATTGATGCAGTTCATGGTCAGGAGGGTCTTCCCACTGTAGAGAGCAGGGGTGGGGTGCCGGCCAGGCAGGGAGTGCGCCACAAGGTGGCTGGGCATGCACAGGAGCTGCGCCACCTTGCTGTAGAAGCTGCTGGCCGTGGCCTCCAGGTAGGTCAGGTGGCTGAGGTGCAGCGGGACCTGGCAGGGCCGCAGCAGGACAGGGATGACCGGCTTCCTCTCTAGGCAGTAGCCAAAGAGCGACAGGTCGGCCTCGAGGAGGCACCACCGGCTTTGCACGAAGTCCTGGCTCAGCACCAGCAGCACCTTCTGGCTTTGATGGATGCACTCGGCCATGTTCTCCAGGACGTTCCTGCCCGGGGTGAAGTCCCTCTCGTGTAGGCAGACCCTCAGGCCCACGTGGTCAGCTTCCAGGCGGCAGATGAGCCCGTGGGTCCACGTGGCGTCCACGCTGCTGTAGCTGACAAACAGGTGGAACCTCTCACCGGGCCCCAGTGCGGGGATGGCCAGGGCCGAGGCTTCCTCCTCACAGCTGGAACCCATGGGGCTGCCGCTGAGCTGCTTCTGGTCTCCCGCAGAGAAAACCACCCTCAGACTGCAAGAGATCAGGACAGACAGACTGACCATGCAGACCGACAAGGCAGACCATCCTTAAAGGAGGAAGTGGGTCCAGAACCAGCAGATCCAGCCACAAACAACCCTGTGCTGGCCTAACAGCCGGTCAGAGTCCCCCGGGACAGGACCATGACTGCCAGCTCCCCGAGTGGCTGCTTCCCTTTCCAGCTCAGAGCCCACCCGAGAAGGCCAGAGCGTGCCCTGACCCCTCTTGAGGTTCCCCAGTCCAGGCTCTGTGGGCCCTCCCTCTCTCGGGGTGCACCTGGAGCCCCCTGTCCCCTCCCAGCCTTTGGGTCTCCGCCAAACCCAGGGCCATGGGCCCCTGGCCCCGCGGCTGCTCTGACAGAGCTGCCCTTGCTGTCCGCCCCTCGAGTCCTCGAGACACTTGACGTTGAAAGGGCTGGGCCACTTGGAGGCACACTTTCCAGCCTTTCTTTTCCTTTAGATGTGGTCGTGGGGGGTTGCTGTACACTGACCTTTGTGCCCTCCCCGCCAAGATTGCATGTGGAAACCCTAACCCCCAATGTGATGGAGGTAGGAGGGGGGCCTTTGGGGGTGATGAGGTTGTGGGGCGGGGCCCACACCGTGGGATTATTGTCCCTGTAATAGGGGCCCCAGGGAGCCCCCGTGTGCCTGTCCCCATGAGGACACAGCCCGCCAGGACCAGGAGGCAGGTCTCCCCAGAACCCGACTGCGCAGCACCCTGTGTTCAGGCCTGCAGCCTGCAGAGCTGCGAGAGTCGGTCTGCCTGCTGAAGCCAACTGGTCTGTGGTTGCTGGGGGCCCAAGCGCACCCAGACGGGGCCCCTCTGCAGCACTTGCACCTGCCAGAGAGCGCTCCACCTTTCTTGAGGTGGCTCAAGGAGAGCCTGCTGATCCAACCCTGTGAGCGCAGGGCGGGGCTCAAACGGCCTTGGTTGGGATTGGTCTGCTCGGACTCACTGCAAGGGCTTGCTCATGTGCCCACAGCTGCTGCGGTGGACCCAGGAAGTGGTCCTGGACTCAGGGCCAGCCCCACAGGCACAACGTGAGCTGTGACCTCACTTTGCCAGGTGGCACCCAGCTGAGAACCCTCCCCACTTGGGTGAGTAGCAGTGGGGTCAGAGGAGGGGCGGCTGGCCCTGTAAGGCCCACATGACCCCTGGCCAGCTGCTCTAGGAATGAAGAATAAGGGAGTCCACTTCCACAGGGTCCCCCACACCCCCACCTGCTCTGCCTGGCACCTGCACAGGTCAGAGTGTGGGGACAAGGAAAGGGGCTCACCCCCTTAGCCCACCCAGCATGGCCCAGCAGCAGTCTTTGCAAGAGCCCACCATGCCCACCCTTCCTGCCCAGGGAGCCTGTCCGTCTCAGACACCACTCCCCTGACCCTACCCCCCCTTGCCTTCCAGGAGGTGGTAGATGAGTGAGGGGCTCTGAGGGACAGGGTCTTCCTGCACCCTCTGAGTGGGTGAGGGTGGGTGAGAGTGGGCGCCCTCCCCTGTGGCAGGAGCCTGCTGGCCCCCGGTCTTCTCACCTGCTCAGGCGAGGTCTGGCACCAAGTGCCAAAAAATGTCACAGGCTCCTAGGCAGCAGCACTGGCAGTCCTCGAGGGGCTGGGGGCAGCCAGGGACCCTCCTGCAGAGAGAAGGAAGCTGGCGAGCCACGCTTTCCAGAGGTGTCTCTACTGAGACTAAGGAGTGGGAAATGAAACCAAAAGTGGAGGGGGCAGGGGTGGGGGGAGGGAGGGGAGGGGCAAGGGGCGGGACCTGACTGGGCAAAGAGGCAGAAAGGCAGGGTGGGAATCTGCTGCTGACACTGGGTGCTCCCAGGGCACCAGAGCTGGGGTCCCTCCCATGGGAGGCAGCCACAGGAAGGGCCTTGGGGATGCTGGAGCTCCTGGCTGGGTGCAGAGCAGCAGGCCGGGCCAGAATTAGGATGGGAGGGACGATCCCAGCCAATGGGTGGCCCTCTCCATGTGGCCACACTCTGGGCCAAAGGCAGGCAGCAGCCTGGTGCCCATGGCTCTCTGACCCAAACCCACTCACAGCCAGTAACGGGCCCCTCACCAGTTCTGCTCAGTAACCCAAGAGATCGGCTTCTGTATCCCTCTGGGCCCTGCCTCAGTGTCCTCAGCTCAGCAGAGGCTGATGGGGGTCTGGGGTGGTTCGTGCCTGCAGGAAGGGAGGGAAGCCTGCCAGGTGGGAGGGGGGGGAGGTTCAGGGGAATGCATCTCTGCCTTTAACCGGGCTCAAGAGCAGGGTGTCCATGGTGCAACGCACGGGCCCCAGGGCGGGCAGCATTGATGGCTCAGAAAGGCGTGAAGCCAATGACGCTAATTTCAGAATGGGTTTTAAAAACTGACCTGTCTTTCTAAAAAATACAACATATTCCAAACAGAAATAAACAATAGAGATAGTGTCCAACTTCCAAAATGCAGGTAGGGAAATCATTATTTTTAAATAAGACTGAAGAAAATCAGGGTAAGAGAAAAAAGCAGCAAAGACGGAGGAGTAAATAGAAAACATGGAAAAGACCATACAATGAAATCCAAATATATCGAGAATTACATCACATATAAAATGTGTTTGATATCTCAGTGAAAACATGGAGATTCTCACGTGGGCTCACAAGTGAATTCAGCTGCAGGCTGTTTACGAGAGACCTCCCTTAAACGAGGCTGATAGAAAGGGCCTGGCACGGGGTCACTGGGGTGGCTGCACAGTGTGGAGGGTGTGGGGGCAGTTAGACAGGCATGAGCACAGCAAGAATGATGGAGCAGGTACAGGCCACCGGGGCAGAAAGCCCCGCAAAACTCGGAGAACAAGGGCCTCACCCCAGGGTCACCTTTGCTCCCCTAGCGTAGGGGCTGGCCGTGCGCAGTTAGACCCCCTTCGAGGGGAAGGGACAAGGGACCAGAGAAGAGCCCTTAAGCACGAAGCCCCCAGGACAAGGAAGTTCTGACCCACATCAAACACATCTGGGCCTCAGTGTGTTTCAGCTCCAGGCCCAGAAAAGCAGCAAAACCAGACAAGTGACTCCACTGCTGACATGTGGCTGTGAAGACTGACGACCCCTGGCGCCGACCAGTCAGTGGAGATCAGACCCTGGAAGGGCACGCCTGGACAGCTGATGACCAGTCTGTTGAGATCCTCCCCTGGGGTCACCCCAAAAATCCCCACCCTTAGGCCAGAGGGCCCAGAATGGCCTCCCTCCTTGGAGCAGGCAGGAGCCTTCCCCGCCCCCCTCCGGGCATGTCACCATTGCCTCTCTCCCTCCCAAGCTCCAAGGGTCCTTCCTTGGCCTCTGTGACTTCTTGTCTGAGCCCGTTTCTTCTCCTCTGTGACTTTTTTTAACAAACGTTTTATTTATTTTTACAGAGAGGGGGAGGGAGGGGGAGAGGGAGACCAGCAATGTGTGGGTGCCCTGAGAATCGAACCATCAACCCTTCGGTTCGCAGGCCGGCAGTCAATCCACTGAGCCAGACCAGCCAGGGCTCCTCTGTGGCTTTTTAAATAAACTTCCTCTTATAGTTTGAGTCTCGACTCTGAATTCTCTCTTAGCCAGGGGTCCAGTGCCAAGGCTGCCCCGACTCCCCACCCTCCGTCTGACTCCTGGTGCTGTTCTTGTCTCACCAACAGATGCACTAAAATGTTCACTGTGAAATGGTAAATTTTATGTGTATTACATCTCAACTGAAGATAAAAACAAGATGGCCCATGACAAAGAAGTTAGCGGAGCCCACTGGTAACCAGAAGCTGAGGACCACCCCTGGTCATGCGTACCCCCTGGGAGATTCTGACCCTGCAGATGCTGCTGGAGTCCAGGAAGAGGAAGTGCCACCTGCTGGAGCTGGGCCAGCCTGTCCCTCTGGAGTTTCTGTCTTTTGTTAGCGCAGAGCCAAGAGGGCCCCTCCGGGGCTGGGCTGGGGCTCTCCTCCTCCCTGGACCCTCTGGGCCTGGAAACACACTCCCAGGCTCGGCCCGCCACCTACTGGCCTGTCTGTCCTGCTCCATCCTGGCCTTGAATCCTGTTTGACCACTCCCTCCTGAGGCTAGTGGTCACCTCTCCTTCCTTGTCATTAAGGCTAGACTAAATGACCTCAGCCCACTGCCCCCTGAGCCTCTTTGACCAGGGTCTGGACAGCCGCAGGTGCTGCGAGGAGTGGGTAGTGGACCCGCTGCTTGCAGGACCCAGAATTGGCTCCTCCTGGGCTCCCAGGTTCTGGGGCCCCTCCTCCTCCACACCCCTCACACCCAGGGCTTCGGGCACACCAAATACTCTGCCCCCAGGTCCCCTGCTCTGCCAAGCCTCTGTTCCCTCTGCTGGCACCCTTTCTCACTCCGCTTCAGATCCCAGGCTCAGCCTCCACTTGAGGCCCCACAGCATCTCACTCTCTCCCCAACAGGGGTGCTGCATCCCAGTTCACTGGCCCTGCCTGGTAAGGCTCCATGGGGTGGACACGGTGTCTGCGCATCTGGTCCTAGCTATAGCCAGGCACTCACTTCCTCCCTGTTCTGAAGGCCACAGCAGGATGGGCCTGGCACTTCCTGGCGGTGGCACAGTCAGCTTTCTGCCAAGCAGGGACGCTGGGCATTGGGCTCTCCTCCAGGGGCAGGTGGAGAGTGTGCTGCCCACGGCTGAGGTCATCAGGGTCACTCGGGGGCTGAGTGTCCTCTCCACCACAACCTTGGGGGCGGAGGAAGTGAGGCCCGTGATTGGACCGTCCATCTCAGCACTGCCTCCTGGTCTTTCCTCCTGGAGAAGCCCCTCCAAGGGTTCGCTCCAAGGCCTCAAGGGTGTCTACAGCCCTACCAAGGTGCCACATGGACAACTGTGGCCCATGTCTGAGTGTAGGACTGGCAGGGGGACAGGCCAGGGCTGGCCCTGAGGTCAGAGGGCAGGAGGAAAGGTGAGGGGCCCCTTGTCAGTGGGCCTCAGCACTGTCCTGACACAGCCCTGGGCAGGCTGGCACCAACCAGGTTAGCAGCAAGGCAAGGCCCCACAAGTCTCAGCCCGACTTTAGAAAAGCTGAAGAGCAAAGGCTGGGTCCTGTGAGATGGCCTGGCGCAGCAGCACTGCAGGAATCCCAGCGGGTCCTGATGTGGCTTCGCCTCGGCAGGGGTAGGGGGGTCAGCTGCAAAGAGTGTGCAGGGGGCCTGGCTGGCCCAGTGCCCAACGCCCCATGTTGTTTCTGGGTCTTCCCCAACGCCGGCAACTCAAAACACGTCCACCTCCTGTGATGTGGGCCCCGCTGGACACGAGGGTGGGGCCGGTTCTTTGGGCACTGCCCAGCCAGGGACTGCCTCTGCCCAATGTGCAGCAGAGCACCACCACTCCAGGCCACCTGCCTTGCGGCCCAGTCCAGATTTGGTCACTGATGTGCTCTCAAGAAGTCAAAGGCCCAAAGGCCAGGTGTGTCCAAGGCCGGCGCCTCTTTGCTGGCCGCGCTCACTGCAGCCACCAGCTCTCGGGTCTCCCCTCCCTGAACAGGATACGGGGTGAGACGTGAACCCCAGTGTGGGCTGCACAGGTCCCGGCCCAGGGCTGTGACCCCCTCACATCTGCTCTGCACCCATCACAACGTCCTTTTTGCCTTCTTCCAAACCGAGAAACCAGCTCACACAGAAGAGGAAAACCCCAGTGGGAACTGAGAGGGCTGTGAGAAACTGTGTCAAAGTTCACCGCCTCCAGCGGCAGCTGCAGGTGAGGCTTCCCGGGAACAGTTGTCCATGCGGTCCAAGTTTAATTCGCTAATTTGCTGTAGGCTTGGACATTCCCTTCTTCCCATCAGGTCCAGCTTTCGGCCATCCCCCCTGGGCCAGGAGTGTAGTTTGTGGTGCTGCAGTGGGAGGGGTGGAGCAGGAGCTGGGCCCTGGCCCAGACCGCTCAGCATCCCAGGACCGGTGGGCGCTAAGCCTGGCTCCACAGGCTCTGCCTGCCAGGCACAGGTGCCTAGCCCAGCCAGGTGTGCAGCTGGACACTCAGGTGAGCAGTGGTGGCCCCCCACACACAGCTGCTCAGGGCTGCGGGGTCACTGCCCTCAATCAGGCTGTGAGGCCCCACTGGGGCCAGAGCCATACTGTACCCACCTGGCTCCATGGAGAACAGGCCCTGGGGCGGCGTGGACCTACCAGCTCTGGGTGCAGGGGCTGCCAGTGATGTGATGCTGGCTGGCGTCCACAACAGGAGACTCAGCCTTACTCCCTCTCAAAGCAAATCAGCAGTTGTGGCCCATGAGCCTCAGGTGGGGTTGGAGGTGACCCCATGTTAGCTGCACCCTCTCTGATCATCAGGGGAAACAGGCCCTCAGCCACATGCCCCCACCCGGGAAGGAAGGGCCCAAGTTGAGTGGCCCTTGGGTGTCCTGGTGCGGGATGCCAGAGGATACATTTCTTAAATCAACAAATGTATCCTCGGTTGAGGATTTTAAAAAAACATCTAAAACTACTGCAAACATAAATTGTTAACAAACTTCAGGTGCACGTACAGACCAGCGCTGTGGTTTCATCTGGCTTGGGATGCTGAGCAGATACATTTCTGACAAGTGGCCCCTGGCTGGCAACATCCCCATCTGAGCTGCTCACGTAGGGTCAGGGGTGGTCTTCATAAGGCCCAGCCCTTGGATAGTGGCACCTGAATGACCAGAGCCCCTGAGACTGGCACACAACACAAAACCCCAGGGCAGGAAACCCCACACAGAGCTGGGGTTGGGGACAGAGCCACTGCCCAGTCCCCAGAGGGCCAGAGCCAATCCCTCTGTCCAGGGCTGCACTCCAGGGCCTGGTCACACTTAGGCAGAGGCCCCGCAGGTGCTTGTCCACTAATGAATGAATGAGCAAACAGAAGGTGAGATTTCACTCCAGGTACACTGGGTGCCCTTGCAAGAAGAGCTGATTTGTTCCAGGTGAACAGGCATCCAAGAAACAGGTGTTCGGACAGCAAGTGCCGCCTCTCCGAATTCCTCTCACCACAGGTCCGCTGACCAGGCCTCACCCCTGGGGGCAGAGCTGGCTGCTGGGAGAAGAGGAGCCAAATGCCCCTTCTGCCACCAGCTCGAACCCCAGGTGCAGGAAGTGTAGGGTCCTTCACACCCCGCCCCCAGATGAGCCCAGCACAACCTCTGAGGCCTGAGATCCCATCCAGGGCGATTGGGCTGGGTGGCTTGGTGGCACTGTCTCCAGAAGCTCTGGGAACTTTCCTCCACCTTCTCCTTTCATTCTTTCAATACACACGGAAACGAGAACGACACAACCAAGAGGATCGGAACACTGAGATCTCGCGCTGCTTCCACACAGTGAATCCTGGGAGGGTTCTCTGGTCCCATTGGGGCCCCTGGACTGCGCCCCAACTGGCGGGGTCGGGTTGGGGGTTTGGGAGGGAGGGGGCTTCCCGGGATAGCTAAGGCCGCCGCCCGCCCCGGCCCCGCCCCTACGAGACCGGCGGCCCCGCCCCTATGAGACCGGCGGTCCCGCGCCCGCCCCCAGCACTGGCCCCGCCCCGCCCCGTCCGGCGGCCCCTCCCTGCCATGGCCCCGCCCCCGCACTGGGCCCGCCCCTCCGGCGAGAGGCCCAGCTGCGCCGAGCTGCAGCCGCGGACACCGGGCTGGTTTTAATAAAGTTGAAAAGAAAAGGATGAAAAGGAGCTGAAACCGAGCGGCCGGACGGCAGCCCCGCGCGCGGGGTGGGGGCGCTCCGGGCGCCGCGACGCCGGCCAGGACTTCAAAGAAGCAATTACCCGGGTCGGGCGGCGGGAGGCCGGGGAGGCGGGGCGGCGAGGTGGGGAGGGGAGCGGAGGGCGAGGCCGGCGGCGGGAGGAGAGGCCGAAGGCGCACGGGGAGGCCCGGCGCCCTCCGCCGGGACTGCCGGCCCTCCCCGCGGAAGCACGCGCGGGCGGGGCACGCCGGGTCGTCCGTTGAGTGGCGCGGCCATTGTGCCGGCGCTGTGAGCGGCGACACGCTCAGAGACCGCTTCCCGGTGACGTCTCAAAGGGCCTTTGACGGGGAGCCCCTAGCGGGAGGGCTCACCTGCAGAGAGGCTCTATTGAGCCTTTGAAAGCGCAGCAGCTGCCAGGGGCTGTCGGCGGGGCACCTACGGGGACAATGAATGAGAGGCCACTTGGAAACAGCAGGCTTGTGCCAAGCCCGCAGGCTGGGAAAGAAAAGTGCTCTTCATCAGCGACTCTGGGTTTGAAGGGGACTCTTTCTCAGCCGCGGCGCCCTCATGTGCATGACAAAGGGGCCGCGGGCGCGGGCCACGAGGGTCTGTCTCAGCCGGACAGCGGTGCGCTCAAGTGTGGCGGGTCCGTCCCTAGGTGGATCCCGGCCCTACGCCCGGCGGCGACCCGGGCCTGTCCGGGTGCTTCTAGCCCCGTGCTCGGGCCGGAAGCCGAGGGTCTCCCGGGAAGGAGACAGAGCCAGCTCTGGCCACAGCCAGGCAGTGAGGCTCCGGAGTCACCACCCCTGTTTTTGCCCAAAGCAGAACTGCCTGTCCAGTAGCCACAGAGGAGAATTTGAAGTGGGGTGCCCTTGAAGCCACAACACCCTGAAGAAGGAAGCCTAGTTTTCCTTCTGTCCTCTGAGGTTGCCCTTGGGATCTAGCGAGGTCCGGCAACGGCTTTCTGAGGCCCAAAGGGGGGAGGCTCTTCACCCTGAGCCTGGGGGAGGGGAAAGCACCCTCATCTACCCCAGGTGCAGGACCTGCCCCAACTTCCCCACTGCCTCTTAACCCCACCCCCTGTGGAGGAGGAGCAGGAAAACTGGCGTGGGGACTCTGGGGGCGCGGCAGGGCGGTGGAAATGCTCCTCACCAATGTGTCCACATAGGGAGC
The DNA here is from genome assembly GCA_007922815.1 of Macrotus californicus. Classification (NCBI taxonomy): domain Eukaryota; kingdom Metazoa; phylum Chordata; class Mammalia; order Chiroptera; family Phyllostomidae; genus Macrotus; species Macrotus californicus. The sequence continues at coordinate 114,444 of VMDR010000007.1, forward strand.
ACGGGGAAGACCCCTAGGGAGGGCCACCCCAGTTGTGCTCACTGCCTGGGGGGATCTGGGACCCAGTCCCAGCTTGCGGTCTGAGCTGGGTTCTCTGTCCCCCATACCCACCTCATCCGGGATGGGAGGGATGCCCTTTGGAGCCCTGTGAACAAGAAGATGCACAGGGGGCAAGGCTGCCTACATCCTGGGGCTCAGCATACCTCACAGGCAAGAACCTGGGTTCTTCCTTGGGTCATGTGTGACTGCAGACCACCCAGTCCTGCCCTGGCAGGGTGAGAGGGATAGATTCATCCTTGGCGACCAAGTCATGTGGCAGCAAGAGCCTCAGCCCTTAGAGCCTTCATGCCTGGGACATCCCTCAGCTTAGGCTGAGTCCCTTTTCCAACTCCTCGAACCTCAGCTGAGTGTCCTGCCCCTGCCTCTGATGCCCAGCAAGGCTGCCCCGCAGAGCACAGGGAGCCCTTGGCCTTGGCCTACCAGCCTAGCTGCCCGGCTCCTCCCTACCAGCTGCTGGTTGGACGAGCACCTCCAGGCCTCCACGCGTGCCCCAGAGTTGGGCCAGTGACTTGGTGCCAGACTGAGGAACAACAGCCTAACGGGCACAAGGAATGAGGCCCCTGCTTAGGCTGCTGGGCCACCAGGGGAGCGAAGAGCAATCTAGACCGCAAGGCCCACATGAGGCCAGTCCGCCACTGGCCTCACACGGCACAGTGGTGCTGCCAGCGGCTAGGCACCATGCGTGGGTCCACCCGTGAGTCCGGGACCCAAACTCTCCGCTCAGACAGGTGCCACCCTCCGTGGCACCGGGCAGTGAGCTTCCCTGCCTAAGTGCCTGTCACCCTGTCCCACCTGGGGTCAGGGAGCACCACAGTGTGCCTGTCCCCAGCCCCAGCCCAGACACCAGCCCAGCAGCCTCCCTCCCCAGGCTCCCAGGACCTGGCAGAAACCCAGTGGGCGGCAGCTGAAATGTTGCTCAGCGGCTCAGTCTGCAGTGCTCTGTCAGACCAGGGTTAAAGTAGATGCTCGATGGGTAACATCCCTGGGTCTTAGGTTGTTTTCCGGCGTTACCAGCCCTGGGCCACGAACCATCTGCAGACGCGCACCACTGCCTGCTGCCTTTGATCAAGGGGACTTCCGCAGGACCCCATCAGCCCTAATTGGCCCCTCATCTAAGCTGAGCCCTGATTGCAGCCCCCACCCCCAAGGGAGGGGGTGGGGCTCTGGGTCGGGTCTCAGCATCCCCGGGATGGGAGGGGTGGGGGTGGGGGGGATCTGTGAGGCAGGACAGATAACAGCCCTCTGATCTCATCACAAACTGATCACTGACCCCCCCAGCCACCCCCCAACCCCCACCCAGCATAGAATAAAACTCAGTCCCAGCCATGCTTTTCCTGAGCCTGTGATCTCACTTCCCCTCCAGCCTCTTCTCCCACCATGCAGCCTCCCCGGCCTTGCCTCTGTCCCCACAATGCTCTGGCATCAGGGTCCTACTCAGGTTTCTCTCTTTGGGTTCCCCCACCCTAGCATGTCCCCCAAATGTGCGGAGCAAGCTGGTGTGACTGTCTGATCATTGCCGCTCTCATTTACTGTCTCTGAAGAAGCCACTGTGGAGGGTGGACAGGGCCCAGGTGGCCAAGGCCGCCTTCTCCACACCCAGATGCCACCTCCCACTTGGCCGTTTTCAGGAACCAAGGCCATGGCTCAGAGTCACGCTCCTTTTCCTGTACTTCTGGGGAAGGGTCCACAGTCCACATTCAGTGTGAATGAAATGCCAGAACAGCCCTAGGTCCCCAAGGTCTCCCATCTGGTCCTGATCCGCCCACCCAAACTGATTGGGGAGGCCCCAGCTCTGGAGTCTGGGGCCCTGGGCCTCGTCAGGTTAAGCAGGAGCCACGGAGAGGCGGGCCTGTCAGATTGATGCTTGTGCAAGTGGGTCCTGGTCTCGGCCTGGCCCCCAGGGCCTCCAGGGGCTCAGGACCGAGTGGGCACCACTGCCCTGGCCTGCGCCCATGCCAGCTCCATCATCCTGAGGCGACGTGTGTGGTCTTCCTGTGCTTGCAGGGATCTGAGGCCTGACGGGATTAGGCAGGATTACAAGCCTCCCACAGAGGCTCAGCAGTTTGAGCCACCCTCCCGACCTCCTGTCCCCACTGGGCACTATCCCTGAGGCAAGGTGGGTCAGGGAGAACCCCTCCCTTCTCAGTGGGCAGAGGGGCTGTTGTCAGTCTGCTGACCCAGAAACTGGCCACCGGCCCCTCTGCACAAGAGGCTCAGGTCACTGGGTAGCACCATGGGCACCAGGCCCAGGACAGGAGTGGCTGCACCCTTTCCCCTGGGAGCAGCAGGTGGAGTGGCACCGGCTTCTTCTCCGTGAGCCCACCTACTGCTGCCTGCCTCTGGGCCCGGCTGGCTGGAGGGGGTGGGAGCAAAGTGGGCAAGGGCCTTGCTGCCCAGACAAATGGGTTGCTTTGTACATTGGCTTCTGCCTATGTGGTGGAGACTGAACAGGAAACTGAGGACCAGAGAGGTTACAGGGGCAGGTCAGGTGTCACAAGCCTGCAGCAGAGCCAGGACTAGAACCTGGAACTCAACTCGTACTCCAGATCTGGAGGCTGCGTGCCCCACCCAGGGCCTCCCTTCTCATCCTCTTCGACCATCCCTTGTCCTCAGTGCTGAGGTGTAGGGGTAGGGGAAGGGAGGGCACTAGACACCACACATGCTGGATGAAGCAGGGAGCAGAGCTCAGGGTGGGGGAGGGTCTAAGACCTGGCACCCTCTCCAATGCCAACTCATGCCCACAGGCCTCAGCATCGAGACCCTGCCGCCTGTCCCGTGTGCAGAGCCTGGCTGGCCGGGGCAGCTAGGTGCATAGGCAGCTCCGTGCAGGGGCTCCCAGGCCCCTCCCTCGATCTCAGGATTCTAACAATCTGATGCAGCAATTCCTGGGGGAAAGGGAACTTCCCTCCGAATGGAGGAGGGAAGAAACAAAAAACCTTTGAAGGAAATGAAAATCAGCCAAGTTGAGGTTGCACTTGTTTTGAAACTCCATGGCTTTGAAAGTCAGTGTGCTAGCCACAAGGAGAGTCCCACGAAAAACAGAGGACGGTGTCAGTCCTCAGGCCATGAGGTTTCTTCTCTTCCCCTAGTGGCGGGACGCTGAGGGTGGCACTGTCACCCTGTGTCTCACTCCAGGGCCCACCCTGCCGAAGCCCGCACCCCTGACACCCCTCTCTCCTGAGATACCACCCCCAGGGTTCACAGGCCTTCCTTCAACAACTTCTGGCTTCTCTGGCCTTCTGGAAGCCCCAGGAGTGAGGTCTGGAACCAGAGTTTCAGCTCTGACCTCCAGACCCAAACAGAAAATAACCAACAGGTCTTCCGGACTCTACCCGAAGAGCTGAGTCACTGCCTTTGGCGGCCCTCTGGGGCATGATGCTGCGTACGGCTGATCTGCAGCAGAGAAGTGAAGCCTCTGTAGACCTCCCCAGCATAGCCCCCCCACCCAGGGCTCAGCTGACTGGCCGGGTCCCCACAGACCGCTAGCAAGCCTGTGGCAGGAATCCTGGTCGGGCTTCATCTTGCAAAGTGAAAGGTCCGGCAGGTGCCTGGGTTGCAGGTACAGCCTGGACGGGCATGTGCGAGAGGCAGTCGACCGTGTTCCTCCCTGATACTGATGTTCCTCTCCCTCTCTTTCTCCTTCCCTTCCCCTCTCTCTAAAAGTAAATATAATCTTTAAAAAAAAAATGTTTGAGGCCAGATGCCCTGTCCAAGTTATGAGGATGGACCGTTGTCCAGAACATGCTCGTCTGCAGAAACCAGCCCTCAAAAACTTCCTAAACGTCCAAAGCAGAATGTTGGGTGAGCCTGCCGGATAGGACAAAAGGATCATAAAGTATCAGGCACTTCCTGCTCAGAAATCCGTGACCCTGTGACCTGGCTAAGGACCTTTCTTGCAATTTGTCCAGAACAGCACCCCCCACCCCAACACTGGTCAGGTAGTGAATATGGTGTTTGGGCCACCCAGGAGCAAAGTGGTGGGCACCACCCTTCTGCTGGGGCCTTGGGTGAGACCAGCCTGGCTGACCTCCTGTGGGAGGAGCCACAGTGTCCGCACCCAGGGGCTGGGACAGGGTCCCAGGGCTGTCCTTCCCATTCCAGTGCACAAAGGCAGGGACAGGGTGGAGGGAGGGTGGAAAATGGAGAGGCAGGAGGGAGGTGTTTTTAGAGCCCTCTCACTGCTGGGCCCCTGGCCCAGTCAGAGCCCTTGGAAGCCTGGGCCCTTTGTGGTCTTCCTGGGGGAGGCCCAGGCCTGGCTGCAGCCTCTGCAAGGATGTGCTGGCCCTGGGACAGAGGACACCATTCCCAGCTCCCCCAGCAGCAAAGTGATGCCCCAGAGCGGTCTCACAGCCTGCGAAGCCCATTTGTATCTTCCAGCTCATTACCCCCGTGCACAAAGCGCCGCGTCCCGGGCCCCAGCCAGGGCACTGCTGCTCCGGGCCCATCAAACTCGGATTCCACAGGTCCCTCTCCGCCTGGAGACCAGGCCGCCCATTGTCCCCAAAGGTCCTGCCAATTTATTCAGGCCCTGTGAACCCTCCTCCCACACTGTGGGCAATCCTGGGAGGGGAATCCTGCCCACCCCCACCCCATCAAGACACCCCGCCACGATAAAAGGGGCCTGGAGTCCGGGCAGAAACTTGGTTGCAAACTTCTCTGGTGAAGGTTCTGGTTGCTGCAGGCAGAGCTGGGAGAAGGCCTCTGGGTGGGGAGCACATGGCCTGTAAACACCCCTCTGTCTTTCCCTCGGATTGGGTTTGGAGGGTCTGCCTTCCCAACCCATGCTACCGAGCTGACACCCATCTGTGGCGCATTCCGTCCATGATCCCTGGGGGCTTGTGAGGGGTCCCTTCAACATTGAGAAGGCTGGGGTGGGCCAAAGGCTGCCTGGGGTGGACCAGGGCAGCCCCTGCCCACCTACAAGGCTCCTCCTCCCCCGGGGCAGCTGCCCATTCCCACCCAGACCCAGGACAACCCTCACCGTGGGCAGCGGGGGTGGGGATGCAGGGTAAGCCCGGTACCTGGCTGCAGGTGGCTTGGGCCACTTCTTCCTGCAGCACTAGGAAAAGCTGCGACGCACTGACTGGTGTTGCTCAGTCGGCTTGCAGGTGGCCTGGAGGCACAAGGAACCCCAGGGCACCCCAATCCCTCCACATGCTTCCAGATAAAACGCTGGCCCACAGCCCAGGACCCGCCCTCTCGCCCTGGCTCCCACTTTCCCCTCCTCTGCACTCCCACACAGGTGCTTGGCCAGGCTACTCCCACCAGGCAAAGGGTTCTGACAAAGGGCTCTTCCCCAGACAGACCTTCCACGAGCATTTCATTCTCCAAAAACGGCCAGAACAACACACACTCTTTCCTCCCCGAGACCCTGGGTGGGCCTTTTGAACTCCCAGGAGAACGCTGGTGGAGAGACGCTGCCAGCTCCTGAGGCATCCACCTGGCTCGCCCTGGGCACCGTGGCCTCTGCAGGCAGCATTGCTCTGCCCCTGCTTCCCTCTGCTCCTCCCAGCCAAGGCCTGTGCAAGGGCTGCCCTGAGCAGCCTGCCCCGCCCCCAGCATGTGCCCTCAGCTCTGCCCTCCTGGCCTCCCTGTGGCTTCTGCTCCGAGTGGTGCGGATGCGCCAAAAATTATAACTACAGGGAGAGATAGAAAAGACTTTTTTCATATTATTTAAATCTCTTAAAGGTAAGTGACCATTTAAACCAACGGCATCAATCAGTGTGAGATTTATGACACACAGAAGCAGAAGGTCTGACAGCAGCGCCAGGCGCCAGGGGAGACATGGTGGCACTTGGTGCTGCTGTGAGACTCCGGTGCCGCCCACACAGATGGGCAGCACCGCCGGCAGATGTGCCGTGGGAAACTGAAGGTGTGCGCTGTCAGCGAAACAGCGACCACTAAAATGATAATGAAAGAATTAGAGCTAAATAAGTCAACAAAGGAGATATGTTGAAATAATAAAAAATATTCAGTTGATCAAAAAGAAAGAGCTCTGGCTGGTGTGGCTCAGTGGATTGACAGTGAGTTTCGAACCAAAGGGTCGCCGGTTCAATTCCCAGTCAGGGCACATGCCTGGGTTGCAGGCCAGGTCTTGAGTAGGGGGCGTGCGAAAAGCAACCACACATTGATGTTTCTGTCCCTCTCTTTCTCATTCTCTTTCCCTCTCTCTAAAAATGAATAAATAAAACCTTAAAGAAAGAAAAAGAAAGAAAAAACTTAACAAAGAATAGGTGGGAATGCCTAAAACAACTATTGAGGTCACAGAGCTAAGCCTGACCATGTCAGTAAGTACACCAAATGCAAGTGAAGAGGCTGCCAGAGGGGAGCAAGGAGCCAGACCCAACTACAAGCAACGTACACAGGCAGCACTCTTTACCGACACGCCCTGGCTGGGGTGGCTCAGGGGATCGAGTGCCAACCTGCAAACCAGCGGGTTACAGGTTCGATTCCCAGTCAGGACACAAGCCTGGGTTGCGGCCAGGTCCCCAGCAGGGGGCGCTTGAGAGGCGACCACACACTGATGTTTCCCTCTTACTCTCCCTCCTTTCCCCCCTCTCTCTAATAAAATAAATTTTAAAAAAGATTTTGTCTATCTATTTTAAAGAAAATATCTATTTTAAATGGTTACAATGTGCAAAGCCAAAATAGCACCCTATAAATATCTGCAGCTTGTTGCTCTTCTCCCAGCCCCTGCACCCTCAGGTCCACACCTGGACGGCATGGCAGCCCTTTCCTCGGAGGGCTGGCAGCCCTGTTTCTGCGCAGGGCCCTTCCGCCGGCCTGTGGCTGCCCTTCTGCCACATGAGGCCCCGGAGTCCCACCCCATCTCTACAGCAGTTCACCCAACAGCCACGTCCCCCAGGAGACAGCACACCCACCCCTTGGCTCAGCTCAGGGGAGCAGGAGGCTGGATGGGAGCAGGAGGGGTCTCTACCCTCAGAGGCCAGCTGACCTGGGCCCCAAGCAGGGCAGAGCCAGTCACCCCACACATAAAGAGGTGTCTGGGGCACAGCTCTGAGCTGCCCAGTCTGGGGTCAGCATCAGGCCCAAGCCCCTTGGGATGTGAAGAAAAGAATAAGACGACACAGTTCTGGCCAGTGGGGCTCAGTTGGTTGGCTGAATGTCGTCTCACACACGGAGAGGCCACCCGCTCAAATCCTGCACATGCCTGGCTTGTGGGCTCCGTCCCCTGTCCCCAGTCCCGACACATGCAGAAGGCAGCCAGCCACATCGACGTTTCTCTCCCTCTCTTTCTCCCTCCCTTCCCCTCACTCTAAAATAAAATAAAAATATTTTTAAAAAAAGAATAAGAGGCCTTGGCTGGTGTGGCGCAGTGGGTTGAGAGTGAGTTGCGAACCAGAGGGTCGCCAGTTCGATTCCCAGTCAGGGCACAGGCCTGGGTTGCGGGCCAGGTCAGGTCCCCAGTGGAGGGCGCATGAGAGGCAACCACACATTGATGTTTCTCTCCCTCTTTCTCCCTCCCTTCCCCCCTCTAAAAATAAATAAATAAAATCTTTAAAAAAAAAAAAAGAATAAGAGGACATGAGGAGAGAAATCAGGGTTTGAGTCCCAGATTCTCACCCCTCAAGAAAGTCAGCTTGCTTTCCCGGAAGCAAAGCGCGCACACATTCCCCACAAAGGCCGCACTGAAAAGAGGCTCAGGGAAGGTGTGTCAAGGCTCTGCCTGGCCTCCTGTCCCCTCACAGCACAGAGCACACAGCAGGTCACTGGGGAAACAGTGCCATTCAGACTGGAAACAGCATCCGCCAGTGTGTGTGGGAGCAGCCGCCTGAGCATCCAGCAGCCTCAAGAAGGACCAGCTGTGCCCCGCCTCCGTCCACACGGCACTCCGGGCTGGCTGCTCCTGGGCTGGGAGGCCAGGTGCCTGTAGGTATCTTTGTCCTCCTGGGGGCCAGAGACGTGTCTAGGCTCCCTTTACACAGGGGACACGGGTCTCTGAGCCCAAAGCCACTATGTGATAGAAGTGGGGTCCTTCTCGCCCTGACCACCCTCTGCCCCACCTCCCATCTCAGGGCCTCTTCCAGCCAGCGCCCGGTGCGGGCAGAGACACTGCTGTGCTGGAGGTGGTGCTGAGAGTTGGGTCTGCGTCCTGGCCAATCCGGGGGGCTCCATCCCACCTGCATCCTCCCTCCCGCCTCCATCCCCCCTGCTGGTGCCCTGCCAGGTCGGGGCCTGCTTGGAACTGGCCTTGCCTCGCTCTCTGCAGGGGGTGAGGCAGGCAAGAATTCAGACCCCCACGGGGAAGGGCAAGACTGACCGAAGGGGACACCCAGCCTGACCCAACACCCCACTCTCCCCCCGCCAGCCAGGCCACGGCCCATCCGCCCAGACACCACCTCCCCAAGTCCTGCGCGGATGTGCAGCAGGCTGGGGCAGCTGGCTGTCATCCTTATTAAAATTCTTCTTCAAACACGCCCGTGAGTGGCCTGCTGAAGATAAACTACCAGGAGAGAGACCTTCAAAGAAAATGCTTTAATGATGCAATTATCTTCAATCAACCCAGAACATCTTTATTACATTAGAAAGGGGCAATCCATCTTGGGATTCAGAAAGGGCTGATGCCGCCGCAGGCACCGGGCTCGGCCCTGGAACCAGTCTGAGGGCCTGTCTCCGCCTTGCTGCTAAATTTGCATGGAGAGAAAACTTTCTAATTGAATTTTCCTGGCTGAGCAGGACGGTTAAACTGTCCCCAAAGCTGGATTTCATTAAAGCAACTTAGCTTTTTCAAAAATAAATATAAGTCGAGTTAGCTTGCTGTTTCTGTGTTCTGGGGTATTATTAACAAGACATGAAGTCGTAACCCACAAACCAATCTGGTGATTTATTCTAAAAGTCCAGGAAAGACTGCGGCGGCGCGTCCCTCGTCTGCACCACCCAAGGAAAGTTTCAAAGCAAAGACTGGTGCAGTTTTGGAAAAAGAACCGGAGGAAGCACAGGCCCCTGTCGGGCCACGGCTCCTCCTCCTAGCTCGGGGTGGAGATCCCGCCTCTGCCAGGGTTCGCAGGCGCCTCCGGGAGCAGCCCCGCCGCCGCCGAGGGGGTTTTCCCAGGTCCCGGGTCCCACCACGATTTTCCGAGGAAGCGCGGAGCTGAGGAGACTGACGGTGGGCCTAACAGCCAGCGACAGACTCCGCGCTCCTGGGCGTGAGCCGCCCGAGGCGCCCCCCTGTGCCCCAAACCCGGCATCGGGAGCGGGTAGGAGGTCGGGCCCTGTCGCCTTCCCCGTGGCCCCGGCCGCTGCCCCAAAACCCGGCCGTGGGAAACCCAGCCAGCGGGAGGGAGGCCCCTGCCCCGAGGACGCTCTGCCCCCTGAAAAGCCACCCAGGGCCATGAGCCCCGCGGCCCCACTTCCAGGCGATGGCAGGCCAGTTTCCAGGCTGCGTGCGGGGCCCGTCAGTTGGGCCCCTGAGGTGCTCAGGGCGCGCTGGGCCAAAGCAGGCCCGGCGGGAGGAAGGGCCGGCGAGCGACAGAGGGACGCCGCCGCGGGAGGGGCCGAGCCCTTGGCTGCGCAGGATCCGCATCTGTCAAGGGAGGGTGCTGTGACCACGACCCCGCCAGGCCGCGCCCGCCGTCCGCTCCTCCTGTGGGGATGCTGGGAACAGCCCCGCGTGCTTCCCGGGTGTCCTGGCGGCCTCCTGGACGGGAGGAGCCCGCGACGCTCCGGGAGAAGGCGGCGAGCGCTGGGAGACGGGCCGGGGAGCAGAGGGCTGCGGCCCGCGACCGACGCCGGGGACCAGCCACGGCCCCGCCCCTCCCGGTCCGATCCGCGGGTCAGCAAAGCCAATGGACGCCTAGGCCCGCGCGACAGCGGCCGCGGCGATTGGACAGCGGCTCATGAAAGGGACGCCGCCTTTTTATAGGGCGCGGAGGGCCGGGTCGCCTGCTAGTCCCCGCAGTCGCGAGGCGCGCCCGCGGGCCCCTGCAGCCTCGTGCCCCCGGCTCGCGCATGGCCCCGGCGTCGCCCGTCATGAACCCCTCCGGGCTCAGGACGTTTGGCGGGGACCGCGCGGGGCCCGGCGCGCTGCCCTTCAGTGTGGAGTCCCTCCTGGAGGCGCAGCGCCGGCTGAGTCCGGAGCCCGCGGGGCCCCGGGAGGAGAGGCCACGGGGCGCCGCGGAGCCCCGGGCCTGGTTCCTGCCGGCCGCCCGCTCGTCCTCCCCACGTAAGTGCCCTGTCGCACGGTCCCGGGCCACGAGAGAGCCCGCCTGGCCCAAGCTGGGAGAACCAGGGCGGGCGGGGCGCTGAGGTTCGTCACTTCGCACAGTAACCAGCCACTGACCGCCTGGCCTGAGTGCCCAAGTACGAAGGCAGAGCCACCCGCCCGAGCCCTCCGGCGCGGGCCAGCCTCACAACCACTCCCGCGTCCCACGCAACCAGGTCCCGCCCTACCCGGGAGTGGAGTCGGTTCCCCGAGGCCCCTCGGCTTCTTGGCGCCCCTGTCTCCACACCCCCCGCACCCCGCGCCGTCTGTCCCCACGGCGGTGAGCTTCGCCTAATCCTCTCCTCTGCGCCCAACTCTTGCGGCGGCCTCCAGCCCCAGCTTCTCGCTTCTCCCAGTGGGCAGAGCTCCCCTCCTCCCTGGGGTGCCGGGCCGCGGATTTGGGGAGCAGAGACCGAGTCCATAGCGGCCGCCCCTACTCGCACCGTCTCCCCGGTGCCTCACTTCTTTTACCCCGGTGGCTTTTGGGGTCTCATCTCCTCTAAGGGCGCGATCACGGAGCCGGGAAGGGGATCCAGGACTGTCGGAAAGGAGAGCGCACTGCCGGCGCCTGAGCGCCCCATCTGTGCTTCTCTTTCCTCCCAGGCGCCCCCAGCCCTCTGCCCTGCACCCTCCGAAAACACAAGAACAACCGCAAGCCGCGGACGCCATTCACCACCGCCCAGCTGGTCGCGCTGGAGCGCAAGTTCCGCCAGAAGCAGTACCTGTCCATCGCCGAGCGCGCCGAGTTCTCCAGCAACCTGAGCCTCACCGAGACGCAGGTGAAGATCTGGTTTCAGAACCGCCGGGCCAAGGCCAAGCGGCTGCAGGAGGCTGAGCTGGAGAAGCTGAAGCTGGTGGCCAAGCCGCTGCTGCCCGCGTTCGCCCTGCCCTTCCCCCTGGGCGTCCACTTGCCAGGCTCCCCAGGCACTTATGGCGGGGCCACAGAAAACCTGCCGCACGTGCCGGGACTCCTCACCGCTCCCGTCACCGCCTACGGCGTGTATTACCTCTCCTAGGGGGCCTGGACGGTGGCTTTGGCTCGTAGTAGCCTGAGGGTCCGCCGGGGTGGGCACGCGCTGGGCGCGGACATGGGCCCTGCGGAGGGAGCTGCGCCCCAGCCGCCCGCGTGGGTCGTCGCACCGAAACCGATGCGGGGGCAAACACCCAGCATTCCGTCGGTCTTTCTCTTTCTTTTCAGTTTTGTTGTTGATATAATGTTACAATCAATGCATCAAGCCTATTTGTGGGTGTCTTACAGACATTTAAAAACTTCCTAAAAATCATGCTGGTACTAGGCAGACCTTTCTGAAAGACAGGGAACATAGTTTCATGCAGCATCCTCCGAATGGGCCGGGTAGAGCTCCTGTTTTGTACAAGGCAGCCAATAAAGCACTCTGAAGTTTGCTCTGTGGGACCTCCCTCCGCCGCCCTTGCTTCAGAACCGACTCCACTCAGGACTTGCCAGACGGTCTCCGGGCAAGCAGCTGATTCTGGAACCAGGAAACGAAAGCAGTTTGGTGCCAGGACGGCAGAAATGAAGTATGCGGATTCCTGGCACTAACTGGGCGTGCTACCTTCATGGAGGGATGGAAACGCTCTTGCGTGTGTTAGGGATTTTTTCCCTTATTTTCTTACTAAAGCGTATCCGGCAGCCCGAGGCAAGATGCTGTCCCTTGGGTGTGTGGGGCGTGTGAGTATGGGGACATGGGTGTCCACACAGAGGCCAGGTGGCCTCAGGTGGGTGTGCAGAGCATTTTCTGGGCAGTGCTCCCTGGGGGACCCAGCCGGGAGACACCCCACGGGGCGGAGCAGGGCTGGGGAGAGGGAAGAGTTGCTGGCCCGCAGGAGGCAGCATGGCCAAGGTTCAGGGTCCCTCCCAGCGGCATCCCCCGGCTGCCTCAGCTCTCCTGCAGCAGTTGGAACTGGGCTAGTCACGAAAGCCCACGTGGCCATTCAGCCCCATCCCCGCTGCGGGCAGCCCCTCCCTTCCCTTGCCCCGCCTCCGAGCTGCAGCCAGGACCGACTCCCCACACCTCTCCCCAGCAGACTTCAGACACACGAGGCTTCAGGTCAGCGGGGCCGGCCTGGTCTGGATGCAGAGGGGCCCAGGTGCTGCCCACAGGAAACAGCCGAGGAGCTGTCCCAAGAGTTACAACAATGTTGCATTGAATTGCATGTTACCAGCCATCACTCTCCCATTTCCTGGAAAAATGAAAATTCACAGCAGATTTTCAAAGGAAATGACCCCAGCAGCAGCTTGTACCTCTTCAAGTGCAAGCTGCTGGCACTGAGGGCTGGCAGTGACGGGGCCGCACCTTCTCCAGGCATGTGCCTTGAGGCCTGAGCTCTGCGGTCACAGGGCCCCACCGCACTCAGGGTCTGCAAGGGACAGGCCCACCGCGTGAGCGCACCGGAGAAGGCAGTGGGGCCGCGCAGAGAGCCCCCTCGACCCAGATCCGGCCGCGTGCCTGCGCACCTCGCTCAGCACCTTGATGCCCTTTTCACATCTGAGGTCCTCGAGAGAGGCCCAGCAGTGGGGTCACGGCCAAGTTCTGGGCCAGGACGACGTTCACTCTGCCAATGGTGTGAGTGGTCCTGAGAGATGGGAAAATCCCAGGCAAAGGTGATGGTGACACCAGCCCGGGAGGAAAAGGAGCACCTGGCTCTCCCTGCTCTCCATGGGGCAGTGGACTCCCCAGGAGCAGGGGTCTGCGCACACGGTCCTGCCACCTCTCACCCCACCCCTGCGGGGGTCCCCTCGGTGCTGGCCGGTCCCTGCAGTCCTGGAGTGCAGGCGGGGCAGCAAGGGCAATTCACAGAATCTGCCGTTTCTTACCAACACACCCACGTGGGAAGACGCCGCACCCAAGTCCCCTCCCCTGAGATCTGTGGGAGCCCTGACACCTGAGAGCCCACTGCATGCCCTTGCTGCTGGGTGGGGCTGCAGCACACTTGCCAAGACCAGGACCCCCTGCTGTTCTGAAGGGACAGCTCCTCTCAGGCTTGGGCTGCTGCCTTCTCTCCCAGAGGATGAGACCCCTGACCCTCCCGGGCCAGACTCCTGGGCTGTGCACCTGCCCCACGCCTCTGTCAGCAGCCTGGGAGGTCTCTACAGCCCTGAGGTGTTCACAAGCCCCAGGGCCACTTGCCCAACCGACCCTGCACAGCAGCCCGGGGCCTCTGCCGCCCCTCGTCGGAGGATAGAAACCCCAAACTCAGGTCCTGGTCTCCCGTCCCCATCCTGCCGTCTGCTGCTGGTGGACTTGGGGACACCAGTTCTGCCCTTGGGAGACCACCTGGAACAGAGGGCCAGGAAAGTTCAGGGTCGGCTACACCTTTGGGGGAAGGGAAACCAGTTAGTCTGGGGACCAGGAGTGGCCAGAGTTGAGCAGGGGTGTGCAGCGTGGGTGGCCCTGGGTGGAGCCAGAGTGGGGAGGGCAGCACTGCAGAGGACCCCAGACAGCGACCCGCCTGCCAAGCCGGGGTGTCTCTTCGGGCTCATTAAAGGAGACCCAACAAACAGGCCTCGTGGATCTGGGGGACCCGAGTCTCGTGCCAGCCCTACCTCAGCATCACCCCAGGAAAGGAGGCAGGGTGCATTCACTGTGGCTCCTGGGGGAGGACCCAGTAGGGCCCCTGAGTCCCTTCTGGGCACCGTTGGCTCTCAGAGCCCTTGCAAGCCACAGGCGCCCCACACCAGCCTTGCCCACTGCGTCTGGGTGCTACTCCTAGGCTGCCCAGACATGGGACCGGGCCATGGGCCCCATGATGCAGGCCACTCAGAGGTGGGCTGGGTCAGCCCTGTTTCAGGGTCTCTGGAGGGCCAGACTCCACAGATCGGACAGTAGCTCTTTAGCACAAAGCAGCAGTTATCTGGAAAGCATAGAGTTCCTTGTGAAACTTCCAGAAATACAGCATGATGGGGGAAGGGGGGTGTTTGGAGCTGGGTGGTGGGGCTGTGGCCTACTCTGCTGACCAGGACATGCAAACCTCTGGTGCATGTGAAATATTTCATGACAAGGAAATTCTACCAGGCAGCACTTTGTCTGCTGTGAACCCCACTCCTGCGTCCCCAGTCCTCTCCTGCCCATGCCCCTCCCCTGCCCTGGTCCCAAAACCACGAGTGCCCCCAGGAAGTGTTTCTGGATGGCTGGCCACACGGTGCTTTCCTGGTGCCACGACCCGTGATGCTGTCCAGGTGCCTGCGATTCGGTACTTTCAACTTCGCGTGTTGCTTCGCTCACCTAACCAGTCTTGCCACTGCTGACACTGCTGTGTCTCCATCCCGGAGACCATTAAGGAAAATAACCGCATGGCAGATTAACCTGACACAGCCAGCGGTGGAGGGAAACTGAGTCAGCATGTATGAGCTATGTGGGTTTTTTAAAAAAATGTATTTATTTATTGTGCCCTGACCGGGGTCCAACCCAAAACCTGGGTGTATTGGAACATGCTCTGACCAGCTGGGCCACTCGGCCAGGGCCTGAAGTGCGTGTCTTCAAAAACCACAGGGAATAGCTACATTATTCCTTTAAACATTCAAGGGGCGATTTTCCCGCCAGGCTGTACTCTGAAATTTCTCACCCCGGCCCCAGTGAGCCCAGTTTCCCAGTGTGGGCAGAGAGAGCCACGGCCAGAGGCAGGGCCCTGGGCACGGGCGCCGGGAGGCCCAGTTAGGCCGATCTGTGGGGTTTTGTAAGCGGAGCTGAAACTAGACACAGCGGCACAACTTCTCGCCCCGTGCTCGCCCTACTGGGCTGGCCAAAGCGCCCAGGATGCACCTGGCCAGCTGGTGAGGGAGTCAGCAAACTCAAAGTGGGTCTGAGGAACTGATCCAACACACAGCAAAGCGGAGAAGGACCAGAAGACACCAGAGCCGTTAAGAGACACGGCGGACAGAGGGACGATGTCGAACACACACTTAGTTGGAAGTTGAGGGGACAGAAGCGGGTGGAGGCAACATTCAGAGAGAGAAAAACCCAGTGAAAAGCAGCCGAACAGACAGGCGTCTTCACCTCACACACCTGAGTGGAGCACCGAGGACAGAGACGCAGTCTCCTGAAGGACCGCCGGCTGACACCTGAGTTCTAGGCAGTGTCGACCAGCCGCGGGCCAGGCCGTGGGGCATGTTCCACAAGCTGCGGGAAAACCGGCCCGGCACCGTACGCCTGGCAACAATATCTTTCTAGAACAGGAACGTAAAAGCTTTTTCAGGCAGACGCAGTCGAGAACTTTGTTACCATTGACTGTCGCCAAAGGAAGTTCTGACGACAGATGTTTGGCAGACGTAAGAGCTCCCACAGAGGGGGTCCGAGCGGCAGTGACCGTGGGGGATTACATACACAACCGCCCGCCGGACCCGTAGCCCCGATGCCCCGTGGGATCGGACAGGCCAGAGGGCAAGGGACGACTGGTAGCGTGCGGGGCACGGGAGGGTGGCGTTCAAGTGTCCGCAGTCCTTGTCCTGTTGGGGGAAGGGAAAAGGCAGTGATTAACCTTCCACCTAAAGGAGGGAAGTAACGTTTTAGTGTTACTAACACTAACATCCTGGGGGAAAACCAATGAAATAATAACCAGAGGGTGTCTAGTGTCCCAAACGAGAAAAGCTCACTTCATCCAAAACAAGGCACAAAAAGGGAGAGAGAGAGAGAGGCAGGACGAGGGAAGTGAGTCTGCCCACTGCTCTGCAGGAGGAGCAGGAGCTGGCCTCCCGAGGCCACGTGGGACCGTGAGGCACGCGGGCCTGCTGCTGGAGCGATGCCACGCGCCAGCGCCGACTGATGCTACATCCCATCCCGCTCCTGATGCGACTTTGCACAACAGTTGGGGAAGCCTGGGTACCCTGACAGGCCTGGTCCCCAGATGATGAAATGCTGAGTTTTCACGTAAAACCGAGCGCAACTGCCACAAGCAACCTTCGGCGGATTCCGTGCCCTCGAGTGCCATTGGCACAGGGTGGCCAGTCCCGCGCTCCACCCCCGTGTGTCTGCAGGCCCTTTCCTCATAAAGGCTCGTCTTCCCTGGACCCCGGGAGCTGCCAACCGGGCCCAGGGTTTGAGGCAGAAATGCAAGCATCTCCTCAGAACCTGTCAGGCTGGGGGCTCTTCCATTTGTCAGCAACACCCCTCACATGGAGTTTTCCGTTCCGTGTTCCTGAAGCAAAACCCAGACAGAAACAAGCTGCCTTCTAAGCAGGGCGATGCTAGGGTGGGCACCAGGACTGACAGGCCCCAGAGACAGTAAAACACAGCCTCCGGGGCGGCGCACGTGGCATGTGGGACCTGGCAGGATGCGCTGCTGCAGGAAGGCCGGCGAGCTCCACTGGAGCACATGTTGCAGACACGCGGGGCCGCAGGGCGAGAGTCTGCGAGGGGGTGGACTGGCAAGCGGGGTTCCTGCACACTAGCCCCTCCTCCAGGACCAGACGCTGGGCAGCCCTGGCGTGACCCTCACCAAGGCCGGCCACTGTCCATCAGGAAGAGGGTTTGTCAGGTCTCTCTCCAACACACCAGGACCTGTACCTAAGGCCTTACCCTTTCTCCTGGCACTGAGCAGCCCAGCAGGGGTTTCCAGTGTGTGGCATCGCTGTGTGATGTGACACTGCCCAAGACTCCCCCAGGGCTCCCAGGGCTTCAGGGGTGGCTGTCAGAGCTGGGCGGCCACCTGCGGCCAAACCGAGGTAAGAAAGGGTGGAGGTGAGCGGGGAGGGGCACCCTCTGCTGCTGGCTCAGCCCGAGTCGGGGGGCACAGCCAGCATGGAAGCACCCCAGATGCACACCTGCTAGGGACGAGGCGTCTGGACAGAGGCCCCACCAGGGCCCCCACCCTGCCGGGCCGAGGCCAACAGCCCTTATGTGATCAAAGCAGTGCTGACCATTGTTTCTGTCCACGTGCTGGAGTGGGCTCCGAGGGCCTCTGCTTGGGCTGCCTCCTTGGCTGCCTGGTGACCGTTGGCAAGGGGACTGCAGCCTCCAGGCTCCACTCCACCCCTGCCAGGAAGATGCCGGCCAGGCACTCAAGTCCTGGCACCAGCCCCTTGCTTCCACCTAGCACTGTCCCTCCTCGGGGAGGCTGCCCCAGAACAAGGTCCACACACACCACGGGGCAGGCTGACCTGGGACCTGTCTGACAGGCGGTGCTGCACCCACTCCGCCCACCAAAGAAATCTTCGTGATAACTGAGCACCGAAAACAAAGTGCTCGCATGTGATTACTGCTCTGTCTACTTCCACAGCACAGAAGTGACAGCTGGAGACTGTTCGTGCGCACCGTTCGCTTTAAAAGGGCATCTGTGGGGTGGCCCCCACAGGGGAGGTGGGCAGGTGCACAGGTCAGGGCCATCCCAGAACCAGTTTTTCACTGCTGATGCTGGCTGCTGGGGCCACCCGGCCACTCACTCAGGAACCGAGACACGGAGGTGGCAAAGGCCTGATCCTTGGGCAGCCACACGAGTAGATGAGAGACACAGCTCATTGCTGACACCAGGTCCACCAAGGGTGCCGGTCCCATCCCCCGCAAGTGTCTCCCTTGGCTTCAGTCATCACTGGCGCTTGTTTCTTTTCTTGGTGCTTTTAAACCCTTGTGATGCGCCTTGACCAAAACAGATGGTAGAAGGTATTCTGAAACGGAAAAAAACCTTCACACTAGACTCCCACCCTCTGCCCGCCAACAGCCCAGTCCCCAAGAGTGGCCTTGTGTGTGCGTTCTCATTCCAGAATGCTCCCTCTCACTCATGCAGCGTTCCCGGCAGCTCACTCTCCTCGCAGACCCTGCTCCAGGGCTCTGGGGCAGCTCCCTCTGCTGCTGGCCAGCCTCTGAAATGCTTCCTATGGGCACTGGCTCCCACTGAGCTCCCTGGGTGACTTCCTGTCACCCACCCCGTGCTGAAACCCTAAGAGCCCACTGGCATCTGGACTCACTCGCGCGCCAAAGCAGGAGCAGCTGCATGAAGGCTCCTTCTTTGTCACTATGGATTCATTGGTGAGTTTTTCATTTTTCCATTTTTCCCAAGATTAGATTTGAACTCAAGTTTAACCCAATAAAAGCATAATTAATACTAGAGACAGACTCACTCAATTGCAACAATTGCAACTGAGCTTCTCTCTGTCCAGAAGAAGCAGTGCTCTGCATCCCTGAACTGCAGGGCTTCTGGAAGCAGAGTGAGCAAGAGACACTGAACTATTCTTGGGAACTGCTAACAGTCAGGCTTCCAGCTCCCGCTGAAGCGCACATTCGAGCAGTGTCAGCTTCTCCTAGGGCCACACCCACAATTCTCCACATTCAGAACCTCAGAGCTGTCAGCTGCTGACCTGCGGCTGTAGGTCCGCCTCTCACCCGTTGGCTCTGTGGGGGGCGGCGTGCGTTCAGAGCAGACTTCCATGGCGTCCGCTTCCGACTGCTCCCCGCTGTCCCCCGGGGCTCCTGCCGACAGTTGCGGGGAGGCGTTGGGTGTTGCTGAGCTGTGGGAGGCAGAGGGCTGAGTGGGGTCCCACCCGTGGTGGGCACAGCCCCAGGCACCCCAGACGTGAGCTCGCCAGGAAGAGGCTGTCTCTTCTTGCAAAGGCGTTTTATGGCTATTTTGATGTCACATAATTGCCAGGCCACCAGGAGAGGGAGAAGGGTCCCAACAAGGCTGAATGTGCACGTGGACACGATAAATGCATTTTACAAACTCAGGTACAACAGTTACACTTTACCATCAGAAACGTACTTTCATGGTGCCGTGTGATAGACACCAATGAACAGCGACAGACGTCTCTTCACACCAGCAAGAAACTTACTGGAATAGCTACATCACTGAGAGTCCCCTCCCTAACACTGATGTCTCGGCCCACATGGGGTGTTTGTCCTAAAATGACCTCTTGGTAAGAAGGGAGTTCCCTCATCCTCAAGGCCTTATAAAAGTCTCCCGCACTGCAGCAGGTTCTCGCAATTATTTCACACAGCAAAACCCTGTTTGGGGGAAACAAGTTTGTCTGAAAATGCAACTTTCAATGTGGTTTTTAGATGGTTATGGAGGTCCACCTGAAAGAACCAGTCAAAAAAAGAGTCAAAGAAACATAATGCAAACTTCAGAACTATTCCTGGGGTCAGGGGGGGTCTCCCCACAGTGCACCCTACACAGTCTGGTGTAATGAACGGTTGTAGCCAAGTTCGTCAACACACTGCCAGGACAAATGAAAAGCCAGAGGCCCCCCCATGGGGCTCACAGGGCTGGGACAAATTTCCACAGGCCCATGGAGCAGGCAATGTGCGAGCGGAGGCGATGATCTGGGCGCAGGTCAGCTGCAACCTCACGAAATGTGAGCGCAGACAAACACAGTGACGTCCTGAACACCCCAAGGCAGATGCCGCGATGGTACCCCAGTGATTCCCTGAAGAGCCGGGAAGCCAGCCCTCTCTGCAGCAGAATGGATGCACACAGGACAGGTCCTGTCTGCTTAATGCCTGTGGTCAACAGCTCCGACTTGTTAGGGTTTCTGTTAACCGCAGCGAGACACGATAGTACGGGACCTGGGCACTGACCCACGGTGTCTGTGAACCTAAGGGCTTCCCTGACTTCAAGGGGTGGCCGCATCCCACAGTGTGAGCATGTACACCACTGCACGTACCCTCTGCTTTCCTTTGGTTTGTCAAACCGGAAGTCCGCAGGGTAGAGGTGACGTCTCACCAGGTGATCTTTTCTGTCTTTGCTGGTCTTGAACTTCTCTGTGCAGCCTTCCACCAAGCACTGGTACTGAAACAGAAATGGTGTTCCCTCCATCCACAGGGTTGGGGCCAGGGGTGGGGAGGTGACCCTGATCTCGCCTGGACCCCCAAGCTGGGAGCTCTGCCCCTTAGGCAGACAGCTCCAGCGCAAGGCCCCCCAGGATCCTGTCACCCACCATGTCCTGCCTCTCGGACAGGATCTGGAACAGCGAGTCGTGCCACTCCAGGATGTGGGTGTCCAGCAGGTGTCCCGAGGGGAAGGCCCGCTTGCAAAAGGAGCACGTATTTCTGTGCGAGATGTGGTAGTGGTGCTCAAAGTCCTCCAGGGTGTCGAAGACCTGACAGCAGCCAGCCACCTGACAGGTGAACTCAGGCACCCTGGCAAAGGAAACGGCTGCTAACTAAGAACAACAGGCTGCCGACAACTTCCCTTTAAGTGACCTGATAAAACTTCGGATATTTTTTGCAATTCCAAATCATAACTTTTTTAAGAATAAAATTTTTACAGACCAGCCAGCTAGGGGCGAGGCCAACAAAGCGGGGCTTGGACAGTGGTTCAGGCGGAGGGTGCGCGACAGGTCACTAGGAAGGGTCAGGCCTGGGGGGCCCGGGAAGGGGGCGAGGTGGGGAGCAGCGAGGGGTGCCGCCGGGCGCAAAGCAGCTCACCTGGGCCTCTCTGGCGCCTCGGCCACCTGTGTAAGCACATCCCGGAGATAGAGGTGCCGCTGCACGTCCCCATCCTGTAGAACACCCGCAGTGGTCGCACGACTACAGGTCCCACCCACCCGGACTCCGGCCAGTCCCGCCTTAGCCCCACCCCCACCTTCATCCGTCCCCGCCCATGCACGACCCCAGGCTCTAGCCCCGCCCCTCAACAACTACCCTTTCCCTCGGCTCTCGCACCTCGAAAAACTCGTGCTCCCGCGGGAAACGCACCAAACGCGCCGCGAAGCGGAAGGGCGCGGCCCCGGCAGGAGGGACCCGCTCCACGGGCAACGGCTCCGCCGCCCCGGGGCCCGCCACTAGGCGGGCGTGCAGCGCGGGCGGCAACTGCATCGTCCTGCGCGAAGCGGGCAGCCACGCCTGTCGGCCACCGTCCGCGAATCGGCAGGGGCGGGCCCGGACGTGACGTCGAGGCCCACTTCCGCTTCCGGCGCGGGCTGCGCGGCGATTCGGCGGGCTCCGGAGGTGGTGCGACGCTGGCGGTGAGTGCGGCGGAAGCGGCGGGGTCCTTCCCAGACTTGGTGGTGCAGGTGCTCGCGCCCCCTCCGGACCGCTCCCGGCCCTCGGAAAGCGGGGTTGTCCTGGAGCCTCTGCTTAAAGCCCTTTGGAGGTGCCTCGTTCCCTGACTCCTGGGCCCGCGTCCCGGCGGTGGATCCCTGCGCTCCGCCTGCCTGCTCGTGTCCGCCGGCAGCTCAGCTCCCGAGCCGCTCAGGGCGCCGTGGCCGGTGTTCATGGCTCAGAAATAGGATGCGGCCAAGCAGTTCCCAGACTGAAATGCGATAGGCGATGCATAGGGCCCCCAGGGCGCTCGAGACTCACTGTAGTGGGTGGGCCCGGTGGTCGGAGGCACCCGCCGCTGCGGGCTCCTGTTTGCGCCTTCCGGTTGCAGCAGCCGCTGTGCTGGCGATCTGGGCGCCAGCCTGTGCCTCCTCTGCCTTCCCGCTGGGAGCCAGTGTTGGATATTTGTGCCCCGTGAACGGCAATTGCGTCCAGAGAACTTGTCTGCTATCCCCCGAGATCGCAGTTACGATTAAGATTCGTGAGTGAGATACTTACCTGGCAGGGGAGATACCGTGATCACGAAGATGGTTTTCCCGGGGTGAGGCTTATCTATTGTACTCTGGATGTGCTGACCCTTGTGATTTCCCCAAATGTGGGAAACGACTGCATAATTGTGGTACTGGGGGACTGCGTTCATGCTCTTCCCTAAAAAAAAAGATTCCCGAGTGACTAGGTGCAGCGCGTGTGCCGAGTGGTCTGGCAGAAATGACTCTGCTTTGATCCCAGCAGTTGTTTTGTTGTTCGTGGACCTGAGTCGGGAACCTGTGTAGGTAGATTGAAATGTGTATGCGACGTGTGTGAAGTTTTGCCCCTCTGTTTTTCGAATCTGCTGCCCGTGTGTGAATCTTCACTCTCTCTCATCAGCAGTGCTGATGGCAGCGTCCAGCGGGGCCTGTCATCAGTGGGAGCAGAGCCCCATGCAAGCCACTGTCGTTCCCTTGGGCACATCTCAGTTTTGGCCTTGAGGCCAGGGGGTTCTGTATCTAAAGGGGAGACCCTGGGCCATCTGGTCAGCAGGGCCAACTGAGCAGAAGTGGAACCCCGCCCAACTCAAATGCACAGGGAATGGGTAGCACTTTAAGGAAAAGCACCTGCATACATAGACAAGCTTGGGCAAGAGAGGGAAACGTCCAGGTACCAGAGTGCAGACAGAATGCAAACCTGAGCAGCACAGGGTTTGAAAACCAGGTGTGGACCTCGTGGGCTGGAGCTGGGGCTTAAATACTGGTGTTGGGACAAGGGTCAGTGGCTCCGGCCTGTGCTGAGCTCCCTGCATAGACCCAGGATCCCTGCCAGGGCCACTGTGTCTGCCTGTCACTGGTCCAGGGCCTGGTGGTGGTGTGGACACCCAGGGTGAAGGCGGGCCCAGCCTGCGGGTTCACAGTCTGCACCCGCTGGCTGGAATGGTGGATCCTCAAAGGCAGCGTGTGCGCTGATGACAGTTCCCAGGGAGAAATGACAAACCACACCAGGGGGTACCACATGCAGGGAGGGGAGGACTCACCCTATAGGAACAAGCCCCACAGGGTCAGTGGTCCTCAAGAGGTGGTTATGGTGGTGGTCCAGAGGGGCATTGTATGGCCCATGGGACGATTTGGTTTCTCAAAGATCTGATGTAGGCCAAATTTGATTGCTTTAACATGTTTATGTTAACAGGGTTTTGTTTTTATAAATAGCTTTCCTTTTACCTTTGGGAGAACACTGTGACGTTGTCTCAGAGCCAAAGCCATGAGTGAATTTCGCATCCACCACGATGTCAACGAGCTGCTCAGCCTGCTGCGCGTGCACGGCGGGGAGGGGGCTGAGGTGTACATCGACCTGCTGCAGAAGAACCGCACCCCGTACGTTACCACCACGGTGTCCGCGCACAGCGCCAAGGTGAGTGCCCGTCCCGCGCTGCGCGGAGTTCACCTTCCCCGCTGGGCAGCCTGGCTGTTCTGGGGATGAGGCCAGAGAACCCTGACAAGTCTTCCTGCAGACCCCGTGGCAGTTCTCCCCCTCAGCCCAGACAGAGGGGTCAGTGGAAGCTCAGGGAGCCCAGGCCCTTCACCATGCCCTCCCCCGGCCCCCCCCCCACCCCACCCCGGGACGGGGGCACGCAGCCATATCTTTGCTGTGTAGTCACATCGTGGCACAGACTTCTGCCGGACGGAAAGGGGAGCTCCTGGGAGGGACCATGTTGAAATCCCTTTCAAGTGAATTATTTTTCTTTATTCAACAAACATACAATTCTCTCATTCTGGCCAGGTAGCACGGTTGTTAGAGTGTTGTCCTGATACGCCAAGGTTATGGGTTCGATCCCCGATCAGGGCACATACAGGAATGGAAGTATCAATAAGTGGAACAACAGATGAGTGTTTCTCTCCCTCTCCCTCCCCGCCTTTCTCTTTCGCTAAAATCAATAAATAGTTCTTGACTGGTGTGGCTCAGTGGGTTGGGTGTCATCCTGCAAACTGAAGGACGCCAGTTCCATTTCCAGTCAGCACCCAGTCCTGGGTTGCAGGCCAGGTCCCTGGTAGGGGGCGCATGAGAGGCAACCACACATGGAAGTTTCTCTCCCTCTCTTCTCTCTCCAAAAATAAGTAAACAGGATCTTTAAATATATATATGTACTTTTACATAACTTGTAAGTTTGTAGCGAAAGATAATTTTGAAATCTCTTTGAAGACATGTTTGAAGCTTCAGTTATTTAAATAACTTAATAATGGCACAACTTCGTTAAGTGCCATAATTTGGGAACACACATTGTTTTACTATAAAGGGAGCATTAAAAATCAGTGAGAGCCCTGGCCAGTGTGGCTCATTGGATTGAGCATCAGCCTGCAAACCAAAGGGTCACTGGTTCAATTCCCAGTCAGGGCACACGCCTGGGTTGCGGGCCAGGAATCCCAATTGGGGTGTGTGAGAGGCAACCACACAGTGATGTTTCTCTCCCCCTCTTTCTCCATTCCTTCTCTCTCTAGAAATGCATAAATTAAAAAAACTATGATCAGTGAGAAAATAGAACCCTTCAGCCTGTAGGTGATGATGCATTTCAGAGGGAACAGAGTAAACACACAGACCCCCAAGGGAGAAACCCGTGCTCATCTGTGGGGCTTGCGAAGTGGAGCGTGAGAGAATGCTTGGGGCAGAGTGAGGTTTCACGAAATGTGTGACAAGTCTCCTAGTTTTGTGTCCGTGGAAGGTGATTGTTTAGCCTAACTGGCTTCGCTGTATTTGGTGGTTGTGTCCAGTTTTCTGGAAGATGTTTTTACAGTTCTTTAATGTCACTAAATCACTTGTGTCTGTGCTTTTGAGGTTAAAATAGCGGAATTCTCTCGTACTCCGGAAGACTTCCTAAAGAAGTATGATGAACTGAAATCTAAAAACACACGGAACCTTGACCCACTTGTTTACCTGTTGTCAAAGCTCACGGAGGACAAAGAGGTGGGTGCCATCGCGCTCGGGGTCTGGCGTGTGTCCAGGGAGCACGCACTGTAGGTCGGTGCTAGCGAGTGTTTTAAGCCCACGGGCTTGCACAGTAGAGATGGCACCTCGTGAGTCCACTGTCACTGGTGCTTCTCTCGCCACTCGGCCCAGCTGTCACCACAAAATGGAAGTAGCTCCTGGTGACAGACCCGGGAGGTGCTGCGAGTTACCTCCGGGGGCTGGGTTTTGGTGGTTATCTCATGCCTTCATTTGTTAGTTTACATTCCGTGCGTGGTATGTGTGATGCTAAGAAGAACACGTGTCGTGCGCTCAGGGGCTCCTTGGGTACTTCCTCATGCTGCCCAAGGCCCGGGGCCTGTTCAGGGGTGGGGGCGCAGCTGGGCACCTGTTGACCTCTAGTGCTGGGAACAGGGCTGCAGGGGAGGGGGGGTCAAGTGTAGAGAAGGGGCAGTGCCCTGGACACAGAGGTTGGAAATTGGCTGTTAAAGCCACTGCAGGATGTTCTTCCGTGCGAGTGGAGCACATGGCACCTTGTGGCAGGAAGCTTAGGGACACCAGACACCAGCTCAAGAGCTGATAGGAGCCTGGCTCTTACCCTCCATGGGGTCACTGGGGCTAGGGAAGAAGGGAGTGGGGTGGCCGTGCCGGGCGGAGTGCACACTTGTGCAGCCCTGTGTCATGCAGGGCTCTGTGTGTGCAGACACTGCAGTACTTACAGCAGAATGCGAGGGAGAGAGCCGAACTGGCAGCCGCGACTGCAGCCAGCAGCACCACCAGCCTCAGTGCCCCTGCCCCGGCCGCCAGAATCTCCTTGCAGGAGCTCGAGGAGCTGAGGAAGCAGCTTGGCAGCGTGGCCGCAGGCTCCACGTGGCAGCAGGTACCGCGACACCCCCGCCCACAGGCCCACACTCGCTGCCACAGGGGCTTGGGGTGCACATCTCACTGTCATCTGTCAGAGACAGATCTGAACGTGGAGGCTGACCAGGACTGGCTGTGTGGATGAGGACCTTGGGCAAAGGCAGGAGGGGTGCCCACCCAGGGCAGTTGGCCCACCTGCTAACGCAAACTGCAATTCCCCATTTCCCTCTGTTAGTCTGGGGCAACTTGTCTGTTCAAATGATACTTCGCAGATGATGCTGTCTACACCACCTCTTTTCTCCTGTGCTTGCTGCTTTCCTTGGTTTGCATTTATATCTTGCGCTGTTCTCTTGACGCACGTCTGTCTGCTCGTGGTGTTGCCTCCGAGCCCTGCAGAGCTGTGTCCCTGTGAGGGTCTGAGCTCAGCTTGTTGAGCACAGCCGCTGTGACCAGGACAACGGCCAGCACTGGTGGGGCGTGTCCTGTGTCCAGCTGCTTACAAAGCCCTCACGCCAATAGCCCGTGTGACAGACGACACTGAGTTTGCGTGTGCCCTCGCCACACCTGAGCCAGGCCACCTGGGAGGGCCACTGGTCCATGCAAGTGCCTGGAGCCAGCCCTCCCTGGGCGGTGCTCTCCATCTGTCCTTGTCCCCGAGGGGCTTGGGTGGGGGCATCCCTTCTCCAACCATCTGTCACTGGGGCCACGTCTTCGCTCATAAGGTTGTGTCTAGGCCCCTGGAGAAGGTGTAGGTGTTCCCGAGGGTCAGCCTGCCCTGGTGAGGTGCCCTCCCAGCCAGTGCTGCCAGCTGATCTGTGGGCCCTGCACAGACCGACACCCTGTAAAGGGCCTGGGTCCCCACCCCTTGCGTCTGTACACCTGTTTTTTGAACCCTCATGCTCAGTGATTGACTTTCTCAGTGTAACTGATGTTAGTTTTAACTGTTTGTACTGCTTTGTTTCTGTTTTTAAAAATGTTCTCACCAGTCTCTTGAACTTACAAGAAAGATGCTCCGAGACAAGCAGAACAAAAAAAATTTGGGCCAGCACCTCCCAGCCTTCCCTGCGTGGGTGTATGAGAGGCCCATGCTGGTTGGGGATTTTCTGACCGGCTCGGGCTTAAGCACAGACGTAGCTGCGCCTATAGGTACGTGAAGCATGTGGTCCCAATGGCCTGTGTGCTGTGCCCACGGGCAGGCAGGTGGGTGTGGTGCCATGCCGTGGTGCTACTGGGCCTCCGTCTCAGGTGCCCTGGGGCAGCCCATGCATGGGCAGCTGGGACAATTCTCAAGAGACCCCTTTCTCCTGGTGCTGCCTCCGGCTCTCCACGCGTGGCCATCGGTGCAGGTGTATGGGGGGACTCTGCGGGTTTTCTGGGGCTGAGAGTGCCGGGACCACAAGGCATTGGGTGGCTGTCCTACTCTGTTTCCTGGGACTGTCCTGAAGTCTGCTGGGCTGCCCCAGAGGAGCCATCCCACGCTGTGTGTTTATGACAGAACTCGTCAGAGTTTTACAGCCTGTAAAGGAGGCCTCCCTTTCATCCCAGATCAGCGTGTGAGTGCCGTGCACACACGTAGCTCCACTGGAAGTGCTTTCAGGTCCCTGACTGTGTTCCTGTGTCGGCAGGGCCTAGGGTAGGGGTCTCTTTCTCCTTCTCTTTCTCTTTCTCTGTTTGCTTTTTAAAGGTTTTACTGACCCTGGCTGGTGTGGCTCAGTGGATTAAGCACAGGCTGTGAACCAAAGGGTCGCTGGTTCAACTCCCAGTCAGGGCACAGGCCTGGGTTGTGGGCCAGGCCCCCAGCTGGGGGCGCACGAGAGGCAACCACACAATGTTTCTCTCCTCTTTTTCCTCTAAATAAATAAACAAACCTTTATTTTTAAAAAGATATTTTACTTATTTATTTTTAGATAGAGGAGAAGGGAAGGAGAAAGACAAGGAAACATCGATGTGTGGTTGCCTCTTGTGTGCCCCCAACTGGGGACCTGGCCCACAACCCAGGCACGTGCCCTGACTGGGAATCAAACTGGCGACCTTTCGGGTCACAGTCTGGCACTCCGTCCACTGAGCCGCACCACCCACGGCCTGAGTATAGGGGTTTCTACCTGCTTAGTGCTTTCAGGCTCCAATGGGCTGGCCCAGGCTCCCTGGCCTGCCCAGGCCAGTGACTTTCATCCTGGTGACTTTGAAATCTCAGCCTTTGGTGCCCTGGTGGGGTCATTCAAAGCCAAATGAGCAGCTACTTCTTACCTGCATAGTTACTTGAGGAAAGCAAGTGATGGCATGACTTTTAGCGGGTAGGTTACAGGAACGGGGCTGCAAGGTGAGGTGAGCGGCCCCAGCAGTGTGTGCGGCCCACAGGCTCACTGCCCCTGGCCTCCCAGGAGATGGCCATCGTGGAGGACCTGCTCTATGTGCTGGTGGGTGTGGACGGCAGGTACATCACCGCCCAGCCCCTCACCGGGAGACAGAGCCGGACCTTCCTTGTGGACCCCAACCTGGACCTGTCCATCAGGGAGCTGGTGAACAGGATACTCCCAGTGGCCTCCAGCTACTCCACTGTGACCAGGTAGGTGCTGGACATTGGCCTTCCCAGACACACTTGGCTCCCAGCACGTGTCGCCCCAGCCTCCCTCATGGCACAGCGTCAAGGGCTGCGGGCCGGTGCAGGGAGCCCAGTCTGGGCGTGAGCGCAAGCGAGGCATTGGTGCCAGATATCTGGCCTCACCTGAGAACGTAGTCACCTCCTCTCCTAGGTTCATCGAGGAGAAGTCCTCCTTCGAGTACGGGCAGGTGAACCAGGCGCTGGCGGCCGCCATGCGGACCCTGGTCAAGGAGCACCTGATCCTGGTCTCGCAGCTGGAGCAGCTGCAGAGGCAGGGCCTGCTGTCGCTGCCGAAGCTCTGGTTCTATGTGCAGCCTGCCCTGCGCACCATGGACATCCTGGCCTCCCTCGGTGCGTCTCTGGGAGAGCTCCGGGGTGGGGCGGGGCCTGCAGTGGTGCCGCAGCCCCTGCTGAGGGGACGGATTTTGTCCCACTGGCTGCAGGGCCAGAGCACTGTGGTCTGTGCTTTGCTAGGTCATGGGGGAAGCCCGGAAGCTCAGCCGCAGCTTTACAGTCCGGGTGTGTCCTCTCATGAGGCACCTGTCCCGGGGGAGCTGGGGGCTGGGCTCTGCACGGCTCCCGCTGTCTTGGCACAAGCACCGCCTCCCCTTGCAGCCACCTCCGTGGATAAAGGCGAGTGTGTCGGGGGGGCCACCCTGAGCCTCCTGCACGACCGGAGCTTCAACTACACGGGTGACAGCCAGGCACAGGAGCTCTGCCTCTACCTGACCAAGGCCGCCAGCGTGCCCTACTTCGAGATCCTGGAGAAGTGGATCTACAGGGGAATCATCAATGACCCGTACAGGTGGGTATGCAGGTCCCCCGTCCCCCTTCAGACTCCCAGCCTCTTCTGTGTGGCCTCCTCAGTGTGACAGGTTTCAGTGCGTGAGGCAGAACGTGTTGGCTCACAGAGTGCTGCTGCGTGAGATTTACTTCCCAAAACATTTGACAAACAAGTCTGTGGTCCAGGGATAGTTTCTCTGCTAATGACCCGAATAACAGAAGCGGTCGTGACAGGCTGAGTGAGGAGGGCCGTGGGAGGTCCTGGGGCATCGGTGACATTTGAGACAGGATGGGAGGCACGAGCTCAGGTGGACGGCGGTGCCGGGTCCCGTCAGCAGCTGCAGTGGAGACAAAGCAGCCTGGCCCCAGCTCTGGCCCGGATCTCCTCGCTGCCCCGTGTGGTTGGCAGGGTCGAAGACTGGCAGTGGGGGATGGGGCGGTGACCGGGGCTCCTGCGCTCTCAGCGAGTTCATGGTCGAGGAGCACGAGCTGCGGAAGGAGAAGATCCAGGAGGACTACAACGACCGGTACTGGGACCAGCGGTACACCGTGGTGCAGCGGCAGATCCCCTCCTTCCTGCAGAAGATGGCGGGCAAGGTGCTCAGCACAGGTGAGGCCCGGGGGCACCCACCTGGGCACATACACGTCCTCTGTGACCGTGTCCCTGGTCGGGGGCGGGGCAGGTGCTGGGCTGCGCGGGCCTCATTCTGGCTCTGGGCTCTGGTTGACATGGTGCTGCCTGAGCCCAGGGGGTTATCTCAACAGCTGCCTCTCCTTCCTCTTCACCATGAACTTTCCAGAACTTTGTTGCTACTTAAAGGAAACTTGCTTTGCTGACAGCACGGGTGTGGGTTTCCACACTCCACACCAACCCCCAGGTCCTTGGTTCTGTGCGGACACCAGCTTGGTGTCCTGCAGTCCCATGTAGCCCTGACGCTGGCTCCCAGGCACAGCACAGGCCCCTCTTCAGACGCCAGTTATGAATGTTGGGTCCCTAGGCCACTGGCACTTCTGTCCAAGGTGACTACAAATCGGGACTCCCCATGACCCCTCCTGAGGTTCGGTAACTTGCTGGAGCGGCTCACAGAACTCGAAAGCACTTTACTTCCTAGGTTACTGGTTGGTTGTAAAGGGCATCAGGTAAACAGGAGGCTAAAGAGGTCTGTGGGGCGAGGTCTGGGAAGGTCCCCGAGCACAGGAGTTTCTGTCCCGGCAGAGCTGGGGTGCTCCACTCTCCTGGAAGGTAGATGTGTTCACCAACTACCCAAAAGCTCTTCACACCCCTCTAGGGTTTGGTGGAGGTCTCATCCTGTGGGCACAGCCAGGCACGTGGGTGGCCACGGGCAATCACCTCAGCTCCCCCCGCCCCCCAGTATTGGACGGGGCTGAGAGTTCCAGGCATCTCCTCACCTGGCTGGTTCCTCCAACCACCACGCTCACCCTAAAGCTCCCTGGGGGCGGCCACAAGTCCCCCGGGTAGCATAAGCTCGTGTGTGTCTTACCTCATTGTCACGTACTTTCCTGGAAAAGTCATCGAGGACACAGGCCCACTGGCCAGCTGTGTTCCTGGTCCCCTCGCTGGGTCCAGAAGGCGCATGTGGGCACTGCTTAGAGCTGGGCTGGCAGCCAGGCCTCCAGTAGCCGAGAGTGGCTGTCGGGGGCAGGGCTCGGAGGCAGCTGGGAGTCTGGTTCTCGTGCAGCTCCTGGAGTCTGTTTCCACGGTCTGACTAGAGAGTCAGATGTAAGCAGTCACCACAAACCACTGTGACGATTGCAGTTGGTGACAGCGTCTCCACCAAGGCTGGAGCGGGTTCCTGGAGCCCCTGCCCGCTCTGCCCTGTGACTGGCCCTCTGGCTTGTGTGTGTGACAGGCTGTTCAATCTGCCCCGTCTCTTTTCAGGAAAGTACCTAAACGTGGTCAGAGAGTGTGGTCACGATGTCACCTGCCCAGTGGCCAAAGAGGTCATCTACACTTTGAAGGAGCGGGCGTATGTGGAGCAGATAGAGAAGGCTTTTAACTACGCCAGCAAGGTGCTGCTGGACTTCCTGATGGAGGAGCAGGAGCTTGTGGCACACCTGAGGTGCGTGTCCTGGGAGCATGCGGCCCCCCGAGCGTGGCGAGTGACGTGTGGAAGGCAGGCCAAGACCTAGGGCTCCTGGCAGTCCACCAGTCGTTTTGCAAATGGGCACGGGCCAGCTCACGTCCAGCCTCACTGCTGGGTGCCTTTGGACCCTTCCTCCCCAGCCTCACTCCCTGCCTGGGAAAACCCTGGCCCTGCTGGGCCCCACAGGGACCCCTCTCTGGCAGCACGCCCTGCAGGCCCTGGCCCAGTCCTGCCCAAGAGAGCTGTCCTCAGGCACAGTCACGCCGCCTCGGGCGGCTGAGCCCGCTGTGCACATGGCTTTCTCTTGTCAGTCACTGGCCAGCTGCTCCCGAGTGCAGCTGGTCTGCGTGATGGGTGGCCTCGCTGACACCCGCCGGTCGCCTCTCCCAGGTCCATCAAGCGCTACTTCCTGATGGACCAGGGAGATTTCTTCGTGCACTTCATGGACCTGACAGAGGCCGAGCTAAAGAAGCCAGTGGATGACATCACGCCCACACGCCTGGAGGCACTGCTGGAGCTGGCCCTGCGCATGAGCACCGCCAACACGGACCCCTTCAAGGACGACCTCAAGGTGGGCTGCGGCCCGGGGTGGGCGCCAGCGCCAGACAAGGGTGCCTCCTGCCTCAGTGGAGACGACGGGTGCGTTTCCTCCCTGTGCACTGCATTGGCTCCTGGGTGCTGAGCTGTTCTGGTGTCTCAGGAGGGAGCCCTGCGTGGCCGTGGGGAGTGCTCCTTTCTTCGTGTGGCTGCATCTGGCTCACCAGTGTTTGTTCAGGACTTCTGCGTCTCTGCTCTTCGGGGATGTTGGCCTGCACTGTCCCTGTGTGTCTCTGGCGTGGTTCCAGGGTAGCGCTGGCCTCGTTCATGCAGCGGGAGTGTTCCCTCCTCTCTGGTCGCTGGAAGTTTCAGGAAGGTGGGGTCAGTTCTTTCCACGTGTGCTGGGTTCGCCAGTGAGGTGGTCTCGGTCTCCGTGGCTCCAGGTCTGTGCACTCTTCCTTCCCATGTCCGTTTTGGTCGTTGGTGTCCCCAGACTGGCTGCCACGGCCCTGCTTTCACGTCTGCCTTGTTTTCCCTTTCCTCCCACCGCCTTCCAGTTACCATGGCTACAAGTTCGGCAAGTTTGTTGACCTTTCAAAGAATCAGTTTGGGGTTTCATTGATTTTTTTTCTGTTGTTTTTTAAGTTTCTCTTCTCAGACGTCCTGTGTGCATGTGTGTGAGGCAGGGTGACAGCACCGTTCAGTGATCGAGCGCCGTCTTGCCAGACCTGGGGACGGGACCGTCTAGGACAACGCGCTGCCTCCGCTTAGGCCCAACGACACCATCAGGCTACGTTTCTCCCTGAGGTTTCTGTGGCTGTCGAGCGACATGAGAGGCAGGAAGCTGGCCACAGCGGGAGTTGGACAAGGTCGGGGTTAGGCCTGGCCTCTGCGCAGCAGCAGCGTCAGCTCTGGAGCTCTGGCCAAGAGGAATTCAGAGCGGAGACTCCCAACGACTTCAGAGATACTTTGTTTAGGAGTCGCAGAGGTAGCGGGAACTCAGGAAACAAGCCCCTGAGGCCAAGGAAGGGCCCTCAGAGCTCGGGGGCGGGGTTGCCCCCCATCCTCTCCTCTGTCTCTGCCCTGGCCCTCCCCTGCTGCTCTGGGCGCAGTTGGTTCCCCTTCTGGTTTCAAGGGTGCAGAGCTAGGGCTCTCGCGTCTCCAGGGGGTGCCGTGCCGTTCGCCTCCTCGTGCTGTCTGAGCTCCACTGTGGTCTCTTCCACCTGTTCGTTGTCACGGTGTTTAATTTTCTCGGGTTTCCTTCTGTTCCCGCCGCCTGCTGTCTGCTCGTCTGTCCGTTGTTGGAAGTGGGGGGTCGGGTCTCCACTGCGACTGTAGGGCTGTTTTCCCCTTTAAGTCTTCAGCCCCCGCTCGGAAGTAGCTGGGGTCTGTGCGTAGGTGCGAGAGCGTGTCTGTGGGTAGATTCCGAGAAGTGAAGTTACTAGATTGAGATATATGCCCTTGCACCCTGGCTGGTGGGACTCGGGGCTGGGTGCTGTCTGCAGGGCGCAGGGTCGATGGCTCTATTCCGGGTCAGGGTGCACGCCTGGGTTTCGGGGTCAGCCCCCAGTCAGGGCCGTGGGAGAGGTAGCCGGTTGTTTCACGGGGCCCCTGTGCTGGCCACTGCTGGCACTGAGCTCTCTCACCGTCCTGGCAGGTGGTGGCACTCACTGTACATTTGAGCACATTGACATCGGCCACAGCACTGCCTGGAATGACCGTTCGGTCTCCCCAGACCTGCCCTCTGTCCTGGGCCTGGGGTGTGTGGGGAGAGGGTCCCTCGGAAGGGGTTCAGGTTTACCCGGTGCACCCAGTCGACCCTCATTCACACACAGCCCTTTGTCTGTAGCTTTTTTTCTACTTTAATGGGAAGTGGTTTCATTTCTGGAACTTTCCAGAATGGCTGGTTTTTTGAGCCAGCCTCCAAGACGCAGAGAAACACATTCCAGTCCCGGGTCGCTTTCCAAGCTGATGGGCACGGGTGGGTGGGGGTCACGGCTCAGCGCTTCTTTCGTGGTGCCTTGTACGGAATTGAAACGTGTTTAGTTACGGCTACCGGGCAGCGTTACGCCACTTTCAGGGGAGAGCACAGCGATGGGCCGTGTACGGGGCTGGCGGACAGTGCGTTTGCTGTTTCCGTGCGCTGGTTCTAGCGGCGCTGAGTTGTCTTTGACGTCGCTGGGAGCAGTCTTGTTAGATTGCGTTGTGACAGCTGTCATATCATTGTGCATTTTTATTTCTTTTTACTCTTCTAAAAAATTTATTTATGCCCTGGCTGGTGGGCCTCAGTGGATTGAGCGTGGGCCTGCGAACCAAAGGGTCGCCGCCGGTTCGATTCCCGGTCAGGGCACATGGCCTGGGTTGTGGGCCACATGAGGGGAAACCACACTGATGTTTCTCTCCCTCTCTTTCTCCTTCCCTTCCTCGCTCTCTAAAAATAAATAAAATCTTTTTTTTTTTTTTAATTATTTTAGACAGAGGGAGGGAAAGAGGGAAACATCTGTGTGTGGCTGCCTCCCGTGTGCCTCCCCCCCCCCCCACTGGGGACCTGACCTGGCCCGCAACCCAGGCATGTGCCCTGACCAGGAATCGAACCGGTGACCCTTTGGTTCTCAGACCGGTGCTCAATCCACTGAGCCACACCAGCCAGGGCTCTGTGTGCATTTTTAAAAACTCTCAAAGTTGGTGAGTTTTTGTCCAGCCATTTTAATATTGAAATTGGAAGAAATTAGGCAACATTTCCGGTATATTACGCTTTATTATTTCAAGAGAGGTAAAAACACAACTAAAAAGCACGAAAGATTTGTGCAGTGTGTGGAGAAGATGCTGTGAGTGATCAAATGTGTCAGAAGTGATTTGCAAAGTCTGGTGCCAGAGATTTCTCGCCGGACAATGCTCCACGGTCGGGCAGACCAGCTGAACTTGACAGCGATCAAGTTGAGACACTGATTGAGAACATTCGACGTCACGCCACGCGGGGGACAGGTGGCACACTCAGAACATCCAAATCAGTCAAGTTACTGGTGAAAATGAAAAAAGTGTCTTTTATTTTGTGGGAAAAAATTTTCATTAAACAGACTTTTAGACCCAATAGAAACTGAGGAGGGCTCGGACCTGACACTCCCGCTTCTCTGCCCTGCAGATCGACCTGATGCCTCATGACCTCATCACGCAGCTCCTGCGGGTTCTGGCCATTGAGACCGAGCAGGAGAAGGCCATGGTGCAGGCCGACCCCACTGAGCTCTCGCTGAGCGGCCTGGAGGCCTTCTCCTTTGACTATGTGGTCAGGTGGCCCCTGTCGCTGATCATTAACAGGTGAGCCGGGGCCCCCAGTGCCAGCTGCAGGGGCACTTTCCCAGTTTTCGGGGAGAAGGGTCAGACATGCCCACCCCTCGCCTTGTTCTGGCGCTGTGTGTGCTCTGGGGTCACCCAGTGGTGGTGGCTGCACCCCCCGACCACGGTCCCAGCCGGAGCCTCGTCACAGCACCGGGTGTCAGGGGACCCCATGCCCTCTCCTCCTCCACAGGAAGGCCCTGACGCGCTACCAGATGCTGTTCCGGCACATGTTCTACTGCAAGCACGTGGAGCGGCAGCTCTGCAGCGTCTGGGTCAGCAACAAGGCCGCCAAGCAGCACGCGCTGCACTCCGCCAAGTGGTACGTGTTGTGTCCACGCGGGATGTGGTCCCCAGACACACACCCAGGGTGTGCTCAGCTATTGCTGCCCTCAGGCGGTGCCGGCTCTGTCCCCTCGCCACCTGCAGGAGCCTGCAGGCTGGCTGCTTCTCTGGGCAGGACCCTCTGAGGACCTCAGTTCCTCCTGGGGTGGGAACCTCGCGGTGGCGGCACCCCACCTGTTAAAGCCTGGGTACTTGGCCCAATAGTCTGTGGCCCCAGTGTGGGCTGCGCCTGTGTCTGAGCCCCAGGTGGCATGTCCCACGTGCTTCTCAGGGCAGGCACACCTGTGACCCCCGGCACGCAGGGGGCCTGGAGTGGGTGGGGAGCAGGAGGCCTCATGCAGGCGCCAGCTCCGCAGTGTGTCCTGCAACCTCTGTGTACCCAGGTTTGCTGGCGCCTTCACCCTGCGGCAGCGGATGCTGAACTTCGTTCAGAACATTCAGTACTACATGATGTTCGAGGTCATGGAGCCAACCTGGCACGTCCTTGAGAAAAACCTGAAATCCGTGAGTTCTGACTTCAGGGGCTGATGTGCTTCGATGGCTCTAGAGCAGCCAGCAGCGTTCCGCAGTGTAGGGTCCTCAGAAGGGAAGGTGCTGGGTCGGGTCAGGGCCACTCTCAGAGCCCGTGAGGAGAAGCTGCGTCCTAGCACACACTGTCCTTCCTCGGGCCGCACGGCTGGTGTTGGGGAGGGGCGTCTGCCCCCACGGGCGCCTGCCCTCTGGGAGTTCTAGAGACTCAAGTGGGGGGTGGCCTGCACCCCCTCCCCCCAGCAGGTCCTAGGCCCTCTGGGGCTTCTCAGCCAGAAGGCTCCTCACCTTCACCAAGTTCTGGAAGCAGGAGCTGGCCAGTGGCCGAGGGATCAAAACCTTAGGCTTTGGGGCACGTTCAGTGTTACTTCCTTCCAGTAGTATTATGACGTGTTCCCCCAAAAGACAACAGGCGTGCGGCACCCGTGCTGAAGCCGGGGCACACGTGTGGGCAGCATGAGTGTGCTCCACGCAGGCCTCCAACATCGATGACGTGCTGGGCCACCACACCAGCTTCCTGGACACCTGCCTGAAGGACTGCATGCTGACCAACCCCGAGCTGCTCAAGGTCTTCTCCAAGCTCATGTCCGTGTGCGTCATGTTCACCAACTGCATGCAGGTGCGGCCCCACCTGGCTGTCCTGAACACGGTGCCCCTTTGTCAGAGCATGGCTCTCCTGATGCGGTGTTGGTTGGGTACCTGTCACAAGCAGGGGAACAGAAAACCAGTGCTGGGGGCGGAAGGGGTTACGTGGGGGTCTGTCGGTCTCACGGGCACGGGGGCGTCCAAGCTGGTGGGGCCTGTGTGAGGGCGTGGAGACAGCAACAGTGGACAGGAGCATGAGGATCGGTTCTCATTCAGGAGCCATGTGGGGTTGCAAACCGGAAGACAAGTGTTTTCAGAGAAACTGGTCCCTAAGCCCCGCAACAGGTGGCCTGGGAGTGGTGTTGCTTGACCCACAGCCTCCCGAGGGTGTGCCCGCTGTCCCGGGCACGCAAGGGGGGTGTTCTGCTGGCAGCACGTTGGTTGTGACGGAAGCAGTTTTCCCTGGCCCCCAAGAGGTTTACGCAGAGCATGAACCTGGACGACGAGCTGGGCCGCCGGGCCCTGGAGCACGGCACCATGCTGGGGCCGCCCACCGAGGCCGAGCGGGCGGAGGAGCGTGCCCGCAAGGAGCTCGCCCGGAAGGTGGGTGGCCTCTCGGGTCAGTCCAGTGTGCCCTCCATTTTCCTGGGAGAGCTGATTGTGTTTGGGCCCTGACCCCTGGAAACTGACCACTGCCACCCTTCCATTTCTGTCTTCCTTCAGTTAAAAGGCAACATCTGCCTTTTTAAAGATTTTGCTTATTTACTTTTATTTATTTATTTTTAGCGAGAGGGAGAGAAATAGCAGTGTGTGGTTGCCTCTCGCGCGACCCCTTCTGGGGACCTTGCCCACAACCCAGTGTGCCCTGACCGGGAATCGAACCCGCAGCCCTTCAGTTCACATGCCAGCGCTCAATCCACCGAGCCACGCTGGCCAGGGCACAAGCCGACCATCTTAAAATTAGGTTCCAAACACAAGCCACAGAAATCTCTACGCCCCCCCCCCCCCCCAAAAAAAAAAAAACCTCAACCCCCAGCATGGTTGCGCTCCAGGCGAGGCCCACTTACCCTCAGAGCAGGGACGGTTCGGGCTGAGCTGGGTGCCCCCTCTTGGAGGCTGCTGAAGGGCCTGGCCCTCAGCAGCCTCCAGGAGAGTCTGTCCTCAACGGCCCGATGGGCCGCTAGCCCCCGTGTGCCCGTGCCGTCCCCTCAGAGGGGTGGCCGGGGCAGAACCCAGCTGGTGTTGAGGACCGAACGGCCCAGAGAAACCCGGTTCCCTGTGCAGCTCCACCCTAACCAACCCTCATTCCTCGAAAACTTCCCGAAGCGCATCCTCCTGTGGAAAGTGCGTAAAAGCCAGGTGAAGGCCAGCGGGGCCCTGTCTTCCAGCACCTGGCTGAGCACGTGGGGGCACCTCAGCTGGCCTGCAGCTTTGAGGCCACGGTCAGCACGTTCGACAAGAACTTCTCGGCCCACCTCCTCGACCTGCTGGCCCGCCTGAGCCTGTACAGCAGCAGTGACTGCGAGCACGGCATGGCCAGTGTCATCTCCAGGTGTGTGTGGGCCCTGTCCCCGAGGGACCGCGAGGCCCCAGCGTCCCTTGCTGGCTCCCTGCGCCCTTGGGTGGCCAGATGGCGTGCGGGTGTCAGCCCCCCCTCACTGCTGTGCTCCCTGGGCCCGGGCCCGGGACACTGGATGGGCCCCCCACAGCCCCTGTCCTGCTTGCCCAGTGGCAGCACCACCCCCAGCTCCCTGTGAGC
Organism: Macrotus californicus; assembly: GCA_007922815.1. Lineage (NCBI taxonomy): Eukaryota > Metazoa > Chordata > Mammalia > Chiroptera > Phyllostomidae > Macrotus > Macrotus californicus. The sequence goes on from VMDR010000007.1 coordinate 152,581, forward strand.
AATGAGGAGGTGGCCAGGGGAGGGTGGGACCTGCAGCTGGGCAGGGCTGAGCGACAAGAACCCAGGGTCCAGGGGCTGGGCTAAGGGGACCATGCGTAGCTGCACGCGGTTCTTAGGCGTCTGTTAGAGGTCTTGCTTGTCTTGCTTTTGGTTTTTATGTGTTTTTGTTCCAGTCTCAATATTGCTTCAATTGGCGAAGTTGTGTGGAACCTGAGGCTGGTGTGCATGGGCACGTGTGAGCCTGTGTGTGTGTGCATGCCGGTGGCACCCTTCACCTGTGGGGCGGAAATGGGGTGGGGCCCCACCCCGGGCATCTGCCAGAGCCACCCCAGCCCTGCCCTCGCCCGCAGACTCGACTTCAACGGCTTCTACACGGAGCGCCTGGAGCGCCTGTCTGCAGAGAGGAGCCAGAAGGCGGCGCCCCAAGTGCCCGTTCCCCGGGGACCCCCAGCCCCCGCGCCCAGAGTCGCTGTCACTGCACAGTGAGGCCCTTGGGGCCCTGCACCCACCGCATCTGAAGGGAGGATGAGGTGGCCAGCGGGTGCTGCTGCGGAGGAGTGAGTTCAGGTCCTAGTCAGAAGCTGCCGGAGCACATGGGTCGCATTCGCTGCTCCCCTTTCAGCGTGCAGTCGACGTCACCTGCACCCCCTTGCAGCATCTGTGCGGCATGCGTGCCTGTGAGCCCGCTCAAGTGGAGCAGGGGCACTTCCCGGGTCTTGTGTTTTGGCTTCGAATAAAGACACAGTGCATCTCAGCAATGTCAAGATAATCGCCAAGGTGCCTGGTGGGGCCGAACCCCTCCAACCGTGGCCGGGTGTGCTCCTGGCACTAGGGGGCAGCAGCCCCCATCCTGGGGTCAGTCAGGAGGCCACTGAGGGCTGAGGCTGCAACCTCAGTCCCCTTCTACCTGTGGCAGGGGTGTGGCCGCCCCCGCTCCACAGACCCATGCCCCCAGCTCTGCAGTGGGTGGCACACTGATGCCGCCGGGAGCACCTCTGGGAGCTCTGCCGGGTCTCGTGTAGTTTTTGAAATCCAGTTCAAACCGCCTGCCGCAGATGAGGACCAGGAGCCAGAGGCAGCCCGGATGCCCAGACAAGGGCCCTCAGGGTGTGTGTGTGGTTCTGCCCAGGCTGCTTCCTCTTCACAGGCTGTGCAGGTGCGACCTGTGAGCACCCAGGCTGCAAGGCCCGGTGTCCTAGAGCATGGGGACCGAGCAGAGGGGCCCATTGGCCCCAGTCCCCGCCCTGAGCTGCAGCTGCCACTAGTGGGTGGGGACCAGTTAGGTGTGTTCTGGGGGCTGGGTGGGGGCTCTGGGTGGCTGCTGATGGGAAGCACCTGTGGGGAGCCGTGTGCAGGGTGGGTGGCTCACTGAGGGTTTGCACAGGACACAGTGCGTTTCAGTCTCCTGTCAGGCAACGTGGAACGCGTGACGGGAACAGAAGTGACGTGAGGACTTGGGGTTCGTGTGGCATCTGTAACTAAGTGCGAGCTCGGGGGCCCGACCCCAGGGGCCAGCACCAGCTCCCCTGGGAGCCCCGCCCATGGTCCAGGCCCTTGCTGCGCCCCCGCTGCTCCTGCAGCCAAGGCCTGTCACCTCCACCCAAGACACCCCGAAGTCTGCCCGCCCTCCTGCCTCTATGCAGTTCCTTTTGGGGGAAGTAATGGTCCATTGAACTTCGACCTCTGGTCTGTGGACACCACAACCTGTCACCTCAGTGTCCCAAGGAGCATGTCCTGAACGTTGGACAAACCCACTGGGCTCCACTGCAGGCCAGGGTCTCCAGGGGGCGGACCCACCTGGACCAGCCTCAACATCAGGCCAGCGTGGGGTGGCCCCACCTGGCAGGACAGAGGGCGGGCTAGCCCCACGGACCCCACTGGGAGGGGTCTCTGTGCAGAGTGGAATCTGCAAAGGTGGAGTGGGCTGGAGCCCCAGGTGCCCCCACCCCAGGGAAACCTCCAGGGGAACAGGGCCAGGGCCTGGGTGGATTCATGGGTGCTGCAGGAGCCTTCTGCTCCCTGGGAAGTCAGTACTCCTACCTTCTGACACCCTTCCCTCCAGACCGCCTTTCACAAGTCATTTTCCCACCAAGACCCAGCCTTGCCAGAACTGCCCAGGTTAGCCCGATCACCTTCCTCTGCCTGGATTTGGTCCACCTTTGTGAAGGCTTTCTGTGTGCTGGGCAGCGGACACAGTGCCGGGGCCCCAGGGGACCCAAGTAGTGGCTGGGACACAGGAGCAAGGGCAGGAAGGATGCAAAGGAGGGGCGGGGCACCCTCCCCTAGGTGCCACAGGCCCCGCCCCCAGCTCAGGAGTGGGTGGGGCTGGGGGTGGGGCGAGGAAGTGCCTCCAAGCCCAGGGCCGACACCAGACACTGCCGAGTGCAGAACCACACTCTTCGTTCCCTCAGATCCTGGGTCCCCAGGTCCTGTTCGCGCCACTTGGCCCCTGGATTTCTGTCTGCGCCCTCGGACCCCGGACTCCTGGCTCTCCATCCTCATTCCCCAGCCACCGGACCTTCATCTGTGCCCCCATCCCTACCTGCACCCCACCCCTCCCTGTCCCCAGATACCCCTCCTAGGACCCCAAGCCCCCAGAACCCCAGACTCCAAGTCCCAGGCCCCCATCCATGCTCCTGGACCCCCGGGTCCTGGCCCTCACCCGGGCCATGTGCCGCCTCGGGCTTTGGCTGCTTGGAGCACTGTGGCTGCTGGGTGAGTGCAGGGTGGCTCAGGCCAGGGGTGAGGGAGCTCCTGTCCTGGGAGGGCCGGTTACCTGGCCTCAGCAGAGCTGTGCTCTGGGCTGGTCCTGGGTGGTCACTCAGCAGGGAGGTTCCGGGAGGTGGACAGACTGACCTTCAAGCGGGAATTAGGGAGACCAGTGCCTGGGGCTGAGATCAAGCAGGTCCTCCTCAGGTCTTGGGGTGAGTGCCCACTGCTCCTGGGGCCTCCAGTCCTGCCTGGAGTGGGACTGAGGAGCCGTGCCCTGGAACTGAGCGGGGTGCGGGTGGGGGGCGGGGTGCTGTCTAGCCACATCGGTTCTGCTCCAGCCTGGGGCAGACCAAGGGTGCTGCTGGCCCTGCCCCAACCCCAGCTCCCAGAACCTCCTGGGCTGGGTTCTGAGGTATCCCAGCCCCATGCTGAAGGCAGCCAAGAGAGCAGCTGGGGGGCCCCAGAGACATGCATTTGTGAAGAGGAAGGGCAGAGTCTTTGGGTGGCTGCGGCCTGCCCTGCTGTCTGTTGATGCCAGGAGGTGGGTCTGTTCCCCAGATAGTTGAGGTGGAAAGTGCAGGACGGGCAGGCCTCCCACCCAGGGCCTGTGGGCTCCTGGAAGGGCTGGCTCAGGCTCCACCTGACCCAGCCCTGGGTGGGGGGGTTGTCTTGCTGTCTCTGATGCCAGACCCCACACTGTCTTGCCTGGGAATGGGCGCCCAGCACAGGAGGCAGGTGCTCTGCATGCCACGGGCTGATCCCTCTCTCCCGCAGTGATTGCTTCCAGCACCCCCCTGCCCCATGTGGAGCAGTACGAGGTGGTGTGGCCCCAGCGCCTGCCAGGACCCCGGGCCCGCAGAGCACTGCCCTCCGGCTTGGTGAGTCTTGGCCGGAAAGTGGCCTGGCGGTGGTGTGGGGGAATGGGGGAATCCCTCCCTCACCCCACAGAGCCCGACTGTTAAAGGGTTGTAACTTCTGTGTGTCCCAGCCGGTTGTGAGGGGCCACCCTTGGGCCTGAGAGCCAGGTGGGCTTCTGGGCTTTGGAGCAGACCTCTGAGGGGGCTCCCTCCCTACCTGAGCTCTTTCTGCTTTATCTTGGCCTTCCCCCCAAGCTTCCCCTTCCTGCATCCTGCCTCTCCCTGTGGGCTGCTCTGCCTGGCCCCTGGGGCGGCTGCTGCTTCCAGGAGCCCTGAGGCCCAGGCCACTCCCCTCCCTGAGCCACTCCTCAGTTTCACTCGCTGTGATAAGCCAAGTTCCTCCTTAGGCTGGAGGGCGGGGTGGGCCGCTCCCTGGCAGCCAGTGTTGCGTGGCTGCAACACACCTTTCCTGGGGCTTTTGGGGCTGGGCTGGGATTCCCCAGAGCTGGTCCGGGTCACTCCTGGAGCTGGTACGTGTGTGAGAGAGACAGACTGTGCCTGACTGAGGTGGGGGGTGGAGGGGGACAGCCTTGTCCTGACCTCGCTGTCCAGGAAGAGCCTTGAGCCCCCGGACTCTCACCCCACTCAGAGGGCGAGGTGCACACTGTCCCTGGCAAGGGGCGTGGAAAGGTGGGACCTCGGGAGGAAGACCCCTGGGGCTGCAGGAGCTCCCCACCCCCCTTCCTGTGCTGCCTGTTGGGCTGTGTCTCCCTCCCCTCACTTGCTAGGGAAGGGGCTTCATCATTGTCCTTGTGTGGACAGGTGGGGAAACTGAGACCTGCCCAGGACCCCTGCATACAGCCCAGCCCATCCTGGCCCAGCATCCTTCACCATCCTGATGCTGAGTGACCTCCAGGGTCCCCTGAATGGCTTCCAGGCCAGGGTCCTCGCCTGGGCTGCAGCCCCACCAGCTGAGCTCCACGCCAGGTTTGAGGTGGGCACAGCCTGGGGCAGGGCCCTCACCCTGGACCCCTTCTTTTTTCCTGTCTCAGGGCCAGTACCCAGAGAGCGTGAGTTACGTCCTTGGGACCCGGGAACACAACGTCACCCTGCACCTTCGGAAGAACAGGTGAGCAGGACTGGGCCTACCCATAGCACCCCTATGTCCTGGGCCCCCGGCTCCCTGGAGTCTCCTCCGTGGGGGCAGCAGGCAGGGCCCAGGCCCACATGGTACTTTTCTAGGGACCTGTTGGCCTTGAGCTACACGGAGACCTACACATCTGTCAACGGCTCCCAGGTGACCAAGCCGCTGCAGGGGCAGGTACGACCCGGGCGGCCCTCCCTGGGTGGCCATGGGGGCTCTGGGGGGCGAGGCCGGCCTCGCCCTCACACCCACCCTCCACAGGACCACTGCTTCTACCAGGGCCACGTGGAGGGGCAGCCGCACTCTGATGCCAGCGTCAGCACCTGTGATGGCCTCAGGTGAAAGCTGCAGACCCGGGCACGGGGTCAGGAGATCAGGGCCCCAGCGCCACCCCTGGCCATCCAGAGCCATGAACTGAGCCCAGAAGAGAGGGGCCAGACTTGGGGACACATTTTCACACCTGGGTATCCAGGCTCCTCTTATAAGTTACAGGCTCCCAACACTCAAGGTTCCCAAGGGCCCTGTCCCCAGCATGTCCCAGAGCAGAGCAGGGGCCTCCTGTCCTTCCAGGCTCTCCTTCTCTCCCTGGGCAGTGTGCAGGTGGTGGGGCACTGACTTGGGACCTCTTGCTCCCGTCTGCCCACAGGGGCTTTTTCAGGGTGGGCTCAGCTGTCCGCCTGATTGAGCCCCTGCCGGGGGGCGAGGAAGAGGGGCAGCATGCACTCTATGAGCCCCAGCACCTGCGGCAGGAGGCCGGGACCTGCGGAGTCAGCAACACCAGCCTGGACAGCCTCCTGGGCCCGCGGACGTCGGCAGCCTTCAGGCCCCGGGTAAGGTCCCTGCCCACGTGGCCGTGCCTCCCCCAGACTCCCTGTGCTCGGAGCGAGGTGAGCGCGCTCCCCATCATCCCCCTGGCCCATGGGCCTGACTCTGCCCGACAGCTGCAGACAGGGCCCCCAACACTGAGCAGGCCGGGGTCCTGAGAGATGGTCACTGTGGAGACTGGGCTGAGGTCAGGAGGGCTGTGGCTGGGGCTGTTGACCAGCTTCTCATTACCATTTCACAGAACCGGCCGTGGTCCCAAGAGACCCGCTACGTGGAGCTGTACGTGGTCACAGACAGCGCAGAGGTGCCCTGGGTGGGTGGGGTGGGGTGGGGGGCAGGCGAGCGGGCTGCCCGTAGGCTGCCGGCTGAGGGTCTGCTGTCCTCTAGTTCCAGCGGCTGAAGAGCACAGATGCTGTGCGCAGGCGGGTGCTGGAGGTGGTGAACCACGTGGACAAGGTGGGGACCAGTTTTACCCTGAGGGTGCCCCCCAGGGGCTGCTAGGGGCTCCTCCCCCAGCAGGGGCTTCCAGGCTCCCAGCAACACAGGTCCATTGTGGACTGGGAGTCACCCAGCGTGACAAGAGGACCCCGTTGTTGAGGTGGAGGGGGTGGGGGTGGGACAGGGACAGACAGCTGAGCCACCAGCGGTGAGGAGGCAGCTCAGTCAGTTCCGCTCCCAGCAGACGTGCCTCTGCCACCCAGGCCCGGCCTCTGTAGGTGGGCGCCTGGCCTCTGTCCAGGAGCCTGACCCACGGGCTCGTCTTCCCACAGCTGTATCAGGAGCTTGGGTTTCGTGTGGTCCTGGTGGGCCTGGATATGTGGACCGGCAAGGACGAGATCGAGGTCAGCTCTGATGCCAGCGCCACGCTGGAAAACTTCCTGGCCTGGCGGGCGCAGCACCTGGTGGGACGGCACACCCATGACAATGCACAGCTCATCACGTGAGTGGCAGTGCATGACGGGCGGCCAGAAGGGCCACCGCCAGGAAGGGCCATGGGGTCACAGGGCCTCAGGGGCGTGGCTGTCCCTGGGGTGTCGCCTGCAGACACTGCTCTTGTTTCCAGTGGGATCGACTTCACTGGCATCACCGTGGGACTGGCCAAGGTGTCCTCCATGTGCTCCCGGCACTCAGGGGCTGTGAACCAGGTATGGAGGGCCCGGCCTAGCTGGGGAGCCCAGCTCAGAGCTTGAGGTGGGACGAATATGGGGGAGACTCCAGGACTCTGACCCGCCTGCTGGTCCCCAGGCTGTGCCTGGCTGCTGCTTTTGGAGAGTGCTTTATGTTTTAAGAAGCGTTGACAGGAAGGGACACCAGCCTTGCTCAGGCAGCCAGGCCGCCAGCAGGGTGCCTGGGCTGAGTGGGCAGCACCAGTGAGCACAGTCTCCCGGCAGGACCACGGCTCGAACCCCATTGGTGTGGCGTGCACCATGGCCCACGAGATGGGCCACAACCTGGGCATGGACCACGATGAGAACGTCCAGGGCTGCTACTGCCCTGCAGCCCCTGGCACCGGCAAGTGCGTCATGGCGTCCAGCATCAGGTGAGGCCCGGCCCAGTCCTGCCAGATGGACAGAGGGTGCCCACAGAGCGGGGTGTCCTGGGGTACAGCCGGCCTGCCCATCGCCTGCCCTCCCCCTGAGAGACACCTCTCCCCCCAGCTCCCCGTACCCCAGAATGTTCAGCCACTGCAGCCGGGCCTACCTGCAGACGTTCATGGAGAAGCTCCCGACAACCTGCCTGGCCAACGAGCCAGACCTCAACCGCCTGGTGGGCGGCCCTGTGTGCGGGAATGGGTTTGTGGAGCGTGGAGAGCAGTGTGACTGCGGCCAGCCCCAGGTATGGCCTGGTGCCGCTCCCGCCTGCACCAGCCCCAGGTCTCCGTCCCGCAGATTAGGACATCTGGTCCTGACCCTCTGGGTGCCCGGAGTGCCCATGGCCACCATCGGAACAGGCTCCTGCCCTCTGACACCCACAGTGACGGGGAGGGGACCACAGGAAGGCTCCGTCTGACCAAGGGTGGGTCGTGGGGGAGGTGGGCCCGGGCTGCTCCGGAGCTCAGACCCTCAGCAGGGCCCCCGCCCCACAGGACTGTCGGAACCACTGCTGTAACGCCACCACCTGCCGGCTGGCCCTGGGGGCCGAGTGCGCCCACGGCGCCTGCTGCCGCCAGTGCAGGGTGAGCCTCCCCTCCCCGCCTCCAGTCCAGCTGTGCCCTGAGGTCGGTGGGTGGGCAGGGGCCCTGGGGATCGTGGGGACCGAGCAGCAGGCATGGGTCTTTTTGGGGCCTGCCATTCCCTCCGTGAGCTTGGCTCTGCTGGGCAGGTGCAGCCAGCTGGCCAGCTCTGCCGCCCCCAGAAGGACGCCTGTGACCTGGAGGAGCACTGTGACGGCCGCCAGCCGGCCTGCCCGGAGGACGCCTTCCAGGAGAACGGCACGCCCTGCGCTGGGGGCTACTGCTACAACGGGACCTGCCCCACGCGGGCCCGGCGCTGCCAGGACTTGTGGGGGCCAGGTGAGACGGGCAGCAGGTGCCCCATGGGCCTGAGGGTGGCTGCCGGACTTGAGCCGGAGGACTGACCTGCCACCCCCACAGGCAGCCAGGCTGCGGTGCAAAGGTGTCACAGCTACAGCCTCCTGCCAGGCTGCAGGAGCGACAGCCCCCTTAGTTCTGCGAGGTGAGCGTCCAGCCAAGCCCGACTCCCCTGGCTCCTGGGACATCCCAGGCGGTGGGGTCGCCCAAGAAGGTCCCCTGCACCGAGGAGCAGGGGCCTGAGTCGGGTCTACATAGGCCCACCCTGCCTCTCGGACCCTCAGGCTTGCCCATGCTGCCCTAGTGGGAAGGAGGGCGGGCCACCAGTGAACCCTGCAGCTCGTCCAGGGCTCCTGGGCCTTGGGTCCTGGCAGCTCCCTGGTCCCCCCAAGCACGTCAGTGTGCACGGAGCAGCGGGCCCAGCAGAGCTGGCACCACAGTGAGTCCCTCTGTCCACAGGGACATGTGTGGCATCCTGTTCTGTGAAGGTGGGCAGGCGCCTCCGGGGAGGAGCTACTGCACCATCTCCTCCAGCTCCTGCCAGGCGCTCAGCCTGGAGGGTGGCTCCGGGTACGAGCGAGTGCTAGAAGGCACCAAGTGTGACAACCAGAGGGTGAGTGACCGGACACGGGCCTGCATGTGCCCCCTGAGGTCCTGCATGTGTCCCACACGTGGGCTCACGTGGCCAAAGCAGGGCACAGGTGGCTGGAGGGCTGTGCGGATGGGCTGCCCTGTTCTCAGTAGCAACTCAGGCGGGGCATGCAGAGGAGCCAGGGAAGCTCAGTTGACGTGGTTTGAATATCTTTGTCTGCAAGTCTACCCAGGGGACAGCTGGGACCAGTTCTCTGTGCCCCTGGTGGCAGCAGTGGGCTGCAGACAAGGTCTCCCTGGCGGTGGTGGCCATGGCTGCCTCTCCTCAAAGCTCACCCGCAGGTTTCGGGTGTGCTTCGGCGGCTGGGGGCAGTGGGGGGCAGGGGTGGGGACCCTGCCTGATGAGGCCCCTCTACCCCCAGGTCTGCTGGAAAGGCCTGTGCCAGGACCTCCACGTCTACAGGCCCAGCAACTGCTCCGCCCGGTGCAGCGGCCATGGGGTATGTGGGCCTCGGGGGGAGGGAGACCTGTGGGCTGTGCTGAGGACAAGCCCTGGGGGACAGAGGGCAGGGGCCTGGAGTGGGCAGGGACCCGTGGGCCCCATGTGGGCCGGGAGGCACAGGCCACCGCGGCGCCTGTGGACATGTGGCCTGGACTGCTCTGTTCTGAGACGGTCGGGAGCTCTCAGCTCTTCGCGACGTATCTGTGATGTCAGGACGGATGGGAGGCCACTGAGAGCCTGAAACAAGGGGCTGGAGCAGCCCCCGAGTCGCCTGGGGAGGGCGGACTGTCTCCCCTTGCTCTGCCTAGAAAGCTCTCTGGGGTTTGGTCCTCGTGTGAGGGGCTGCTGTTGTCGGCCTGTGTGACAGCCCTGGGCCTCTGGACGCAGCAGGGTCATGGTAGAGCCCCTCAGAGCCTGAGGGCCCACTCCTGATGCCTGGCTGTCCCTAGGTGTGCAACCACAAGGGGAAGTGCCACTGCCACCTGGGCTGGGCCCCACCCCACTGTGAGGAGCTGCTGGCAGAAGTGCGCACAGGTAGGGCTCGACTCTCCGGGGCCTTCATGCCCGAGCAGCCTGATGGGGTGGGTCTGACAGGACTACCTGGTGTAAGAGGGAAGCCCCATGCCCCCAAACCACTGGGAATCGTTAACGTAAAGATTTGGACTTACAGTGCCAGGTGTCCTGAGTCCACAGGTCTAGGTTTGGACCCAGGAGCCTGTGACCCCTCCTTGGTCTCACAGGAGAAGGGTCCTCAGACAGGCACTCACTGCAGGGTCGGGGGGCAGGAGGGCCCTGGCCGCCCTCCCCGCACCCCCTGCCCTCTTGACACCTGGACTCGTGTGCCCACAGCATCTGGGAACCTCCTGGTGCCTGTGCTGGTGCCCATGCTGCTCCTGGTGGCTCTGGGCCTCGCCCTGGCAGGTGTGGTCATTCACCGCAAGGCCGGGAGCCGCATCCAATGGAGGTGAGGGCGCCTGGGCTGCAAAACGCCATGTCTGCCATGAGCACGGACCCTCCTCGCCCTGTGGGGCAGTGGCTCTGCTGCTGCTGGAGCAGGAAGAGAGCCTGCGGCTGGGCCTCGAGGGCCTCTCGCTGGGGTGGGGCAGGTGACGCATGTCAGGGACAGGTGGGTGATGTGGTAAGCCCTGGGGGATGTCAGCTCTCCTGGGATGACCACATCACCCACTCACCGGCTGCCCACCTATAAGAACCTTGTCCCTGTGAGAGCCAGCATGAGGTACATGAGGCTGTTCTTTTTGAGTAGCTGTGGTGGTGTACTATGTGCGGGGTGGCAGGCGCTGCAGCTTTGGGGTACCCTGGCCAGGCCAAAGGACCCCATGCTCAGGGAACCCCAAGTCTCTGGGTCAGACCCTGAGACCAAGATGAACCGACCTGTCTTTCTCAGCAGGAGTACGGCACTCAAGACCACCATGGGGCTCTCCAACCCCCTCTTCCACCAGGGGGACAGTGGGCCAGCAAAAGGCAGAGCTGTGGCTCCCCCCGTGGGTCCCCCAAAGGTGGTTCCTACCATTCACACCGTCCCCGGCCAGACCTCCAAGTCCATGGCTTCTGCAGTGACCTCCAAGCGGCCACCCCCTGCTGTAAGCACCAGCCGGCTCCCCAGGCCACCGAACCCCTGAGCCGGGGCACTCCCCCAGGGCTTCAGAGCCACTGCCACATGCACTCTGTTTGGAGGCAGGACAGAGGCTTGGGGGCAGGCAGTCTGAGGACTCACATGCACTGGTGACAGAATTGGAAGTTGAACTTGAATCTGAGGCTCGAGGCCTTTGCAGGGACCGAGGACGGTTTTGAGGCCCAGGCAATACCTCAGAGCATCCTCACAGCCAAGGGAAGGGACGGTGCGGGTCGTGGTCAGGCTGGGGATCCTGTCAGGGCCGGGAGCGGGACAGAGCTTAATCCTTCCTCTGGAAGGGGCAGAAATGTCGGGTCCTGAGCTGGGGGTGGTGGGGAAGCCCCTGGAGGCACTGCCCTGCGAGACCCAGGCTCACCACCCTGTTCCCTGCAGCCTCCGGCCCCCATGTCCAGCCTGCCCTTCCCAGTCCCTGTGTATACCCAGCAAGCCCCAGCGCAGGTGAGCAGCGGTGCAGCCTGCAGGCAGGAGGTCTAGGTGGTGAAAATTGGGTCCCAGGAGGTGGAAGGTCCAGGGGCTGGATTTGGTGGGCTGGGGGCCCCAGGGTGCAGCCACCACAGTTTCAGAAGGCTGATCAGCGGGCCCAGTGAGGACAGGGGCCCAGGGCTTGGGCTCCTGACTGTTCCTCCTCCTTCCAGCTCCGACCTTCTCCTCCATCCAAGCCCCTCCCGGAGCTGAGGCCCAGACAGGTGAGAGGATCTGGCCACACCTGTGCCCTTCCCCTCAGGCTGGCCCTCCAGCTGCCCTGCCATCCAAACCCCACAGGACTGGGTAGGGCACTCCCCTACTGGCCCAACCACCTGTAGGGTCACCCAGAGCCCCTTCTGCAGATCACAGGGTCCAGTCATGGTGGGCTCCTCATTGCTGGGCCTGCTCCCTGCCCACCTTGGCCCTGGACCAAGGCCACCTCCAGCAAGCGGCTGCCTCAGCTGCTTCTGGCAAATGGGGAAAGAAGGGAGGGCCAGGCTCCCTCAACCAGCTGCCCCTCCTGGAGCAGACTCTGTCCCCAGGCGCCCTCTGGGGGCTCCTGGTGTCCACCTGCCTATCACTGGTGATGTTGACCCCTGCAGGTTTCCCTCTGTGGCCTCAGGTCTTGGAGATCCTTTGAGATGCGACTTTTACTACTTTTTAAACTAATCCCCATTGATCTCCCTGCAGCAACCTTGGCTTAACGGGCATTCTCTGTTGCTTTCCTTAACTTTTATTTAGCACTAACTTTTGACTCATGGAAAGTTGCAAAAAATGGTCTAAGGAGGGGTTTTGACAGGCTGGATGGGGGCCGGGTAGGCAGAGAGCTTTGTGGCCCAGGAAGTGGCGATGGCCAGGCAGAGCCTGTGAGGAGCCTGGCTCCTCGGTAGGGTCCTTGTGGGTCATCGAAAGCTACAAATGCTAGGCGTCCTGGGTGCTAGGGTGTGCAGCCAGGGCTCAGCATGGCTGGACCAGGCCTGGTCAGCCTTCTGCCTCCATCCCAAGTTTCAGTTAACTCTTGGTTTTCAGCTTCCAAGACCCACATACTGGCAGTTTAAGCACTTTTCACTGGTACAGTAGGGGTGGTGTGGGGGCCTCAGGGAGAGGGCAGCCGTCTCTGGCTGGTCTGGGTTTCATTCTGTGGGTGGCCATGGGTGGAAGGAGGGTGTGGGGTAGGACTTCCCTGGGGAGAGCTCAGCAGGGCAGCCTGGGAGCTGGGGCAGAGCAGAGCACTTGGCCGGACAGAGCTTGGCTCTAGCTGGGGTGGGTGGCACCTCAGCTGTCACTGTGTCTGCTTCCTCCCAGGTGGTCAAGCCAACTTGCATGCCCCCCATGCCACCAGTCAAGCCCCGGGCTCAAGGGGCCAACCCTGGACCCACTGAGGTGAGCCCCTCCCCCAAGGCAGTGCCCACCTGCAGGGCCAGTGGGGCAGGCCCACCGGGCACTGCCCCTCTCCCAGGGCTGCGCCGTGGGCTGAAAGGGGAGCTGTGAGCTGCAGGTTTGCTCTGTCCTGGGCTTCACTCTGCCAGAGGGCCTCTCAGGGATTGCTGCTTCTCCCGGCTGTTAGCTTGTCTTCACCCACTGGCCCAAGTGCCAAGTCGGCCCTTTACAGTGTTAGCTGGGAGCCCTGTGGCTGTCACCATTACCACTGCGTGCACAGGGCCAGGGTACAGTCGGGTGAACTAAGAATCTAAGTTTTCAGAAGTGTAAAGGGAAGTAACATTGAGTTGTTTTTTTTGTAGCAGGTGGTTTTATTGTTTCATTTTTCCCCCTTCAAGGGAGTTGTTGGCCCGAAGCTTGCTCTGAAACCCCCAGTGCAGAGGCGGTGACGGCTGAGCTCAGAGCCTTGGGAGGTCCTCACACCTGCCTGCAACTTGTTCCTGCTCAAAGAGCCCTATGCACTCCCCCACTGTACCCTTCCCCGCTTGGTTCACTGTGAGAAGTCACAGCAGATGACCCACCTCCTCCGGGCTAAGGTCGAGCTTCAGCACCTCAGGGTCACAGCCCACAGCCTCCCGGCCAGGACTCTGCTGCTGTTCCTGACCTCTCACCCGCGTCGGCCACACTTCGATGCGCTGGGCTGGACAGGGTCAGCCACGGTGGCCTGTGTGCGCCTCTCCCGGCCCCATGGCCTTCCCCAGCGTGCGGAGGAGGCTCCTGCAGGCCTGCTGCACCCGCTCCCCGCTGCTCCAGGCCCCTCCAGGAGGAAGGCCGGCGTCTGCGCACGTGTCCCAGGAAGACCCACCTAGCCCGCCCTCAGGTTAGCGTGCCCAGGTTGCAAGCCCCTCCCTCTTCGGAGCCTGTTTCCCTGATATTTAAGAAGAAAAAGCTAGTTTTTACTATTAAATTGTTGATCAACTTATAAATGATCAGATGGGTTTTTATTGGATGGAAGCCCAACAAGGTGGAATTCAATTTGTAAGATTTAAGGGTCCAATGCTTGTTAAAATAAAACGTGCCCTGTACAAAGGCGGCCACTTTATACCTTATTTGCTCTCCGACTTTATCATGAGCCCCTTAAACTGAGCAGTCCGGGTGCCCTGCCGCGGGAACACGTTGGCGGAACCCTAGCCGCAGCTCCAGGCCGAACTCAAATAAGCACCTGCAAAACGCCTGCCCTTCCAGCCCCCGCCCCCCGGTCTCCTGGCAACGGCCCAACAACCCGCCCCTTCCGGCGCCGTCTCCTGGCAACGGCCCAACAACCAGTCTTGAAACGTGCTGGGCAGGCACCCCAGGGCCTAGCCCCTGGGCTCGGCCATCGCCCTCACCCAGCTCACTCCGCGGCCTCTACGCCTGGCTGGACGGGCTCCCACTCAGCCGTCCCGAGCGCCACCTGGCCCAGGACTTCAGCGACGGCGGTGAGGGCGGCCCCGGCCCCGAGGCGGAGATGGAAGTGGCCGGCCAGACGCTATATGCCCGTGTCTCGTGAAGGGTTCCAGCTCCCCAGACTCCCGACAAAGTTCTGAAAACCCCAGAGCAGGGCATGAGGGGCGCCCCGGGAGGGATGCGCAGGACGCGAGAAAGGCGGGGGTGACGTGGGGCGCTGACGCCCAGGGTGGGGCGGAGGCGGAGGTGGCAGCAGAGAGGGGCCGCGCTGCGCACTCAGCACCGTCACTCGGCAACTCCCCTCCCCCGTCATTGTCTGGGACCACTGTCTGGGACCCGTGGTGCAGACTCGGGGTTCCCTCCAGCACCTCTGACCCTAGCCCGGCTCCCACAACCTGGTCCCTGGGCACCCACACCCTGGTCCCAGCGATCGCTCCCCCAGGACTCCACTCTCTCTCCTGATCCACCTCGGGCCATGGCAACTGATGATGGAAAGAAGTCAGGGCTTCCTGGCTGGGTGGACCAGGCTCACCTTGCAACCCCCACCACCACCCTCTGCTGCTCACAGAGATTGTGAAGCACTTCCGTCCTGTCTCCAGGACCCGCACAACCACGTGCCTGCCTGCAACACGGACCAGAAGCTCAGCAACTGGAACATTCTCAACAGGCAGGCTCTTGGCCTTCCCCCCTTTCCTTGTGGGGGCCCCAGTCCTAGCTCCTGGAGGGCCCTCCCTCTGAGGCTGGTCTGGGTGGCTGCCTCCCCCCACCCTTCCTGGTCTTCAGGACAAGTTCTCAGGTTGGGTCCTTGCTATGGGTTTCCCTGACGCCGTCTCATTGTCCATCCGTATTTCTGTCCGTCAGAATCTCACCATCAACCTAGGGCTCCTGGGGGATCCCCACCAAAAGGGCAGTACCGGTCAGCTTGAGGCCCACTCGCTGGAGTTTCAGTCCTGCCTCTGACCACGTGTCCAGCCCCCACGGACCACAGCTCTCACTGGCTCACTCAGCAGTAACCCTGGGTTGGCCCTGCCCCAGGCGCAGCGGACACAGCAGTGAACAGCTTCCGCCTTCCCCGGGGCTGAGAGCCTGGACGGAAGACAGATAAAGGCAGCACATCAGGTGTGAAGGGTGGTGCTGTGAAGGAAGGTGGAGGCAGGGTGAGAAGTCGGGTTCTGGGTGCTGGAGGTGAACCAGCATGACTTCCTCAGAGCAAGGTGACTCAGGCAAGAAGGTGACTTCTAACGCACAGTGTCCCCGAGACACGCATCAGGGAGACAGTGGCCTAGGCTGGAACACCAGGCCTGACTACACAGGGCACCCAGGATTCTGTGACCCTGATGGGAGGGCCACCAGGCCTCCACAGGTGCTGGGCAAGAAGGGACCCTGTCCCAGGGTCCCCTCCGAGGACACCCAGGCCGCACTGCTCTGAGGGTTGCACCCCACCCCCGTTTCCTTCACAGGAAGGTCTTTCACAAGCTGCGTTTCTGTGTCTCAGAGGCCGATAGCCTAAAGGTGGTGGCCAGCACGCCCAGGGCCATCGAGCCCATCCTATGTGCCCTGAGGGAAAAGGTGGTGGCCAGTGCTGTCCATGGGGACCCACCCAGTGCAGCCTCACACGTCTGAGGGATTGTAGGTACTACCTTTGGGGCCGCTGGCTGTCACGCTGGGCCGTGGTCTTGTGACCTACTAACAAGAGAAGGAAACCAGGAATTAAGTGGCAATGCGGCCCCCAGACCCCCAGCCTGCCTGGGGCAGGGAAAACCCGTTTCCATGCTTGTCCCCAGGCCTGCACAGGCCTTCAGCCCCCTCCCCTCTGTCACTGAGAAAAGTAGGGAGGCCAGCTGGCCATGCAGTCAGGGGTCAGCCCTGCTGGGCCGCGTCTTGGGTCCGACTCTGAATTCTCTGCAGGATGCAGGAGTCTCCAGTGCTGACACTGGTGGGCTGCGGGGGTGCTCACACCCACCCTCCATGCTGCTGGCATCCAAAGCCCCTGGCCTGGGAAATGGCCTCCTGTAAGGGGTGGCAAGGGGGGGCAGGCGTGCTCAAGTGACACAGGGCCCATGGGGCTGGTGGGCTTCCTGGGGGGCAGCCCCAAGGAGCTCAAGAGGGCAGCCCCGATACCATCAGCTCCCGGGCTGTGGCCTCCCAGTGGGAGCCCACAGCTTCTGTCCAGGGGCCACACAGGGTGGCTGTTGCTCGACGGACATGTCCAAACAGAAGTTTCTGGAGGCAACACCTCAGGGTGGCGTTAGGCCGTGTTGTGCCCACATGGCCCTGTCTGCGTGGGCTCTGCCCCCACGCCGGGAGCTGCTGCCGGCCAGGCTCCCTTCTGAGGCAGGGCCCAGAGCTGGGTCTGCTGCCTTGCAGGCCTGCCAAGCACCTCCCCCCAACCCAGTGCTCCCCAGGGTGAAGACCCTTTGGAGTCAGAGGGCTGGGGAGACACTGTGTGCTAAGGGTGGGCCCTGTCTCTCGAACCCTCTGCCACTCTGCCTGGCCACCCTTTCCTGCCAGCTGCCAGGCTGACGGCCAGGCGTTTGCCTTTCAGTCAATCCCCAGCTGTGGGGCCTGGGGAGCACCTGGGCCCTGGGGTACAGCTGCTGCTGGAGGGAAAGCAGCAGGCATTGGTCATTCTGCAGGAGACAGTCAAGGTACAGTGACTGGGGTGCCCCTCCATGTCCACATCCCACCCCAGGATGGGGAGAGGGGCTGGTTGTAGGCGGTACAGGGAGGCGTTGCGTCCCCTTCTCTGCAGCTCGGACCCAGCATGGGGGGCATGGCGTTGGGGGGCATACAGAGTCTCTGACCAGGGAGAACCCGTATTCAGTTTATTTAGAGAACAATTCAACTATGGGCTGTTCTAAACACACCCAGCAGTGTAGAGAAGAGTATGGCGCCCCTCCCCCCAAGAACTCACAGCCTAGCCTCCCCAGTTACCAGGGCCCATGTTCCAGGGGCTGCAGACAGTCACAGGCGTGCTGGACAGCAGGCCCAGGGCCAGGGGGCCACGTCGGGGGTGGAAGACAATCCCTAAGGTGCATGCCTAGTTCTGAGGGTACACACGTGGTTCTCTTGTGCACACCTGGTTCTGAAGGTGTACGCCTGATACTCTGCTTCTTCACTGAGGGTTTGCAGCAGCCCTGAGCTCAGGAAGTGCTCAGGTCCCTCGCTGTCAGGGAAGGGCCACCCCGTGGGAGCGCAGGCTGCAGCTCCAGCCGATACTGCGGGTAGAGCGGGCGTGCAGGCCGCTCCCTTCGGCTCAGTGTCAGAGGAGCTGGCAGGAATGGGGGCGACAGGGCGGTTCCTGGGTGAGTGTGGTCTCGCTGAGCTCTTTTCTTGAGAAAGCAGGAAAGTGATGTCACCGTGTGGTTTGCCTTTGCTGAGGGACAGCGGGAAGGAAGTGCTGAGGAGACATGCAGCTCCTGCCTCACGAGTCCTGTCCCAGCCCCTCGTGCCCAGGCCGCAGGCTCTGGCCCTTGTGCCAGCAAAAGGGGTTAGTTGTGACTATGAATTTTATGAGACCCAGAGGGGACAGCCGTTCTACCTGTCATTCAGTGATTGCCACTGGTGTGGATGTTTCAGGTGGCATGACAGACACCCAGGGGCCGTGGGGGCAGCAGCTGAGGGCATGCGGGGCAGGCAGGGGTGGCAGGTGGCTTTGGCCCAGGAGAAAGTCCCCCCAGTGGGCGGCCCTTCTCAACCTGTTGCTGGAGGGTGGGCCTGGGGGGGAAGGCAGCCGGGATGGGTAGGGGTGATGGCCATGGGCACCCTCCAGGGTTCATGGAGGGGCTGCACGCTGAGACACCGACTCCCGTCACCGGCCATCTGCAGCGGTATGTCCCCAGCCGGAGCGTGGTGGGCACGCTGTCGACCTCATTTTGGACACGGCGCTGCGGGCAGATGAGCCTTTTCAAACCCCCTCAGGAACTTCTGCCTGCGGGTGTTCGGTGGGCCTGTGCTTCCAGGAAGGGGGGGCTTGTGTGCAGCTGGCCCTGGGGAAGAGGCCAGGGCCGTCCTCATTCTTCATGAAAATTTTCATTTTTTTCTGATAAAACTAGATTTATTTTACTCTTTTAAATTTCATTGATTGATTTGAGAGAGAGAAGGGCAGGGGAGAGAGATGCCGGCTTGCTGTCCCATGATCTGGCACGTGGTCATGGGTTGCAGAGGTCAAACCTGGGCGTATCGGGGACGATGCTCTACCCAACAAGCAACCCGACGGGGGCCATCTCTTTTCTAAATGACTTTATTGGGGGCCACACTGGTCAATAAAATTCCGTAGGTTTCCAGTGTCCACCAACACCACCTGCACATTAACGTTTTCTTGACTATTAGCTCTTAGACGGGACCCTGGTGCCTGCTGTCCTACAGTGATGGCCTCAAAGTCAGCGAGAACCCACCTGCCTGCTCTGCCCGGGCCACAGAGGGGCAGGCGGCCCCTCCCGTGACCTGCCCCTGCACAGCTGTCATCCCGGTCCCCAAGCCTACTTCCCACAGGGCCCTGCCTGCGGTGGCCGAGTCCATCTCCCTCGGGGCGCCCCTCTTACCGCCATGGGTCTGGCTTCTGGCCGTGTGGCCTTGCAGTAGGGCCAACTGGACACAGCCTGGGGCTGAAAACTGCCCACTCAGGGTGTTGGTCGTGCAGACACACGTGTTTCCCTGGAGGCTTTACATATGAAGGTGGTCAGGCTGGAGCCCCTGGTGGAGCTGAAGGACCAGCAGATTAGGGAGCTGACCAGATTTGAGGATGAGCTCCAGTGAGCGAGAGGCCAGAGAGGCTCCCAAGTCAACTAGACACTGAGTGTGAACCCATGTGGACTCCCCCAGGCTGCGGTTCTTCCGCACGTGGCTGCACACTGTCCAGCGGGCCGAGGGACACCTTGTACAAAGGGCAGGGGGCATCAGTGGACAGAGATGGACAGTGTGGAGGCCAGGGACTCGGCGCTGCATGTTGGCTCCTGGCTGGTGTCACACAAGGGCCCCCCAACCCGTGTGAGGATGAAGACACTTGCCGTGAGCCTTGAGGGGTCTTGTCACCACTGTGTGAACCTGGAGGTGTCCCCAGCCTCGGCTGGCAGCACCGTGTGTTCCCGGGATCTGAAGTCCCTTGGGAGAGTGTGCTTAAATGAGGCTCCGTCCCCTGGGTGGTCCCCTCTGCCTGAGAGGCCAGGAGGATGGGGACGAGATGTCCTCGGGCCGTGCTGACCACCCTCACCTTGTGGGCCCTGGTGCCTTGCTGCAGTCCCGTGAGATGGGCAGCTCACCCTCATTTGCTCTACGGTTTTGGGGGTCAGGGTGGAGCTGGGCCTGCAGAATGGGCCCCTCCCAGTCTACATGGGGTCCCTGGCCCCTGGGGAGGAGCTTGCCTTGGGCCCTGCCCAGAAGGTGAGCAGGGTGGTGCCTGGCAAGCAGCCCTTGGCCCTGGGATGGGAGCTCGGGGGTGGGGTGGGGGGGTGGCCTGGGTGTGGCCAGGATGCTCCAGATACCAAGGTTGGCCAGGGGACAGGCAGAGGCTTCTCAGTCCTGGCACCAGGCTTCCCTGCTGCTCCCACACAAAGTGGGGGACTGGGAGCCACCCTAGCCTTGGTTCTGTTCCCGGCTCTCACTACCTCATCGCCAGACCCCATGCTCCCGGGCTGAGAGCCGCCCCGCCCCCCACCTGGCGCTGGGAAGTAGTTTGGGTTGTGAACCACAGGTCTTTGTCAGGGTTTCAGCCTGAGTCACGCAGTCCACGTGCCCCCTGAGTCACACAGGCTGTCAGGCCCGAGCAGCACCTGCCCCCCCAGCACAGGCCAGAGCTGCTGAGCCCCTTGCTGAGAGGACTGGAGGCAGATGGTCTGTCCACCCTGCCTCGAGCCTCAAGGGTCAGGAGGGCTCAACGGGCTCACTGGGTGGGTGGCAGCATCGGTGGGGAGTCCAGAGCCTGCTGATTGTGGCAAACCGGGCTGCAGGCAGCACTCGCTGGTCTGTGCCAGAGGCAGGAAGATCCACCCTGAGATGCGGGAGTGTGGCACCCAAGGCTCACAGCTCACCCTCCATGGCAGCTGGGGGTGAGGCAGGAAATAGCTGGGGAGGGCTGGGCCCAGAGCCTGAGTCAGGGCAGGCCCGGCTGCCTGCCTGGGAGGGGCCCCAGAGCCAGGCCCTGCTGGGGGTAGCTTGTATCCTCACTGCAGCCTCCCTGGTACCTCCGGGACCCAGACACACAGGCACATGTGCACATACATGTGGAAGCAGGAGTGTTCACGTGGGGCCTGTGGCTGAGCGGAGGCTACTGTGTGCGCACCCTGTGCCTGAGTGCCCTCTGGGGGTGGCCTCCGGGGGTGGGTCGAGGCACGGCAGGGAGGGCCCAGGGCCTGCAGGGAGGAGGTGAGGAGGGTGCTCACATGCCCCTCCTCCACCCATCACCTGCCTGCCAGGCCCCTGAGGGCTGGGGACAGAGGATGGAGTTTGGAGAATCCACCTGGGGTGATGGTGTGGCCCTAGCAGGGACCTGGGAGCAGGTGCTGTGTGTGAGGTGCCTGTTACCGTAGGTAATTATTAATAAAAGTCAATTATTAATAAAAAGGCGGAACAAAGGGAATTGGTCCTGGAGTTTAATAAACTAGGAAGCATAAGTGTGTTTGCTTCACCAGGGAGTTAGAGCTTCACACCCAGGGAACCCCAGCCTAGCGGGCCGACACTCCTCTTTCCGCCCTGGGGCTGGGTTGCAGGGGGAGGGGGCGGGCAGAGGGGGAGGTGCTGGGTCACAGCGACTGTCAATCTAACTACGGAGTAAACCTATCAAATGCCCGCGACAGCTTGGGAGTTGACTGATTTTTTTGAAAAGGCGTCTGGTGAGTCCCAAACCCGAGCTGACGTAATCCCATGGGAACACCTCCTCCCTCGCTGTCTCACCCACCCGGTGATGCACTTGCCCCTGCGCACGCCACCCTGCCGGGAGGGGCCTGCGACCACCGGGTCTAGCGGCTGCGGGGCCTGCGGCGGACGGACTGAGAAGCGGAGGAGGGAAAGCGCGCTCCCCGTGCCAGCAGTCCAGACAGCGGGCGGGGGGGTATTTGTGCGCGCAATCGAGCAACTTTTGAAGGGGGCCTTAGGATGCACCCCGGGTGGACGCCGACAGCGATCAGAAACGCACTCCCCAGAGAGCCGAGCGCACAGACCAGCAGCCTCCCCGACCCCCGCGCCTCCCCCCGGCCCCCGGGCTGACTCAGGGTCTGGAGCGAGCCTGGGCTTCCGGACCCCACTTCCTCATTTGAGAAATGGGGAAGGAAAGTGGCCACAGGGCGGCCGGGAAGGCCCTGCTGGGGTGGGCCCGGCGGCACCCACGCCGCGCGCGGAGCCCCGCGGAGTCTGGACTGCTGGCTCAAGGGCGCCCCCACGTGGCCCGTGTGTGAGCCGCGCCGTCTACGACAATGGGCCCACCTGGCGCTTCAACGACCCGACCCGCAGGCCTGAGGCGCGCTCGCCGCCGAGCACGGGCCCTGGCACAGCCCCGTGGGCCGCCCTGCCGGGTACACGCCTGTGCTGACAGTCGGAGGAAGGTCGCCGGGGAACAGGCGGACGGGAAACAAAATGGTTAACGGTGTCCTCGGGTGGCAAAATGGTCATTTCTTCCTGTGTTGTTTGTGATTTCCACAATAGCAACGTGTTGTTCTGCCGCCGGGAAAGTGGGCACCGAGTGCCTCCCAGCCTGCAGGGGGCAGGTCCTGCGGCCTCCCCACCGACCTCGGGCCCTTTCAGCTCCACGCGCCTGCCTCTTGGGCACCGGGAGCACACCCTCGAGGGAGAGAAGCTCCTCACTCAGACCAGGAGGCCATCAGTCCAGGATGCCAAGGGTGGACCCGCCACCTCAGGGCCTCTTCGCGCCCCAGAGAAAAGAGAACCGCTATCCTCACCCCACGGAGACTAAGGACCCCAGCCCAGACCCCCGACCCCACCTGCCATGTTCGTGAGGGTCTTTGTCTCCTCCCTCACTCACAGTGTCACAGGCCACAGGGTGTGGCACTATAACACCCTCCCCGAGATTCACGCCACCCCTCAAGCCAACCATGTGGCTGCCCAGGCAGAGGGCAGGCCCTGAGGTCAAGGACAGCAGAGGTCAAGGACTGAGGGCAGGGGCTGCAGGTCCAAGTGGGACCTGCTAGATGGGGGTGGGGCTGATGGGAGGCTGCGGGATGGGCAGTGGCAGTGAGACCTGGGCAGTGGCAGTGACCCGGGCACGCCGACCTCACTCCAGAGCCCTGGCCCTGCAGCTGAGGTGCCCTGCCTGCCCTGCGTGCAGCCCATGCTAGGCACATGGCCAGTGGGTGCTCCCTGAGGAAAGACCAGCCTCTCAGGGAGGGTCTGACCCTGCCCACACCTGCCCCTTTGCCCCCAGCCCCACCAGGCCAGGCCCTCTGTCTGCTCCCAAGTGCCCTCTCCTGACCCAACAAGTGTTGGCCCCCCCACCCCCGCAGGACCCCATCTCCTGTGGGGGAGGGAGGGAGGGAAAAAGCTTAGTCCTCAGTGCCCTCTGCCAGCCCTCCCCCTTCAGGGCCCAGCCAAGTGCACCTGCCACACCCCAAGGCCTCCTCACACCCAGGTACGCTCATTCATCCCCGCCGCCCAAGGGCCCACTCGGACCCTCCAGGCTGGACACGAGGTGGCCCACCTGCACTCTTCTCTTTGTCCCAGCACTGTCCTCAGCCCTGGCCGCTGGAGTCCAGTGAGCCTTCCAGCTGCCACCCTGCTTAGGAGCAGTGAGCCCATGTGGCCGCCTGGCTGGGGCCAAGCCAGGCAGCGTTTCCGTCCACTAGGATAGTGGGGTGGGGTGTCCTCGGAGGGGCCTTGGGCCAGGAGGATGTTGGTTCTGACCCTGGCTAATCCTTGTTCCTGGGAATCAAGGTCACCCTTCTGACTGGGTCCTGGCTTCCTCTTCAGCAAAGTGGGGGAATCAGTACAAGGGCCACCAGGCCCAGCGCGTGCTGTCAGACACGGGTTGACTGGTGAGGGCTGAGCCCCTCCAGCATTCCCCATCCCTGACTACCCAGGCTCCTGCTGGGAATGGGGTGGGCCTGAGGCAGCGGTGGAGACTCCGGTGGGCCAACAAACAGACACACTGTGGGTCAACCCGAAGAGGCCCCAGGGGGCCTGGGAGCCCAGCCCTTCCTAAGTGGGAAAGAGATCCCTGGCCCCTAAGCCTGGTGCCAGGACCCCAGAGGGAAGGAGTGGGAGAGGGGCAGGATGAGCACCAGTGTGCACGTGTGAGTGTGAGTGTGTGCACGCCTGTGTGACAAGCCAGTGGCCCAGGCCCTGGGCCAGGAACTCAGAGAGGCCCCCGATGGCCAGGGCCAGGCTGCCCAGCCCACAGCCCAGACAAAGTGGCTGCAGTCCTTCTGTGGGGCGGGGGAGCCTGGGAAGGCCAAGGGGGCCCTGGGAAGGGCTGCCCACACGGTGGCCTTGGAGGGCAGAGGAAAGTTCCCAGGGCCGGTGAGTGCTCCTGATACAGCCGAGAGAAAGAAAATATCAAGAAGCTCGATTATCTCCCCCAGGGAGACACACTGGCCAGCCTTGAAGCCCTGACGCAGGGGCGGGGGCCTCCCAGGGCTCAGGTTTAACCCTTGTCACCCCTCCCCCAGCCCGACACCCTGAACCACCCCATCTTCAGCACAGATCTTGGGGACCTGGCACCCACTGGGTTTCCCATGGGTGCCCCAGGCCACAAGAGCCTTTGACCCCATCACACTGCCCGTGCTGCTCTCCTGAGACAACCCTGGCCCAGGCCCCTGCCCCCTGCTCCGGAAGCCCACTTCCACACGTGCGGCCCGAGGCCCAGACCTGGTTTCCTGTCCCTTCACCAATTAGGGCCCACGTCCACTCCAGACTTAGCAAACAAAAATTCAGGGTACCCAGTTAAGCTCCAGACTCAGGGAAACAGCATCTGTTGTGACTCCTCGTTGCTGAGGGGTGCTCCATGGTAGGACCGGCCGGCCAGCTGGGCTGACGGCCCCTCCCTGAGAGCGGGCCTTGGGGAGCCGTGCGGTCTGAGGACACTGCTGGCCGTTCGTCTGGGGCCAGTGCTTCTGCTCCTCTCGGAGAGACTCCTGGGAGTGGGTCTTTTGGTCACAGGGCACACACTTGCTTAACCTCCTGGCTCCAAAGGGGTGGCTGCTGCCAGAGCTTTGACAGGTGGGGAAACTGAGGCCAGGAGAGGAGGTCCCACAGCACCACCCTGGTGAGCCCTGGCCCAGGCCTCAGTGGCTGCTCTGTGGGGGACACATGCCTCTGCCTGGTTGGCCCCTTGGGTGCAGTGAAGGGCAGGTGGGGTGCGGGGCAGCCTGGGAGCCAGTGCACAGGCCGCAGACCGGCGGAGACCCTCTGGGCCTGGGCCTGGAGCAACCACTGAGGGTTAACGTCAGGCTACTGCGCCTTGGGTGTGAGTGGGGCGCTGGCAGCTGCGGCCTGAACTAGCAGACAGCTGTGGGAGCGCCTCCCCCAACCCCGGAATGGAGCAGGGAGGGAGTGCGGAGCCCTGAAGGCCACCCTTATCGCCCGTCCACAGCAGCTCCGTGCCAAGCACACCCCCGAAGCCCACAAGGGCGCTCTGTCTTGCAGGCATGGGGGCCGGGGCTGGGCGTGCCTGGTGTGGCAGGGGCCGTTCGGGGTGTTCAGTGCCCAGGGTTGGGCTGGACCCAGCAGGGAGCCCTGCCCCAGGTGACTGGGACCAGGACACAGAGGCTAGAAAAGCTTCCCAGGGGTGGGGTCTGTCTGGAGATCCCGGAGCAACGGGCAGGACCCCATGTGAGATGGAGCACTGTCCCTCACCGGCCTGCTGGAGTCCGGCCCAGCAGGGCCACCCCTGTTCCTAGCCAGTCTTCCTGTCTCTTGCTGCTCCTGGGGAGTCCAGCCTGGTCCCTGATGGGCAAAGCTGGGCTGTGTGCTCAGGGCTGAGTTTCACTCAGTGCACTCAGCTTGGGGGCGATGGGTATGCAAGGGAGCCACGTGGCAGGGAGTGGCTCCAGCGTCCACCTGTGGGGGCCTCCCGGTCCCAGCGCTGCAGGGCCAGAGCTGAAGGGTGGACCTGGGCCCACCCTTCATGCCTCAGATCCTCAGAGAAGGCAATGTGAGGGGGCTCAGACCCTGAGGGGGAGGGCTCCCCGGGGGCCACAGCCAGGTGGCTGGCTGGGATTGGAGCCCCTCATTCAGTGCCCCTAGCCCCTTCCCCCCTCTCAACCCCGGAGGTCCTGGACGCAAGACGTGCCATGTCATCATGGCCTGGCCTTCGGGGGAATGACAGTGGGTCCAGTCCCCTCCCCCAGCTGGTGGGGGACCGGCCACCCCATGCCTGGACAAGCCCTTTGGCTTCTCAACTTCAAAGGGAAAGGGGGTTGCAGGGGACAAGAAGGGGACAACGAGCGAGGCAGTGACACCCCAGAGGGCGTTGAAAGGTGCTTCATCACCGGCCACATGGACCCCACAGTCAGGGGAGAAGTCTAAGAAGAAAACGAA
The DNA here is from genome assembly GCA_007922815.1 of Macrotus californicus. NCBI lineage: Eukaryota > Metazoa > Chordata > Mammalia > Chiroptera > Phyllostomidae > Macrotus > Macrotus californicus. The sequence continues at coordinate 178,171 of VMDR010000007.1, forward strand.
GCCCTGGATGGGTGCACCAAGAGGCTGTGTGTTAAGTTCCCGGTCGGGGTGCGAACAGGAGGCAACCGATGGGTGCCCCTCTCCCCTTCTTCAGCCTCTAAAAGCAATAGGCACATTCTCAGGTGAGGACTTAAAAAACATGAAGCACTCAGCTTAGGGCAGGCAGGGCCTCTCCCACCCCCACTGCCCTCTCTGTCTCCACGTCTCCCTGTGGGACCCCCCACCCCTTGGGGAGCTTCACAATCAGCCTGAGACCCAGGCAGTGGTTCCCCCTCTAGGGCCTGAGAGCAAGGAGTGTCTGGGAAGGAAGTGAATGTGCCAGCGAGGGCGTGAGCGTGTGGGCTTTGGAGAGCGCCCCCTCTGCCAAGGCCCCGCCCTGCCCCCATCACCCACAGCTTGGTGGCCTGCAGTCCCCCACAGTGTTCCGGGAAGGCTGATCCCTCCCTCCCCAAGGATGTGGTCCGCACATGAGCCCCAAGCTCGGGCGGGCTGGTCGCCAGTGGTCCCACTCAGCCCAGCGCCTGAGCTTCTCAGTCCCAGCCCTCAGCCCAGCAGGGGTCCAGGCTGCTGTGGCGTCCCTGTCAGGAGAGTCTGGGCATGTCCCCCGGACGTGGACACTAACACTCACCCCCTGCCACATACCCACCTGCACCCCCATCCCAGGGGCCTATCTTCGTCCACCAGGAGCCCACAGCTCCATTGAGGGGCCCCTAGGCACACACGCAGACACACGGACACACAGCCCCGCATGCAGCCGAAGCTAAGCTGCCCGTCTGTAGCCGAGGCTGGGGCCACCTGCCTCTCCCAGGGGTGGGTATGTGTCTGAGGGTCTCTCCCTGGGGGCAGCCTTGGGTCTTGAATCAGCTGTGCCCGAGGTGCTGTCTCTCCAGCCTGTCCCTTCATCTTGCTCCCAAGACTGCAGAGCCACTGCCCCTCCCCAGACACCCCCGAGGGCTCTGGAGCACCCCGCAGGTGTGTGTGGCGTGCCCCCCAATCCCCACCAGAGCCCCGAACGGATCCTCTGGGCAAACTGGGGGGACAGGTGGTCCAGGGACTCAGCGCCCTGAGCCAGGGGAAGGGGGCGGGGTGCCTCTGTCCCCGAGCCGGGAGAGGGGAGGAGAGAGACACCCATGTGCATTTTCCGGCCCTGACACACGAGATACGTGCCGGAGGAGGGCGGCCGGGCTGGCTCCGTCCCAGGTCCGGCTCATCCGCCTGTAGGGAGAAACACAGCGATCAGCTCACAGCAGGGCTTTGTGCCCCGGCCTCGCAGGGGCGGGGGTGGCCAGGTCCTTGGCAGGCGTGGCCTGTAACCACGTGTGACGGCCACTGCCCTGCGTGTCCAGCGGCCAAGGTCGCCCCCGAGCATAAATGGGACACGGGCCGGCCTCTGCATAGCTCCTCGGTCCACAGAGAGCTCCACGCGCCCCCGACACGCTCTCCGGGGCTCCGATCAGTTTGCCGGGCGACCTAGATCGAGGAGGCACCAGGTAAGGCACAGCTCGCGGCCTCCCTGCCCCTCAGAGCGCACGCCCACCGGACTCACAGAGTTCCTGTGGCTCTTCCAGTTGGCTCCGCAGGACCCCGCAGGACCCCACAGGACCCCGGCCAGGCCAGCAGCCGCCCGATCCTCTCGTGGTTCCTTTTTCCTATGCATATACTTCTTTGAAGATCTGGCTTAAAGAAGTGTAAAGCATGGGAAAATGGGGTGACGAGGTTCTTCGCCGGTGCAGCAGCCTGATGTGCCTCCGCTGCCTCTGCGTCCATGGGCCCACGATCGCAGGATGAGAAATCAGGCAAGGGCCTCAGCTCAGTAGACTGAGTGGCCTGTGAACCAAAGGATCAGAGGTTCGATTCCCAGTCAGGGCACAGGCCTGGGTTCTGGGCCAGGTCCCCAGTAGAGGGCATGCAAGAGGCAACCACACATTGATGTCTCTTCCTTCCTTCCCGTCTAAAAATAAAATCTTAAAAACAAAAACCAGGAACTATCTGGCCTTTGCCCCCAGGAGCTGGGTAGGGCACTGGGGTCTGGGTCTCCTGTGTGGAGGTGAGGTTGTGGTATGACTGTCACCAGGTTGTGGGACATTTCTGCTCCTGATCCTTTCATTGTACTTTTGTAGTAACGTGAGTGGGTGTTCTAACGGCAAGTGTCAATAAAGCTAATTCCACGTGAGCTCAGTGTGGTGCCGACTTGGGGAGTGGGGGTCCCAATGGGAGGGCTGGTCTTGTGAGGGAAGGAATACACACACGAGGGGAATGACGTGATGCCCACAAGTGTGACTGGGGTGGGGAGGGTCCCCATGGCCTTTAGGTAACGGGGGTCCAGAGGTGGGACACTCCCGGGGCACACTGGGAGGTGATGGGCAGGCCAGGAATGTAGGGCGACCACAGGGGCACGAACTGTCCCCAGCCCTGCCCCCCCGCACCCCCCCAACTCCCTAGTAAGGAAAAGGAGAGGAACTCTGTGAATTGAAACAATTGCGGGCCTCTATCAGTAACCCGCCCAGCAAACGGAGCAATTAGCTTTTATCAGCCAGCGACCTGCCCAGGATCCTCCCCTAATCTCACCGATAGGAATTGGCTCCTCCCTCAAAGGACCACAGCCTTTGGGGGGAAGGGCACTGGGGAACCCGCAGCAGCCACCCCTCCTATCCTAACCCCCTCCAGGAGGGCTGGGGACCAGCTCTGCTGGTTAACCACAAGAGGCTCTAGTGGGGTCCTGGGTCAGAAGGGAGGGGGCATCATAGCACCCCAATGCATCAGCTGCACGGTCCAGACGCCCGTTGGTACCCGTGACGGGGGCAGTTAGGAAAAGTAGGTGGCACAGCTCCTGGGCCCAGGGAAAGATGGCACTCCCCTGGGTCCGAGTGGCCTGAGGGTCACATGCTGTACCGAGGGGGCGGGGTCCCTTGCTCACAGCTTCCTGGGAAGGGAGAAAATCTCGGAGTCCCAGCCAGGAGGTCGGGCAGTGGCCTGTTATCCTGGAGAGCCCAATGATTAAAAAAATTACTGTGCAAGGTGTCACCCCAAGTGCCTTAAGACACTGCATCTGTCTAGTAAGCCCACCATGCCCACTTCCTCGTGGGGCTTGTGGAGGTCCCAGAGGGGCAGATTTACCTGTGCAGCTTTCCCTGCCCACCCGAGACCAGAGCGTGTGCGCAAACGCCGGGGGTGGTGGGCTGTTGTGTGCCTGGCCCCAGGAGAGAAAGGTCCACCTTCATTTTTCCCAACACCTTGGGTTGACCAGATCACCTTTTATCAGACTAACAGCCCAGAACAAGCCCCTCTGTCTTCTGATTCTGTTCAGATCCACCAGGAACCTTCAGCGGCTCTCAGTGAAGGGGGGCTTTACAACATCTTCAGCCGTAAACCCTCCCGACCTGTAAGGCAGGTCAGGGCCCCAGGTCCTCCCTGTGCCTCAGCACAAGGCCCACACAGTGTGGGAGTCAGTGCGACATAGATGGACACGGACCGTCTCTGCAGGCAGAAGCCAGGCACGCTGAGCACACACCCCGTGTGTGGGGGAGGGCTTGGTGTGTGACACGCCCCCGCTGCAGCCTTCTGGGCAGCTGTGTTCCCTCAAAAGCTGTCCCCGGTCTCTGGCAGACACACGCCGCAGGTTCCGCTGGACAAGGCCGGGCCCAGCCTGTACGCTGGGCTCCCAGGAGCTGGGAGGTAGCACATCAGAGGCTGCCTGCTGCTCGTGGCCCACATCAAGGCCAGGGACGCTTGTTCCACGGGGCAGGGGCCCCGGAAGGAGCCATGGGACTGTGCCAGAGCGGAGGGCCCAGGCAGGGACGCCCAAGGGTGCAGCGACTGCAGGCAGCCGCCCCAGGCAGAGGGCAGTGGGAAGAAAGTCAGGAGTGCGTAGGCAGCTCCAGAGAACCGGGTGCTCAGCTGTGAGTCCTGCAGCTGCCGCCTGTGCTTCATTCGGCGATTCTGAAACCAGGTTTTAACCTGTGGGGGAGAAAGATGAGAACGGGTGAACAGGCCACCCCCTAGCCCCACTTGGCTGGCTGGGCCCAGGGACCTCACCTGCACCTCCGACAGCCCCATCTTCCAGGCCAGCCTCCGGCGCTCTGCGGGACCCAGGTAGCGGTGCTGCAGGAAGCAGCTCTCCAAGGTGCTGACCTGCTCGTCTGTGAAGGCCGTGCGGGCGCGGGTGCACACTGGCCGAGTGCTGTCCGCCTCCTGGCTCAGCCCTAGGGAAGGACAGAAATGCCCAGAATCCACTTGGCCACAAAGGACATGGGGTCAGAAGGGACCACCCTCCCTCGCCTCAATTTCCATCGCAGCCCGCCAGAGCTCTGGGCCTGCAAGGGCACCCGAGGGTGGCTCCCGGCAGCACAGGGCGTGGGCCCTACAGGACGAGCACTGTGGATGGAGTGGCAGCTGTGGCCCCAGGCAGCCCTTGGCCACCACCCCGGGGCACTTGAAGGCAGTTTCTTTTGCCAGCAGACAAGGACCCCCGGTTCACCAGGTGGGAGGAGCAGGTGGCATAGGGTGGATGGAGCCCACTCTAGGCGGGGCTGTCTTGCCAGCTGTGTCCGGTCTCCTAATTTCTAAACTCGGGGAGAGGGCGTGGCACTCAACGCGTCCACGAGGTCCAGTCAACCAGCTTGGACACTGTCTTCTCCAAACACCAGTCTGCCCCACACGCCCACCGGCTGTTCTGGGAGAAGCAGGTTGTACACAATGAGTTCTCACGCTTGCCTGCAGTGCCCACCAGAGCACACGCTCACTCTGGGGAACAGTGGCGGGTGGAGGGTAGGACCAGCCAGCAGGAAGGATTCTGATGCAGGGTGACTGGCTCTTTTTAACCTTGTTCCTTCTTCTGTGTATCAAAACTCATACCAAACAATGAGTTCTGGGTTGCAAAAGAGGATTTATTTTCCGCACCTGTGGCTGGGTTTTTTTTTCGTGGGGGGAGAGGGGCCAGTAGTCGCAGAGAATGAACTTAAAATTTCACCTCATCTAAGTGTAAAATTACTCATAGAGGTGACTTCAACTTTTTAAGAAAGAAAATTTCCAGACAGCAGCCCCCACTTTCAGTCACACAGGACTCCAAACCTGAAGCAATGGCCGAGTCGCATCGAGTAAAACCCAGACGGAGGCAGTGTCCCCAACCAACGAGGAAGGGGCCAGGAAGGCCTCCCCAGAGGGCTCCCATGTGCGGAGTGAAGCCTAGGCGGCGGCGGGGGTGTGGCTGCCCCTACACCACACCTGCGGGGTCCCCGGGGCTGCTGTGAGTCCAGATGCCAAACTGGGCCTGGACAGGTGCCAAAGACCCTGTGACTCGGGCAGACACGAGCTCAGGGCTACGACTAAGAACCCGAGTGCACAAAGGGGCTGGCCAGACCTCGTACGGTGGGGACCCACCCGGGGCAGCCAGGCCTGAGTGACAGGGCAGGGCCGGCCCTCCAGGAGGAGGGGCAGCGTTCACTCGCCAGAGGGGTCCGGGGACACCCCAGACCCCGGCCCTTAGGAGAATGCCTCTCCTCCCACTGAGCGCGCAGGAGGTGTCAGGGCGAGCTCTGCCTCTCCCTTCCCAGGCCTCCCCAGCTCCCAGCACACCCTGGGAAGCCCTCCCCACAACCCAGACCTACCAGCCACGGACTTCATCTCCTCCGTGTCCGGGGTTTGAGGGGGCCCCCCACCGCTGGGCACCCTGGCTGGGGCGGAGAGGGTCCCCCAGACTTCAGCAACCCCTCTGGGGGCGAGTGATGGCCCCGTGCGGCTGCTCTGGGAGAGCCAGTCCACAGAGCCAAAGCTGGAGGCCGGCTTTTGGCCACTGGGCAGGTCGGAGGACGGAGGCATGCCTGAACAGTGCAGGCAGCTCAGGGTCCCCTGAAGGACAGACAGAGGTGGCGCCTCCGGGTGGGGCCAACGGGCAGGGAGCACGGAATACGGCTGGGATTTAGTGGGGCTGGGCTACACTTATAGCTCAGGAGGAGGGGGCGGGAATCAGATTTGCATGAATGGCTCAAATCCCCCCGGATAAGTAGCATCTAATTGCCTTCAATTCAGAGGCACAAAGGAGGCCATTCACACCTCTCCCGGCTCCACGAGGTCTGGCGGAGGGGCTGGGCTGTGTGGCTGGGAACAGGTCTCATCCCTTCATCTCCCCACCCCCACCCAGCGACAGAGGCGGGAAGGTGAGGACTGCCTGCTCCAACCTCAGCACCCAAGCTGGGGGCCTGTCCCCATGGACCATCTCCTCTCCCCAGATTTGTTCTCCCACCTGCCCCGTGGCTCTGCAGTGTCAGGTGTGCGACTGAGAAAGAGGCGGCGTCAGCCAGTGATGGGCCTGTGCATTCGGGTTGTCCAAGGAGGGAGGCCGGTCCCTGTCTCCACCTCCCCAGCCCCCACCCAGCACCTCGCTGAGGTCCATGACCAAGCCCTAGGAGCTGCCTCCAGACTCCTGGGACCGAGAAGGAGGGGTCTGCCGGGTCCAGGCTGGGCATCTCCCTCCACTGCCCCCAGGAGGGACAGAGGAAGGACCACAGTGCCACCTCCCTGCACCCAGGCTCGTGACTCGGCAGCTGCCCCCTTTGAGCCCGAGCCTCAGGGGAGTGCCCTAGAGACGGGCACCCTGTCCCCAAGGCCGAGTCCAGGGCGCCTCTGGGGGGACTCTCGTGCAGTGGTCGCCCGTCTGACACACGCCCCAGCCCGATACAACGTCTCACTTGGGCCTTTCCCTGGACCTTGGACAGACTACGTGTTTCCTGGATGCCACTCAGGAGACGCATGCATGTTGCGTCCAGGGTGGAAACCCACCACCTGGTCCGACGCCCCCCTCTATCACAAGCGACGGCGCTGGTCCGGCCGCCAAGCAGAGGCTGGGCTTTCGTGTTGACTGTGAGGTCCGCGGCCTGGGCTCCTGGGGCGCCGGCGCCAGTCTGGGCCGGATACCGACAGCCAGTCCGCCGGCGGAATCAGAAGGCTCGAGGGCCTTGCCCGGGGACTGACAACCAGCCCCGCCTGCTCAGCCCTTCCGGCAGCGAGGAGCCTGGGATGTAGGAGCTGGACGCCCGCAGGCACAGCGGGAGCCGAACGGCGCAGACCCGGGTCTGCCTCTGGTCCCTGCAAGCCCCCCGGGATGAAGCCAGGCATCTGAGCCCCTCGCAGGCGGGGACGCGCAGAGCCCCTCCGGGGCGAGCAGGGGCGGCCGAGCCCCGACGGCTCCGCGCGCACAGAGGCCTGGGGGAGGGGCCACTCGGGCTGGGACGCTGCGCTGGAGCCCGAGGCTCGGACGTTCAAAGCGGCCGCTGCAGACGTGCGCCCCGATTTCCAAAGCCGCAGTTGGATCCCCGTCATTTCCGGTCCCTCAGGCCGTCCCGACCCCCTACCCGCACCTTCCTTGGCACCCCTGCCTCGGCTGGGCCGCATCCTCCGCAGTCCGGACCCTGGGGGGTGCCCGCCCCCTCCTAAACCCTCCACTCCCGGAACCCCCCCACCCCCGCGCAGAGGCCACGTGACCCGCCTCAGACCGCCACCCCCCGACCCGCCCCGCCCCGCAGTCCTTCCCTGCAGCGCGCCCCTGGCCGGGTCCCCACATCCGGCCGTCTCCTGGCCACTGGGGCCTCACCTCCCCTCTCGCTAACCTGGATGTTCCAGTCCCGACCGCCGCGTAGCCCGCGCCTGGGCCTTGGCTGAGCGTTGGGGGCTTCCCGGAGCCTGCCCACTACCCTCGGAGACACGGGGCGGCGGGCGTGGCCTCTAAGTCGGGGCGACGCCCCCCAATCCGAGCCTGCGGCCGCAGCGTCACCTCCCACCTGTCCCCACCTGGGAGCCTGGCCCCTCCGGCATCCTGCGGCCTTAGGCCTGACCGGGTCTCAGCTATCCTCGCCACCCCGCCCCACAGCCGGCACACTCTCGGGGTCACTCCGCCCCCTTCGTCACTGCCACGCCCGCCCCCCGGGTCCCCAACCCCCCCAACCCGCCCCTCTCCTTCCCTTCACATTCTCTTTGGACCCCTCCACCTCGCGGCTCCCAAGTTTATGCGAAGAACCAAGAAGTGGGTGTGCGGGGGAGGCGGGCAGGAGCCCCATCCCAGCTGGGTGGGAGCCTAGGGAGACAGCGCCTGGTGGGGTGGAGTCGGCAAGGCCCAAAACCCGAGGAGCAGCTAGTGGTCTGTGCGAGGCGGGTTAAAGACACAAGAAAGGAACGTGGGATTTTTTTTTTTTTTTAAAGATTTTTAGAGAAGGAAAGGGAGGGAAAGAAACATGAATGTGTGATTGCCTCAGGCGCGCCCCCTACTGGGGGCCTGGCCCACAACCCAGGCTTGTTCCCTGACTGGGAATGGAAACAGTGACCTTTTGGTTCGCAGGCCCGCGCTCAGTCACTGAGCCACACCAGCCAGGGCAGAATGTGGGATTTTAAAGAGTGAAGAGACAGAGGAAGACCCTAGTGTCCTGTACTACCCACGGGGCAGCCTCAACTGGAAGGCCTCAGGCTCCAGGCCTTTGACTTTGGTGAAGGGGATTTGGCAATTGAATTAAATGTAAATTTAAGGGCAATGTTCTGAAGACAAGACCTTAAACCAAGGAGAGAACAGTAAAGTATGAGAGGATTTTATGTAAGGACCGAATGTGGAATCTATAGCCTATGTGGGGATTTAACTTAATTTAAAGATTTAGTGTCTCAGCCTCACAGGCTGCATTTCAAGGGCTCGGTGGTTGTTGGGATGGACAGTGCAGTTCTGGAACGTTCCTGCCCGAGACTCCTGCCTCACAGTGCTGCTCCGGGGACGTAGGAAACAGCCATGAGCCACGCAGCTCTGACAACAGGAGCAGTGTGCTGCCTCTTGATAAAGTGACAAGGACAGTGACCCCTGGGTCTTCAGGAAGGGACTCCCTTTCTGGGAGATTCTGGTGGCACCGCTGGTGCAGACCGAAACAGCCAGGGGAGACATTGGTGAGGCTGGGGAAACGAGACAGGCTCATGCACAGCTGTGAGCGAGGACAGGGCTGAGTCACACCACGATCAGGAGCAGCACGGACAGAAGGACAGAGAGCCTCTGCAGAGCTGTGACAGCGAGGTGGCCCCGACCCAGGGAGGCAGAGCTGCCTGCACCCAGGGCTGGCACGGGCCGTGACAAGGAGGAGCCAGGCCAGTGGCCCACTGGTGTGGGAGCTGGTTCCCAGCCCTGGCTGCCCACCCAGAGGCAGACGGGCCCTGAGAGCATGCTGCTGCATGGGGGGCAAACGGTGATGAGGATCCTACCACTGAGAGGACATGGGAAAAAGCAAAGCCCTGTCCCCGAAGCTGCTGGTTCCCAGGTCACTGCTGGTCACCTGTACTTGAGGGGCCTCAGCACAGAAGGGAATGAGACACAGGTAGGTCACCAAGGATGAACACCATCCAGTAGGAACGCCAGCTAGATGGGCCCACTGGGCAACTGGACAGTGGGCGCCGTCAAGTGTGGCACTGCGGTAACCGCAGGTGCTGTGAGAGTCACTGAGGGGACGGCCACTGTCAGCAAGACAGAAGGCCCGTTGATGAGGATGCGGAGAGATGGGAACCCTGTGCATTGCTGGTGGGAGACAGTGGGCGTTCCTGGACACGTGTGACATACAACTGCTCAAGTCTCAGTGGCGCCACTCCTGCAGATCTGCCCAGAAGACTTGAAAACGGTCTTGAACAGATATTTGCACACCTGTGTGCATAGCAGCATTATCCACAATTGCCAAGAAGTAGGGGGCACCCAGGTGTCCTGCGTGGAGAAAGCGAGCATGGGCCACCGTGCAATGGACTAGTATTCAGCCTGAACACGGAAGGATATTGCTACACAGGCCACAGCACGAAAGGCCTGGAGGACACTACCAGCCCGTCATACAAGGTCGAGGGCAGCGTGATCCCACTTAGGTGAAGAGGCCCTAGTGGAGTCATGTTCATGGACAGGAAGTGTGTGTGTGGGGGGGGCGCCAGTGTCTCACAGACAGTCTCAGTTTGGGGAGATGACACGTTCGGGGGTGATGCTGGTGGACGCACCATTGCCACTGGACTGCAGGCTTAAGACGGAACAGGGTGGGCGGTGTGTGTGTCTGACCACAACAGGAGGAGGTGACCAGGAAGCCCCTTAGTGAGACAAAGGGGGGACTAGTCTGAAGAGTGGTCCAGGAGGCCTGGTGGTTGGGCCCAGGGAGAGATGTGCAGACAGGCCAGGGACGCCGGTCCCAGCGAAGTGTGTTCGCCTCGCGTGCCCACAGCCAAACCCTGGGTGTGCACAGAAGACACCCTGCAACAAGGGACATGGCTCACCTCAGGGGCCCAAGACCCACAGGTGAGGAGTCCACGGGCAGGGCCAGGGAGAGGAGGCGTGTGCCGGGCACTTGGGGTCAGCTGAGGACCACCAGCCGCTGGCGTCCCTCCCCTGTGGGCTGCAGGGCCTTGCTGCAGGCCAGCTGGGCTGTGCAGGTCAGGCCCTCGAAGGGTGCCCAAGAGGAAGCCCGAGCATGGCCCCCCAGTCAAGGTGGCAGGAAGGCCCACGGGTTTCCTGGCGTCCTGAAATGGCTCAAACTGGAGACTCCTTTGATGTTTCTTGGCCGTAAAACAGCTCTTCTTCAGCCCAGAAGGTCCCCAGTGACTCGCCCGAGGGACACACCTGCTGGGTTTGCTGGGACTGGGCCCCAGGAGTGGGGGCGGGGAGTGTTTGCAACCCGACTCCCAGCACAACAGGCTCCCTTCCAGCAGCTTGGGGTCTTGGGGGCTGCAGCAGGGATGCCCTGGGGCTGAGGCAGTGAGTCTTACACCAGGTGACCCTTGGACTCGGTCCCGTGGGGTTGGTTTCTCCCAGAGCCCTCAACACAGCCCAGCTGGGCTCATGGGGGACCCTGCAGGCTGAGGGTCCCCTGTGGACTCCCCAGAAAAAGCCTGGGGGAGGGGCTGCCACCTCACCAGTCGGAACCCCCAGCTGTCACGTGGCTTTGCGGCCCCAGGCGACCGCAGGAGTCTGAATGAGCCCGTAGCTGGCCGGAGGCCCCCACCCCGCATTCACCTCCAGCGCGCATTGTTATGCTGGCGCAGCGCCTCAGGACACTTCCTATCTCCACCTAGGCAGGCCCCATTCCAGCCCCACCCAGTCCTCTCCTCTCGGCGAGACCCACCGGTGGAGGTTGGGGCTCCGTTACTATTTGGAAAACACTCCCAGCGATTTTGACAAAAACCCTCTCAAAGTTGCAGGGATCCTGGTCTCCACCACTGTCTGAAGTCTCAGACCTTAGCCCCTTGCACCTGGGCCTACCAGGGTCAGCCACCTCCTCTCCTCTGGGAAACCACCACCCCTCCCTCCCCTGGCTGGTGTCCCAGCCCCGTTTCCAGGCCGACCTGGGGTCTGGGAGGCTGCGGTGGGGCCACAGCCCCCTCACCATCCCCCACAGGCTCAAGCAGAGCTGAGCAGCCATTCCCCTCAGCTTCCCTGGGTAGGGTTCAGCCTTCTAGTTCTGCTCAGCAGGGCTTCCTGTGAGGGTGGAGGTACTGCTCGCCCCCCACAGCGAGTCTGCGCCGGCGGTAAGTCCTGCTGGGCAGGTCTGAGGACCCCGACCTCAGATTCCACAGCCCCACCCCCCGCAGACTGGCCTCCCAGGTAAGGCCCTGGCTGGGATCCCAGCGAGCTCCAACGCAGCCACCCGGGCATTGGCCCCTCTGGGTCCCTCTTCCCCTTCCCTAGGATCCCAAAGCCATCTTAGCCTCGCCCTACCTGCAGGGCACTGTTCCTACCTAGGCGGGAACGGCAAGCATTCAGACGATTTAATCGAAAAAGCAACCTCCTTTATTGAACGTACCTAGGAGTGGGGGGAGGGAAACAGGACACGGTCAGGGCAGAGGGCGCCGTGGTGACGGAGGAGGGGGGCGCAGGCTCGGCTTCACGGGCGCTGGTCCCCCAGGACGCCCCGCTCGGCGGCAGCGCTGCCCAGAATGAAACCCACGGCCAGGGACACGGTCTGGTCGAAGGAGCCGCGCAGCTGCTCCACGTGCTGGTTCAGGGTCAGAAGCTGGTCGCGCAGCGGGCCCAGCACGGCCACGATGTCGCCCAGATGGCCCAGGGTCTGCAGGAGAGCGGCGTTCAATGACGGGGGCGCGGGCTGCGGGGGCGAGGGGTTCTCGGGGCGGCCGGGTGGCGAGTCGGGCTCTTCCCAGGCGGGGTCGAGAGGCGGCGGGGAGTCGGGGGCGTGGATGGACGCGTGGTCTTCCGGGCGGCCCGGCCCAGGGGTTAAGGAGGGGAGCGCCGTCGGGGAGCTGGCGGGGCGAGGGGCCTCCGAGGACTTGGGCGGGGAAGAGTTGAATCGGAGCGCCCAGGCAGGGTCCACGTCGGTGTCGCGGGAGCCGGACAGAGACGGTGCGTCTGCAATGCGGGGCGGGTGTGAGTCTGGGTGCCTGGACCATCGCCGCTACCCTATGGCCAATTCCCTCCCCACCCACCTGCTTCTCTCGCCGGGCGCGCCTGCCTCATCCCCACCCCACCTACCCTGCTCGGAGGGCGCGCCAGGGGCCGGGCGGCGGCCGCGAGGGGGTCGTCCGGGCCCGGGAGAACGGCGACGGCCGCGCCTGCGCCCGGTGTCGCCAAGCAGCCCCATGAGCTCGCGGATCTGCGCGTCGAAGGGGCCGGGTGGCTGGTCCTGCGCGTCGCGGAGCTTGTCCTTGAGGAACTTGTAGCGGCGGCGGCACTGCGCGGGAGTGCGCCGTACCTGCTGGCGGGCCAGCTCGGCCGACACGCGCCGGTAGGTGGGCAGCGCCCGGCGGCGGTCCAGCAGGAGTGCGCGCCACACGGCCGGTTGCAGCAGCGTGCCCAGCAGCAGCTCCGTCTCGTGGGCGCTCCAAGGCGTGCGCTGCGCAGAGCCTGGGGACACTGGGGATCCGGGGGGGTCGGGGGCCCCCGATGCGCCTGGCGAGGTGGGCCGTCCAGGCGGAGTCCCTGGGACCTCCCCGGCTGCCCGTGGCTCGAGGTCTGGGCTGTCGTGTGCCAGCGATGCGGGGGGTGCGGGCGGGGGTGGCCGCCGGGGTCGGAGCAGCATCTTGGGGTCGGGGAGGGGGAAGGGGGGCACGTGCTAGGGTCTGGGCGGCAGCCAGCACGGCCGCCCACACGCGCTCTGCGGGGTCTGCGCGCTTCCGCCCTCCGTGCGAGCCGGAGCCGGGTCTACGCGGCCCTCCCCCAGCCCCGCCCCGTCCCGCCCCCTCTGCGCGCCAAGTTCAATTCGTCTTTTCCTGCGCCTCGGTTTCCCAGCAAGCCTTCCCAGCCCCTAGGCCGCAGGTGCTGAGGGTGAGGCTCCGCCCCCACCCGCTGGGGTGGAACCTGGCACGCTACTGTGGTTGGACTCTTCGAATGGTTGGATTGAGGTGCAAACTAACCTGGTGACGTGCGTTAGGCGCAGGGTTCAGCCCGTGTTCACGCATGTGCCAAGCCCTCGCACCACTGCGCAGAGCGGCTCTGGAAACTTCCAGCCGGAAAGCTCCCGAGGGGACCCTCCCGGCTGCCAGGGTGGGCCCGGGTGTCGTTCGCAGATGCGTCTTGCTCTGGTGCCCGCTGTCTGCTCTGCTTTGGGATGTGCACAGGCGGCTGCGGGCCGCGCCTCACCGTGTGCAGGTGGCTTCGGGTTGCATTCGTTAAAGGGCTGTGACCAGCCATCAGAATTAGGGTCAAAATCGACACGGCTCCCAGAAAGAAACCTCGGGCCAACATTATGGCCAACGCAGAGGGTTGGACATTGCTCTCTGAGATGATCTGAGATGAGGAGGAAGACCAGGAGGCCCAGCATCACCGCTTCTGTTTTGCGCTGTTCTAGAAGTTCTAGCCTGAGCAATAAGACAGGAAAAGCGAATGAGGCGGACACAGATCGGGGAGGACAAGGACAAGGGGCTTTACTTGCAGATTGACTGTGTGTTGGGGGGATACAAAGTAACCTACCACTGCGTGGCTGGTCGCTGGAATTAACCCGTGGACGTTAGGGCCTTCGGTGAACCACACACAAGTGGGCTGTCTTGCTGTAGACCAGCTGTAACTGTTTTCGCAGCGTCTTAGTTCGGGAAAATTGTAGGTTGGCAGTGGGGTTGCAGACAGCCCGAGCCCCGGTGCTCCCCCTCCCAACCCCCGCCCCCAACGTGGCACACGACCATCCGCCAGAGCTAAGGAGTAAACCTCGGTACTGCCCTACTAACTAACTGTTTTCCACCCATGTCCCTTCTCTGTCCCAGGGCCCGTCCTGGGACCTGCATTTAGTGCCGTGTCTCCTCAGCCTCCGCTGGCTGTGGCCGTCTTCTCCCTTGTTCCTGTGTCCCTGCCAGTTCAAGGACTTTGGTCCGGTGTTCCGTGGACCGTTCCTCCGTCTGTGTTTGTCTGGTGCCTTTCCATGGTTTCGGGGAAGACCACAGAGGTTCCATGCTCACCTTGTGTGTCCCACCTGAGTTTCCTGAGGCTGGTGGCTTCCTCCGTCCGCTGTCAGGGCGCCGTCTCCCCATCTCTGGCCTGCAGAGGGGCGGTCACCAAGCCCACCCACACTCGGGAGGAACCGGGCTGCACCCAGGGGGCATCTGCATGTGTTGTTAGGGTCTCCTGTGCCTCTCCCTGCCTGTGACCCATGCACTGACAGGTCAGGTTGCCTCAATGTGGGCCCAAGCATGTTCCTGCTGCCCCAGGCTGCGGTCTGACACAGGGGCTTGGGGGCTCCGATGGCACAGCTGTGGCTACTGGGAGTCCTTGACAGTCCTTCCTCTTGTCCTCTTGCCTTTTGTCCTTGGACATGCTCTGCCCACAACCCTCTTTGTGGCACTTCCTTGCTTCTGATGTTACCGTATGCTCCTGGCCATCTGGAGCTTTACTCGCAATCAGCTGTTCAACTATTTCTCCAAAAATTATGTTTTTTGTTTTTCTCTTTTTAGACTGGGATCTGGAAACCGAGGTCTGGGAACAGGGGGTTGTCACTACATCTAAGCTGTTGGTTCCCAGGGTATCCTCCCCCAGGGGGTGTTTGGCGGTGTGTGGAGGCACCACTGGTTGTCACAAGTTGGGGGGAGCTGCTGGCATGTAGTGGGTAGAGACCAGAGATGCTGTGAATCCTCTCCCAGGGCACAGACGGCCCACAGCACAGCGATCCACCTGGCGTCGGTAGTCGATGATGGAGAAGCCCCGAAGCAGCCCAGCAATGTGCGCTGGCCCATGTCCACGCCTCTGGGGAGTATTTCTGTGCCCCCTCGTCCCTGCACGCACAGCAGGGCTTGTTCTCACGTCCCCACGGGCTTTCCTGCAGCCTCTTCCTCTGCCAGCCGGAGGCCTGGCTCCCTTGTCCGCAGCTGGTTAAGGGCCAGCCCTCCTGTGGTGGAGAGCAGCTTCATGATGGCTGAGCTGGGCCCCTTCAAGCAGCTGCCCATGGACTGAGTGGTCTTCACATGCAGCTCCTTTGGCTTTGGCCTGTTTTCCTTGAAAATCCCATTCCTTAGCTTGGCCCCTGGGGGGTAAGAGAGGCAGATGGAGACAGGGTGGGGGGGGAAGTGGCAGGTCCTGGCCCAGGGTCCCACCATGTCCCACGAGGATTCCCACTGTCTGTGCAGCTGGCCTCAGCCACAGCAGCAACGGGACAGGGCAGGAGACACCCTGGTCTGCAGGGGCCACTGGCGGGCCAGTGGCTGGGCCCCTGCCTTCCCAGCGGAACCACTGGTCTGGGGGTGGGTAGGCCTCCCCGAACTCAAACTTCAGTCGCTTACTGGGTGTGGCAGGCCGCTCCACTCAGTGGCAAGGGCCACACTGGGTGATTATGCTGGTGACTTTGTGGTCAGAGCTGGGGTGAGAACCGGGTGGACCCCAGCTCATTCCCTCGTCACTGGGCAGGTGGGGTGGCCTCTGTCCCAGGGCTGGGCACTGTTTTCCGGGCTGGGGCCCGGCTGTTGGTGGTCCCACAGGTCTGCTCCACGTGGTGTGTGCTGGTGTCTCCGTGGCTCCTGGGCCAGCTGGATGGCTGGGCATCTGCGCCTTCATGCAGCCCGCCCTGGGCTGCTCCCTGCTCTCTGGCCCCTCTCCGGGCACTCGGATTGCCTGTGCGTTCAGGACTTTTCCGAGAGTGTCGGTGTCTCGCGCTGGGCTCCTTCCTGTGTCGGAGGGGACCATCCAGGTGGCCAGGGATTGTGGCTCTATGGAGGACCGGGGGGGTCGTCGGCTTTTGGTTCCTGTACATTTGGTTAGATTGGTGCGGTGAAGGGAGGCCTGCTCGATGGCACCTCACTTGGGTCTCAGGAGGGAAGAGGGACCAGGGTGTAGTGACTTTGAGGTAAGTGAGGGCCCAGACCACCCACCCTATGACGGGGGCACTGGAGCCACCTGGCCACGTGGCAGCTGTGGGCCACAGCCGCTGGACTTTCTGGCTCCCTTGTGTTTTATAAGAACTCAACTCTTCCAGACTTGCCTGCAGGCAGGGTTCGTCAGCGTGCGCACGGGAGCATGGGACAGGTGGGCCAGCTCCTCACAGGCCACGCCGACACTTTATGCCGCAAGCGCTGTGAGCCCCTGGCCGTCCACCCCGCCTGGGCGGTGCCCACGGATCCAGACCCCTTCCATGTGGACCCCACCCAGCCAGGCCCTGCTGAGCCATGCCCTGGGAGTGGCCCACCGCTGTCCTGCCGCAGGCTGCTGGGAGGTCTGGGTACCCATGAGCCCACGCGGCTTGCCAGGCAGGAACGGCTGCGGCTGGGCCGTCTCTGGCAGAGCAGGCTTGGGGGGTGGCGCTGGGAGGCCTGGGGGACTCAGCTACAAGGCTTTGGGTGGTTTGCCGTCCCCTCCAGAGGAAGTGCTTCCTGCAGAATGAGGCCGCTGTCCACAGGCCTGCGCGCTCTGGCGGGGCTGCAAGGGAAAGGAGTTGGCGGACCGGCCCTTTTCCACGCCACCCGTGGGCCTGGCTGCGGCCCGGGCGCCCCTCTACCCGAGCACGTTTGTGAGCACTGACTGTCTCCACCTGGTTGTGAAGGGCCCCGCTGTGACTGCACGGGAGGAAGAGAACGAGCCACCGGGAAGCTGTCTTGGTAGAAATGACTTTATTTAGAAACCTGTGGGACATGACAGGAAGGCGCCATGCACAAGCCCCATCCGTTCCCCCGAATAAATTGCTGCAATTGGAATGCTAGTTTGTGCTGGGCACTGACGTGGCCTCAGGCTTTGCGGCTCTGTCGCATTAAATTCAAAACCTGAAAGAGGAAGAGCTGATTGGCGGAACATAGCCCTCCTCTGAAAGCCTGGAAGAAAACACCGCCGCCTCACAGGGCCTGGTGTCTGGCGTGAGCTCGGTGGGGACGCTGCCTTGTCTCAGGCACAGCACTCCCGGAAACACCAGTAGCTGCTCACTCTAAAGAATCACTAATTCTAAAACTCAGAAGAGCAACCGTGGGTCTTGCAGTGATTTGCAACACAAGAACAGGGGGGCCTGGGGTGGTGCCAGGGGGTCCGGCCTTGCGTGGTGGGGAAGAGGCCCTGGGGGGCTGTGGCCCACCCGCTGGGCAGCCTCAGCACCGGGCCTGGGGGAGAGCTCAGACAAAGCACTAGCGGCGGCAAGCTGGGGGAACCCAGGCGTGGGTGTGTGTGTGTGCCATGCATGGCTGCTGAAGGCAGGTGGGCAGCGGCCACAGTCCAGGGGCTGCCGGGCCACCAGACCGGCAGGGACCTCTTGGCCCCCGAGGCTGCCTCCACATTGGAGCTGCCCTGCGTGCTTTGCTGGGAAGCAGAGCCATGGCTGGGGCACAGCCATCCCACCAGGAGCTGCTCTTCATGGCGGGGGGTGGGGTGGGGTGGGGGGGGCAGCAGCAGGCACATGGGGCCGGGGCACTGGTGGGGCTGTGAGGGAGGGGCTCCGAGGCGCCTGCCAGGAGCAGCAGGCCTGGTGGGGAACCCCACTCGGCTGGGCCGGGGTGAGCTGGTGGGAAGTGGGGCTGAGGGCTCTGGGGGATGGGAATGTGAGCCAGGTTGGGACTCAGGCCACTGGGAAGCTTCAGGGGCCCCAAAGGAAGGGTTCAGAACCCCTTGGGACCTGAGGGTGGTGCGGAGGTCAGAGGTCAGTCTTGGTCCTTAGTTGCTGGGCCCTGGGAGGCCAGACCCACGGACACGGGGTTAAACCTGTGTCCGGGCAGACATGGGGCTGGGTGGGCCGGACCACTGGAGAATGGGGAGAGCCCATTCTCTGATCCTGGGCCATCTACTTACTCTGTTTTCATTTAAAATTTTAAGATTGAACTGTTATATTTTCAAGCAGAAACACCCAGACCTCTCCAGGTCGTGGCCTGAGCCCTGCGCTGCCCCATCCTGGTGCCCAGAGGCCCCGGCTGGGCCTGTGTTGGGGGGGGTCCCTAGTCTAAGGTGGTGGACGCTGGGCCTGCAGTGCTGAAGGCCTGGAGCTGGGAGCCAGCGGGCTCCTTCTCCCAGCGCTGTCCTCGGCGGTGTGCAATCTCATGCCCAGACCCACCGTCCTCTGTCACTGGAGTGTGGCTTTCATTCGCCGCAACTTGTCCTGAATCTTCCGAGAATGCTTCTCGCTGGCGACCTGGTGGCAGCTGGCCCTGCTGTCTGCGGCTAAGAGGGACACGTCGGCCCCGCTGAATCGCGCGATCCTCTGCTTGAGGCAGGACTGCAGCTTGGGGTCAGGGGTGAAGGTGTAGGGGTTCTCCTGGAAGGCGTGCACCTGGCTCACCACCTTGGCGATATTTCTGTGTTGGGCAGAGAAGTGAGACGTGAGTCCCTGGCGTGGGGGGCCCTCCTGACAGTGGGAGCCCGAGCTCCTCAGAGGACAGACTCTGAATTGTCTTTGTCCACGAGGCGAGACCTCACTTGTTTCCCAGGCCTGTTGTCCGTCTCTCCCTCCGTCCGTCCACCTTTCACAAACATTCACTGAGAATCTACGTCACCCCGACTGGTGCTAAGGATCCCAACGTGGATAAAACCCACAGTTGGCGGCTGCACTCAAGGGTTGTGCAGGGGGCGTCGTCAGCGGCGGGCGCATCTCCCCAGCACTGGGTTCAGGGACGTCGGCTCGAGCCACCACCCCGAGAGTGTCTCACCCCCCGGGAAGTGGCGAGCTCTGGGAACCAGGGCTCATCTCTGGGGAGCCAAGAGTGAAACAGTGACCAACCCCTGCGTGTCGCCCAGAAAACCGGGGGCTCAGAGGCGGAAGTCTGTCACTCTGCCTGCGGGTGGGGGGGGGCTCTAAGAGACTTTCCCATTCTTTGTCTGGAGGAAGTGGCAGTGTGTCCCGAATGAATGGTCTTGTTCTTGTGAACGAGGAGACGACCCAGTGCTGGCTTGCAAGTGTGGACGGTCCTGAGAACTGGCCTCAGCCCTCGCTCTGCTCAGCGGCATTGCTGTCACAGGTCTGTCGGTCTCACACGTTGAGTGCGCACTGCAGTGTCTCCTCAACACTGCCCTCAGGTTGGTGACTTGGGTGGGGGGTAAGGGGGGCAGGGCTTGCATGGAGCAGGTTGGAACCTGTGGTCCCAGGCCCTGGGCTGTGTTCGCAGAGCATGGCCCTCTGCCCTGGGCCCTGAGGTCATGGGTCTGGGCCGAGTCTGACCACCCCCACCTGCCTGTGTGGTCAGGGAGAGCACAGGCAGGGAGAGGATGGGGCGTACTACGGCTTGTGGGGTGGGGGCCCCCCGGAGCTGGGCTGGCCTGGAGTGGCACCGGACATGGGCCTGAAGGTCCAAGGACAGGCAGGGCTGGGGGTGCTGCCTGTGAGGCCCCTGTCACGGCAGAAAGGAACAGTGTCCTCTCTGGCTAGGGCTGCAGTGGGTGGCTTTTACAGCCGGCCCCTGTGCTGCACCTCCCAGGTAAGCGTCCGGCTGTGCAGGGCAGGCAGAGCAGTGGGACTACAGCTCAAGGGAGGGGTCCACGGGGGACAGTGGGGGCAGGGAGAGGGGGGATGGGACACCTGGGGGGGGGGTCAGGGAGGGCAGTCACACGCCAGCTGAGGTGGGGCTCACATGAGCCTGGATCTCCCAACATGAAGGTCATGTGACCTGAGGCAACACTTTGAGACCAGGGACGCCCAAAGTGTGGGGCCCGCTGGTCCTGTTTGTGGAGAAGGTGTGGCCACAGGTCACGGGAGTAGGGGGTGGGGAGGGGGGTGAGGGTTGAGTGAGGGCCGGAGGACCAGGCCTCAGAGGAGCGGGAGGGATGGGGGAGGCCCTCACCTGAGCTTGCTCCACCGGTGGGCCCCGTTGGTCATCGTGAAGCCCCCGGTCTCCAGCTGCTGGATGTGCATGGCCAGGAGGCGGGCTGAAGGCAGGGTGGGCTGGGCCCGGAAGCGTCGCCCTTCCATCAGACACAGGCTGTCGCTCTTCAGGAACACCTGGTGGCCCGGCCAGGGCATGGGTGGGGGAGACAGGCCAGAGGTCAGCCCTGGGCGCTCAGCCAGGGGCTGGTGCCCCTGTTCCCGCAGAGTGTTGCCACAGCCTTCGGGCTTCCAGCCCGTCCAAATGCACCTTGGATTATTGGGTTGGGGGTCAAAAGTCCAGGTGCCTAAGGAGAGCCTTGACGCCCCTCAGAAAGCTGCTCACCTTCCACTGCTCAAATGGCAAATGTCACCCACACTCCCACGGGGTCCCGACCAGACCAAGCCCGGGCCGGCCTGCCCTGCAGCCTTGTTCAGGGGAGATGCCCTGTCATTGCAAACGCTGCTGCCTCCCTCAGGGTCTCATGGGGCCATCTCTGCACGCTGCAGGTGGCGGGGTGGCCAGCCGGCCAGCTCAGGTCCTCGGGGCACCTGTGTCCTGTGCCACTGGCCCAGTAGGTGGCTTCTGGGGCCCCGAGCTCCTGGCTGCCTTTGCCCAGGCCGGGAGGCTCTGCACATGACTCCAAGGAGGCCCCGTGCTCTGTCGGGCGCCATCCCCAGCGGCGCAGGTCACATCATTACGGGCAGGGGCCTAGGTCGACGCAGCTACCCGAAGCTCATGCAGAGCAGCGGTACCTCCACGGCTTTCAGCTCCTCCATGATCTCTGCTATCTTCGCGGGTAAAATCCTCCAGGCCTGCAAGGAGAGCACAGGTGAGCCCGACACCAGGGGCCCAGGAAACACCCCCGGCCCGCCGCCCGCTCGGACTCACCGGGGACTGCCGCACGGCGAGGTGCTCCAGGCCGTCCAGGATCTGCATGGCGGTCGCGAAGTTCCGCTGCTCGTAGCAAAGCTTTGCGACCAGCAGGAACTTGGACAGCAGGTGCACCTGCAACTACAGGGGGCAGCGTGCTCAGCGCCTGCGGTTACGGGGCCGTCACGGGCCCCTGTGTGCCAGGGGCTGGCAGGCGGCCCAGGTCTGAGAGGTGGGAGGGGAGCTGGGCAGGGGGGTGGCGTTACTGGAAAACAGACAGAAAGGCCAGTGCCCGGTAAGCACAAAGATGGGCGATGAAGTCAACCTCAGGCCCTGCAGGCGCTGTGGCTCCTGGGACAAACTTGGGAGAAGGGAGGGGACAAACAGGGTGGGGTGCAACTTCAGGAGCAGGAAGGGTGGCCACCCAGGGAGACCGAGCCCCTGCGGCCCCAAGTGGGAGCTTCTCCCGTTGCTCATTGGGTCAGTGTCTGCTGCAGGGCATGTCCCAGCGCCTGGTGGGGGCTGTCCCCTGCGGCCCCTCTGCATCCTGCAGTTCATTGGCCACAGGGGTCGAGGTCACAGGCTCGATGGGGAAACCCCTGGGTAGCCCCAAAGGGAGGTCACTCCTGAGGCCACCCAATTTCACAGCAGATCCGAGAGGATGAGGTCCCAGACCCAAGGACAGCCCTTGGATTTCACAATTCCAGAGATAGAAGGTTCTGGAGAAATCAGGCCCTGGTTCAGTGCCACCACACCCTACACACTGTCCTCGCAGCTGAGGCCCTTCTTTAGGTGGACACAGCACCTGTAGGTCCCAACCAGACTCCCTTCCATTAGGCTTGACCCTCGTCTGCCATGATTTTGATGCACAGAGGTCGGAGGTCACATGGATGGTCCCTGGAGGTCATTCACCATCTTGACCTCCCAGCTGCCTGGCTCAAGCACCCCCACCGGCTGTCACGACTCAGACGCTGGGGTCCACGAAAATGATGCCTCTGTTCTGTGAGGGCTGTTCCGAGGCGAGCGGCATCCCCAGGGCTCACCCACGTGCCTGGGCCGAGGTTCTGGTCCTTTCGAAGGCGGGACGGCACTTCTCTGCAGACGGGTTGGCTGGCTTCTTCCGCTTGGCTACTGCGTTCCGAAACATTGAACTTATCTCGTGAAGTAAGAACCCTGTTTGGCTTTCAAACGCACCACTTTTCATCCAGAACAGACAGCACTTCTCTCTAAGGTGAGGAACTTTATACTGCTGCTTTTTCTTGAGCGTGTCCCCACCCCTCAGGCTGTCATCTGGACAGAATGTGTTATCCCCGAGGGCTTCACCCATCACCCCATTGCATCCTGCGCTCAGAGGGTTATTGCCAACGCTGTCCTGTGACTCTGGTTTTCAGACGTGAAATCAGTCTCTGGATTGTTCCAAGGTGACAGCAGTTCTTTCAGAAGGGACAGCCACTGTGGCTGAAGGCCCACATCTGGTTTTGTCAGAAACGTGTCCCCTGCCCAGATGCCATGGGCTCTTCTGCCGCCAGCTCCTGTGTCGTGGTAAGTGCTGCTCTCCAGAACCTTCTGCTGACAGGGACATGGGAGCCGTCCCCGCTGTGCCCGCCCCATGGGCCGGGTGTGAGTCTAGCCTGTGTCACCACTGGGGGATGCCCCTGCATCGAGCTGTGGGGGGGAGGGCAGCTGCGGACTCAGCACGGGAGCCCCCTTCTCCGCCATCTCGGGGGCCCAGGTTCAGGAAAGCTCCTGGGAGGCTGAAGTCCGTGGAGGGACCGCCCTTGTTCACGTCCCTGTGGAGGTCCCGGGCGAAGACCCTGATGTGGAGAAGCTACGGCTGGCCTCACGGTATTTGTAACGTCGTACGCAGATCAGGAGAGGTGGGGAGCCAGGCTCCCTGCTCCCACATCCTGGCAGAAGTGAGGGTGGGCCCATCTGTCCACTCTTAAATTCCCAAGCTCGAAAATTCTCCGCAAAGGGGAAAGACGTAGAAAACTGCATTTATCAGTGGGACTTGGGGTTGCCCCGTGATGCTCAGGACGAGGGACACGGGCATCGGAGAAGGAGAAAGAAACTGCAGAGGCTGTCGATCCCAGGAGCAGACATCTTGGCTTTGCCGTCTGATGGGGAGGTGGTGGCCTCTGGGGCACCTCCTGGGGCCCTGACACGGGTGACTGTCCCTGTTGGCCCACTTTGTGCCCTGCCTGATGCAGGTGGGTCAGTTGAGGCGGAGGTGCTTCGGTCCAGCCCGAGTCCCAGGGAGCAGAAGTGGCTGGGCTGGCCCCGGGTGTGGGCGCTTGACCTCGACTGGACCACTGACCTGAGTTTCTTTCACTCCACCACCCAGCGGAGGGCACACGAGGTGCCACCTGCAAGGACGTGGCGGCGACCCAGTCGATCCCCACCCTTGTAGACCTCAGGCTTGTGGAACAGTCGGGCGGCCCAACTCACAGCTGGGACACAGCCGAGGCAGGGGTGTGGAGAGGGCTGGGGCGACATCCTCTGAGTGTGTGTGTGGGACAGTGTACACATGTGTGAGACGTGTGGCTGGCTGGGTGACACACGTGCAGTTCCACGGAGGCCGGAGGCCTGCGATGCTCCTGGCCTGGGGGATGGATGGTAGGGCTCTAGGGGTCAGACCCCAGGCCCTGCCTCAAGCTCAGAGCTGCGGAGGCGCCTACCTTGGCCGTGTGGCTGGTGACGACCTCTGCGGCCACCCAGGTGCTGACGTCATCTGCGCTCCGTAAGAGCTGCAGCAGGTACTTGTCCTGGATGTAATCGGGCAGAAATAAGCTGCAGGTCTTGGCTGACAGAGACTCGGAGGAGCTGGCTCTGGAAGAGACGGGCGGGCGTCACTGAGAACGGGTGTGGTCTGGCTGTGAGGTGGCTGCTGACACCAGCACTTCCCTTCAGCCAAGAGTGTCCATGAGACACTTTGGTGAAGCCTGCCAGCCCCGTACCCCAGACCCTGGGTGGACTCTCGTGGGTGGACGCTCACTTCGGGATGGCCACGCTCCTGTCCATGACGCCCAGAGCCCTCGAGTTTAAGAAGTGGACGGGATGGCATCTTTGAAACAGGTCCTGTGGAGACAAGGACCCAGACGGTCAGGCCCCTTACCCAGGGACCTGTGCTCAAGGCTGGTGGGGGTGCCCCCCACACGTAGGTGCACCACCTGCCCTGAGCTGCAGGGCTCGGACCAGGGCGCGCAGTCTGCCCGCTGTGCTCCCGCTGGTTGGCTGCCACCTGTCAAGTGACGTGGGGGACGCGGATGGTGGGGGCTGGGAAGGGGGCTTAGAGGCTGGGCCCGGGGTGGGAGCAAAGGGGCCTAGGGTGTCAGGCAGGGCAGCTCCGGGAGGGGAGGTGGTCCCCATGGCGTCTGAAGGGCACCCTCTGGTGCTTGGGAGGTGACATGTCAGGGACAAAGGAGGGTGGGCAGTGGGCCCTGTGGGCCCCTTGTGGGCCTCGAGCCAAGGCTCGCCTCCCCTTTAGGCGGCATCCCCCCCCCCAGCCTGTGCAGCTGGCCACCAGGTTCACTGTGTGTCCGTGCATCCCTCCAGCAAACATCTGTGGGGGCCTGTGAGCCCCCCACCACCGGGTGAGCCACGTGGCCCTGCCCTCCCCCCAGGCGGCCAGCCCCCACCTGCTGCAGCAGCGTCAGCTGGGTGAAGAGCTGGTGGGTGCTGTACTCGGTCAGGAAGTAAGGCCCCTTCTCGCTGGCCTTGGCGTAGGGGCCGCAGACGTCCTCGAGGAAGCAGGGCTTGGGCAGGGCGGAGGCGATGCTGTACTGGCGCTGCTTGTGGTGCGGCAGCGCCAGCCCGTTGCCCCGGGGCAGCCTCCAGGGGAAGCTCTGCATGGGGCGGGGGCGAGAGGACCCAGGCCCACGACCCTTCAGCCCGGCTGAGCTAGAGCCAGAGAGCACGTCCTTCCCGCCTGCAGCCATGTGGGTGCGAGGACACCTGGCCTGGCTGTTTCAGTGGGTCCCCCATAGACAGAGCCACCGAAGTTTGGGGTTCTCCCTAGTACTGCAGAAGGCTCCCTCAGCCCCTGCGCTCATCCTGGGTGTCTCCTGCCGGGCTTCTTCCCGCCTGGGTCTCGGCCCCAGGGTCAGGCAGGAAAGGCCCTGTAGTGCGGGGCCCTGCTGCTGTCCTTGTCCAGGGTGCGGGGGACAGGAAGTGCAGCCACACAGGGCTGGCCCCAGAACTGGCAGCATGGAGCGTGTGTGCACGTGTGCATGCATGTGAGCCTGCATGAGTGCATGCACATGTGTACTTGTTCACATGGATGTGGCTGCATGTATGTGTACACGTGTATGAACGGAGCATCTATGTGCCTGCAGTATGTGCCGGGCATGTGTGCTCACGTGCCCAGACCAGCACGTGTGTGTGTGTGTGTGTGTGTGCGCGCGCGCGCGCCCAGGAGCACGTCTGTGTGTGCCCATGCACACTGGTCCTCAGGGTAGGGAGCAGCACTGTCCCAGGAGGCCCTCCCCGGGGAGAGGCCCCCACCTTGCGGGTGATGCCATCTTCCGAGAGCCTCTTACAGAGGGTATTGAGGGGCCTGGTGTCCTCCTCAGCCTCCTTGGGGTCCTCCAGGTCTGGGCCTCTTGGGCCGCCCTCAGCCCGCCGATCGGTGCCCACCTCCAGGAGGCCCAGCAGGTGCTCCACGGAGCCGTCCAGGGGCAGGATCTGGACAGGAGCAGAGGGGTCATGGCCGTGTCCTGGGCGGGGCAGTAGCCACCCCTCCCCGGTGCTGCCCCAGGGCCACCTTGGAGGAGACAAAGTCGGCGAGCCTGCCCAGCAGCCCGGCGTTCCGGGTGAAGTCCACAGCGTAGCTGTCCTCCACCCAGGCTTGCAGCAGGCACAGGCTGCGCCTGTAGATCTTGGTGAAGGTCGAGCTGGGGTCCTGGTGGGCCCTGGGGGCAGACGGCCAAGCCAGGGGGTGCGTGTGGGGTCTGAAGGCAGCTCTGCCTTCAGGGGGCTATCTCAGTGCTTACCCCGCCCTCAGGGACAGGACAGACAGCAGCCACCACACCATGGGGCCCGCGGCTTGGTGTCACGGGGCTGGACTGGGCCTGTCCTACACCCATGCTGGTGCCTATCCCAGGGCACCCGCCACCCCTGCAGCCAGCACCCGGGCACCAGGCTCCGTGTGTGGAAGGACTTAGGGGTGAGGGGGGTATCCTGTGAGCTCCTCCTGCAGAAGGATGGGCTGAGGCTGCTGGGGCTCCCAGCCTGGTGAGGGGTGCATAGGGGCGTGGGGTGGGGTTCAGCCAGCTCACTCCCTCAGCTGTGGGTGGGGGGCAGGACCCGCCCCCTTGTTGGCTGGCCCTGCCTGTTCTTCCCGCTTGTCCCTGGCCCCAGGCTGTGCCTTACCCCACCCCCACGCCCCAGTGGCCCTTCTGGGCTGGGTCATCGCGCCCTCCTGCAGCGCTTGCTCCCTTCTCTGTGACAGTGACCCCTGGCCTCCTGCACCCTCCCCTCCACCTTCTCCAGCCCTCCTTCCTGGTTGGGGCGCTGCCGGGCGGGCATACCTGCACAGCGTGCTGCTGATGCGGTCGAGGAGGAAGTGCAGGAAGTCCTGGGGCGTGCAGAAGTAGCGGAAGGTGTACAGGAACTGCTGCACGTAGCCCTCCAGGAAGGCGTCGCTGCACAGAGGGCCCATCAGACCCGGCCGCGGCAGCCCCCACCTGTGCTTCCAGGGAGCCAGGTGCCCTGCTCTCCCCACGGCCTGAGCTGGTGGTTCTCGTGTGAGTGTGTGTGGGAGTGTGAGCCTGAGTTCCATGTGGGAGTGTAAATGTGTGTGCTTTGCACGGGCGTGTGGACGTGAGTTCTGCGTGGGAGGGGCACATCACTTTTTAAGGCCCTCGTTAGTCTCCTTCTAGAAACTCCCACGTACACGCCTGGGCTTGCAGCCACCAGCCCCCGGGGGGAAACTGCTGCGTTAGTGGGGACCAGCAGCTGGTCCCCAGAGCTTTGCACTGTTGGGGTGTCGCGCCCACGCGTGGTGGCTGCACACAGGGTCCAGGGAGCGTGCAGAGCCCCTGCAGGGCCGCCCCGGGAGCTGGACGATAGGGTGTGGGAACTTGGACTCAGTGAGGTGGGCGGGACCCGGGCTGGCCTCGGGGCCGTGTGTGTCTGGTCTGAGGAGCCTGCTGGGCACTTCCTCACTCACTGTCCTCAAAGCCCCCGGTTGGGGCACCTGAGACCTGGACTCCTGACTTGTCCCCAGTGGAGGTGGTGGCTCTGAGGCCATTGGACCAGGAGCCCAGCCAAGGAGGCGCACGGCGGTGCCCCACCTTTTCTAAATGAAAGGGCTGCACACACAGCTCTGGGAGCGAGCGAGACTTTGCCTGCTCTTCCCCTCCTCCGGGGCCTATTTCTTGTCCTCCCTTCCCCTCTCAAAGGCCTGGGGGTGACCAGGGCGCCCGCAGGACCGTCCCCCACCACCGAGTGCACCTGGAGTAGAGGTAGGCCATGAGCCCCAGCGGCGTGCCCGCCTGCAGGACTCGGGCCTTGCGCTGCCGGCCGCCGCGCGGGTGCTTGCTGACGTTGTAGAAGATGAGGGAGGAGCACTCGTCCAAGGGGCTGAAGTCGGGGGCCCCGCAGTGGGCAGCGGCCACGTTCACAAGCAGGGGCAAGGCACAGGGCTCCAGGCCCCACTGCTCCACGTACAGGACCTGCAGGCCGAGGGCGTCGGTGCTTCTGGCTGACCTGCTGCTGCCATGGGGTGTGGGACGCAGGTCCCGGTTGCCCCCCCACCCGCCCCCCGGGCGGTGGCACAGCCTGCGTGGTCCCACAGAAGTCAGGGGTCGGTGGCACGATGGATCCCAAGGTTGTAACTGCGGGGAAACCCACAGGGGAGGGGCTGGGAAGGCGGGGCCACTTGCCTGCAGGTACTTCTTGACCAGCCCAAGGAACTGGACCTTGGACTTCATCTCTTCCAGCTGCCCCTTCAATTTGGAGAGCATCGTCTTCACCTCCGACCCTGGGGGCAGGGCACCGTCAGCACCCCGAGGCCCTGGCCCCAAGGGCCCTGGGTGCCCCGGAGCTCACAGGGCCCTACCTTTACTCCGCTTCTCTTTCTGTAGGAGCTTCTGGTAGAACTTGAGGGTCTTCCGGTAGGTTCTCTGCTCCATCATGAGCTGCTGCTCTAGCTCCTGGAAAGGACAGAGCTGGTGGGTGGGGCCTCAGCTCCCCTTGGACACCCTTCTCTGCGGTCCTGGAATTCCCATGTTGGTGGGGACCCCATGAAATGAAAGCATGGAAATCACACTGCACCCGGGCACTCGTCGCTCACGGCAAAGTCCCTGAGGATGCTCGTGCAGCGAGACTCGTGTGTGGAAGTGGGGATCGGAGCCCTGCTGGGACCCCAGGAGACGCCGAGCAGAGGCACATGGTGATGAGGGACCATTTCCGGAAACTGGCCTTTGCAAAGAAGTAGATTCCACTGACTCAGGAGGAGGCTGAAAAAGGGGGGCAGCTGGCGGGCAGAGGAGGAGTGGGGTCAGCATTCTATGCTTGGAACTGTCCCTGCCTCCTGGGACCCAGTCCTGTGCCTTGGGGGCCTGCCCTGCCTCCTGGGACCCAGTCCTGTGTCTTGGGGGCCTGCCCTTCTGGAGAGTTCTACAGACATCACATTCATAGTGAGGAGACTGGGCCCTCTGGGACCACGTTTCCTTCAGGCCTCCCTGACCCTGGGATTGGCCACAGGGCGGGGCTTCACCTGGCAAGTGGCAGCTGTCCCCACCCGGGCATGTGCTGTCCAGTCAGGCCCCTCCACGGTCCCCACCCCACAGACAAGCCCACTGAGGCTCCACCCACACTCAGGACCCCTGCTTCCTGGCAAATCCACTCTCGTGGAATGAGGTCCCCTCTTCCCAGCCCTCAAGCCACTGAGCGCTGCAGCCACTGGAGGGCACAGCCTCTTCAGGTGCAAACTGGGCGTCTTCGGAGACCCTGCTTTTAACTTGGGAGTTTGAATACACCCAGCCACACGGCCCTGCGGCCTGTGCCATCGCCCAGAGAACCGGGGACGGAGCGGGGGTTTCCATCACGTTCCCTGCAGCAGGTCGGCCAGGCTTCTTCCTGGAGAACTTTCATCTTCGGGAAGTGGGTGCTGTCCTCCCAGGAGGAGCCACGGGCTTGTCTGGCGGAGCAGCCCCTACCACGGTCTCCGCTATCCCGTGGGCAGAATCCAGGTGCCCTCACAGAGGAGAGGGGCACTGAACATCAGAAGTGACGGGAGTCCAGACAAAGGCCCCTCCTGTCAAGGAGGCGGGGCACAGCCAGCGCACCCAGCAGCCTCGGCTCCGAGCCCAGGGCAGAGCGAAGACTCGGGCCGACTGAGCGGCCCTAGAGCCGTGGGGGCATCTTTGGCCGGGACTGGGAGGCTGGCTCTTCCTGTATGGCAAGGGCAGGGTCGGGGGGGCCCCGAGATGAGGGGCACAGAGACAAGGAGGCGCTGGCCCAGGCCCGGAGCGCACCACACAGGTGTGCTCACCTGAGAACAGACGCAGCCAGGTGGTCACTGGGAAAGATAAGGAGCTCGAATCCAAACCAGCTCCCCAACTTCCTCAGCCTACCACTCAGTGACTGGGCTTTGTTGGTGGCACTTGCCCTTCTGCTCCTTGGAAGGTGCAGGTGCTATTTTTATTTAAATATGAGTGCCCTCCAGCTATACCTGTGACTGGGGGCTCCTGCCCAGGGCGGCTCCCTTCCACCTGCAGCTGTTCTAATGGCTGGGAGGTAGATAACCCCCTACCGGACGGCCAGTGAGCATCGCCAGCTGGGGCGGAGCCCACGTCCCTCTGCCCCTCTTGTTGGTAGAGCAGGACCCCAGACTCTGGATCCTTCTCCAGCTGAGTGCCAACTGCAGGGGATGCTGCCCCACGGGGAACGGTGGCAGGCTGTGCCCACAGAAACGCACGTGGAGGAAGGCGACTGAGCCCCCAGGGAGACGGCCACAGGCACTGTGAGCTGTGGGCTCCGCTTTCCTGAGGCCGTGTTTCGGAGAGCGAGGGCTTGGACGTTGCTCAGGCTGGGCCCCAATCTGCCTCCCACACTTGACAGCTAGTGACCGTTGTGGGGACAGTGCCAAGGGCTTTGTGTGCCAGGCCTGTGCACCGACACCGCGGCCACTGGCCATGGGTGGCACCTGGTGTGGAACGGAGAGGGGTCAGCACCTGGGCCCCCCTGCAAGTGCTCAGGGGCCGCCTGCAGGCTGGGCAGGCCTGGAGCGCTCTGTTGGGGAAAGTCCTGTCCGGTGGCGGTGCTGACACACGGCCGTTGATGCCAGTGGCCCGAGGAGCTGTGTTCACAGTGGGACTTGTCCTCTGCTGTTGGTGTGCTGGGTTCCAGTGAAGCCTGGGGATCCCGTAGCCCCTCCACGCACGCTTGGCTGCGGTCCCAGCCTTTTGTGGACGGCAGTGGTGACCCCAACTGATGCTCCCCCAACCTGAGGGCAGGGCGGCGGAGCTCTGTGTTCCAGGACGTGACTCCTTTCTGGGCGGCTCAGGAGGTTACTCTGTGTAAGGCCGCATCCAACCCATTGTCCCCTTGTCCTCTGTCCAGGCACCGAGGGTGACACCGCTCCCCCCACCTCGCCCCAGGAGCGGGTCTGTGGATCTCTCCAGACTTGTTCTCGGCATCTCAGGGACCTCAGTTTGTAAAGCCAGGTGTGGACTTTGTGAGCAACACTTCAGAGGTTACTGAACTGCAGGCCGAGCCCTTGGAAAGGGCTGTTTCCACGGGTTTTAAATATGAACCTGCGTGGATTGAAACTCACACCACACCTGGGATGACAGAGAAGAAAACCCTTGAGCTGGGTGCCGCACAGCAGCAGAAGCATGAGGAGCTTGACCTGCAGACCCTGTCCGCCTGGGTCCCGATGTGACACTCATGGTCCCCTGAGTTAAGGTGTTTCCCTGGCCTGACCCGACCGGACCGGACGTTTTATTAGAAGTAAAAGAGCATCATTTTGTTAGGGAAATGCGTGCGAAGGGTCTGAGGCACCATTTAGGCACGGCGGCTGTGGGCATTGCGAGGACTTGGAGGTGGCCGACCCTGGGGAGCACGGACACGGGGCAGAAGGAAGCCGGCCGACCCGGACGTAGAGGAGAGCGCGGCGCCCAGCAGCTGGCAAAGGAAACCAGGTGTCCGGACGAGAGGCGTCTGTACTGCTGGGCACAAGGAGACGCAGCCATGGCAGGTGCGCCCTTGGCAGCCGCTGGGTGGACGGCACACACCTGCCCTCGGCGCCCAGGCCTGCTTCACACTCGCTGTTCTCGGTCACAGGTGTGAAACATGCCCGCTCTTTGTGGCTGGATGCCCTCTGTGCTTCTCTGTGCCTCCTGCTGTGCAGCCCGCATGGCCGGCTCTCAAGAAGAAATGTGAAACCGGGTCCCCCAGCCCACCCACGATGTGCAGGGGGCCCAGGACACTCACCTGCCTGCACTCAGGTTCCAGGAGAGACGCCTTCCCAGGTGAGCAGGAAAGAGGGGAGAATGAGGTCACTGTGGGTGGTCTGCTCCCAAACCCCCGCCTCCTGCCTGCTGTCCCCACAGGAGCTGGCAGGGCCCAGTGCCGCTCCCCAGGTGGCATTTCAGAGAGGGGAGGCCGGGGGTCCCGGCCATAGGCTCACACTCAAGAGCAGATGCTGCCCAAGCCAAGTCTTGGACCTGAGCTGGCCTCAGTCCAGGTTCAAGAACAATCCAAGTGACCAGCAGGGGTGCCGGGCTCACCACTGGGTGTGTCTCCCTGCGAGGGGGCTGCCACCCAAGGAGGACAAGGGCCCCATTGGCCCAAATCAGGCACCCGGCAGGGAACCTGTGGGCACCACTCTCCTTGCCCGCCCATCACTGTCCCTATGGGCATGAATGCCCCCAATGAGGGTGACCTGTGGTATGGTGGGGCGCACCTGGACTCTCAGCGTCCCACTGTCCCGTGACTGTCATCTCTGAGGGAGGTGGGCACCCCTGTCCCCCACTCTCGGCCCCAGGTCAGCAGGGCTCCCGCCTCCTATGGCTGCCGAGGTCATGGGACAGGGCAGTCCAGTGGCGTAGGTACACGTGATGTGTAGCCGCTGCCCCCCCACCCTCCGAACTTCCTTGTCCCCCCAGAATGACACTCTGTCCCCAACACTCACTCCCCGTGACCCCGCCCCCCATCCTGGCACCACATCCACTTCTGTCTCTGTGGCTCTGCCTCCCCAGGGGCCTCATGGGAGTGGATGCACCCAGCACTTGTCCCTCTGTGTCTGTTCAGGTCCCTGAGCCCATGTCCTGGCCCCTCTGGTGGCAGCAGGGTCAGGGTTTCCTTCCGTTTCGTCTGAAGGCCGAACGGTATGACACTGTGTGGGGGCCACACCTGGCTTGTCTGTCCAACCCTCGAGGGACACCAGGCTGCTTCCATCTCCAGGCGGCCGTGACCGGCGCTGCTGTGAACACGGGTGTGGCATCTGCCTGTGTCCCTGCAGCCAGTCCTGTGGGTCTCTGCCTGGAGGTGGCCTTGCTGTCTTCCATGGCAGCTGCCTCGGTTTACCTTTCCACCTACAGTGCACAGGGGTTCCGATCCCTCCGTGTTTTCCTCACCAACACTGTTTTCCTCTTCTTAAAAATCTTAGTGTTGATGAAAGCCAGCAGAGGAGCATGAAGCGGTATCTCGTGGTTTTAATTTGTGTTTCCCTAATGGTGAATGAGGCTGACCGTGTCTTCATAGCCACTTTTATGTTTTCTTTGGAGGTCTTTCTGCCGGAGGCCCCTCCTTGGGTGTGTGGCCAGGCGTCTGGCTGTTCGGGTGCTGAGTTTGGGGCGGATTCTGCATCGAATCTGGGTCAGGTTCATGGCCTGCAGGCACTTCTGCCCACGGGTCCTGGGACGCCCGGACGCCTGGTGTGTTGGTGACGTTCCATGTCCGTTCCACTTTGGGTGCCTGCATGTCTGCTGTCACACGCAGGAGCCTGGTGTGGAGAACTTCCCTGTTTTCTTCCCGGAGTTTTAAAGTTTCGGCCCCACCTCCCGCATGCAGCTGTTTGACATTTTGGCTGATTTCTGGCGGTGGGGCGGGCGGCTGCATCCTGCTGCGTGGGGACGTCCACCATCCCCGCCCTGTTGGTGGTCTCGGCCCCACCGTCCGACCACAGCAGTGCAGGCTTGTTTCCGGACTCTCAGTTCTGTCCCTTGGCCATGTCTGCCCCGGGCCAGCACCGCACTGGCCTGGTTACAGCGGCTCCACGGTGAACGCTGACGTCAAGTATGGGCGCGCCGGCCCTGTGCTTCCCCACGGCTGCTGGGATCACGCGGGGCTCGAGACTCATGTGAGTTCTGGGATGGGTTTTGTCCTTTTTTTAAAAAAGATTTTATGTATATATTAATTTTTTTTAGGGAGAGGGGGAGGGAGGAAGAAAAAGGGAGAGGAACATCGATGTGTGGTTGCCTCTTGTGCGTCCCCTACTGGGGACCTGGCCTGCAACCCAGGCACGTGCTCTGGCTGGGAATCGAACCGGTGACCCTTCGGTTCATAGGCTGGCACTCAGTCCACTGAGCCACACCAGCCAGGGCTCATATTTCTGTGAGAAACGTCACTCGGCATCTGTCCCGTTTTACCTCAACTGCCTATATCTGTGTGGACGTCTGCACACCTGTTTTGTGTTCAGGTTCGACTCCAGTGCCGTCACTTCTTTTGCTGGTCAAAAGCTCTGGCTGTGGCCACCGGGGGCTCCTCCGTGGGCCCTGTGACCTCTCGAGTGCCCATCACTGCGTTTTTCACATGCTGGCCCATCTTGTGTTTCTCCCACGGCAGGCCCAGGACCACTGCTCCCCAGGGAGCCTGGCCCTTTTGGCTGGAGGGCACTGTGCGTGGCCGGATCTGGGGCCTGGGTGGCTGCTCTGGGGCTGTGGGCTGACTGAACCGAGGCACATGGCCGTGAGGTCAGGCAGACTGCTTGGCCTTCACCTCCTTTCATCACCCCCTAGAGGCAAACACTTGCTGTCCACGAGCCCCCCTGATCCTCCAATGTCAGGACAGCCTCATTGGGGGAGGGTCTGACCATGTTGGTTACCAGGCCTGCTTGTCCTGGGTTGTTTCGAGAGTCACCTTACCCTCCCGAACCTCAGCTACCCCGCGGCGGGAGGGGGCAGGGCCAGTGGCTGCACTGGCTTTGGCTGCTCCGAGTTGGCTGTTCTCCATGGCTGGGAAAGGCCACCACCAGACGGGGACATTCAGCAGCTCCTAGTGGGCCGCACTGTGCACATGTTGAGTGAGGACAGGAAGCGGAAGGAGGCAGACCGTGTCCCGGCTGGGAGCCACCCTCCCCTGGGCTGGGCTCCAGCGCAGTGACACCGGGCTTCTCTGTGGCTGCGGGAGCACTGTGCGCCCCGCCCTGGGCACCCAGGCAAAGGCCAGGCCGCCTCCCTCCCCAGGGCCCCATGGGAGGTCCTGGTCCTCCCCAGCACACGCTGCCAGGCCCGGGGTTCTGAGTGCCCGAGGATGCACAGGCAGGGGCCTGTCCCCCACAAGAGCGCATGCCAGTACAGTGCAGGGCCTCTGTCTGGCTGGGACTGAGTGATAAAGTGACACCCAGACAGTGGCGGGAGGGGGACAGGAGAAGCACCGGGGAAGCTCAGACAGTGCCGAAGGCTGGGAGGTGCACTTGCTTGGCTTGGAGGCCAGACCGCTGACGGGTTCCCTCCCGCCCGCCCCCCGGGGACCACAGGAGCCAGGCCAGGTGGACTCGGGCCCAGGCTGAACCGACCGCCGTGGCAGGTGCTTTCCAAAGGCACGCTGCCCAGGCGCTGTAGCCTAGAGGGCTGACCGGGCCAAGGGAGCCACACCTGCTGGAGCCGGAGCCACGGCCCAAACCTGACCAAGCCAGTACAAGGCGGCTTCCTGCCAGCTGTCACCTGGTGGCCACACGCTCCACTGACAAGGACAGAGAAGCCACTTCCTCCTCCAGAATGTGGAGGGCACCTGCTGATGAGCATGGAGAGGGCGCCCTGGCCGACGTGGGGGTCACTGGGCGAGTGGGCACCGGGAGTGGGGGACCCAGGGAGGGGATCCTGTCCCCTGTGAGAACCCTGTCCCCTGGAACCCTTCTTGGACACAGGCCTCCCGCCGCCCGCTGGGAATGGAGGCCCAGCACTCACCGGGCTCAAGGTGTCGGGGGCCCCGTTGGCCTTCCGCCCCCCCAGCTCCCGCACGTAGTTGTGGATGTCAGCCCCGAAGCAGTCGGCCTCATAGAAGGCGCTGCTCCAGCCGGGGCTGCAGCTCTGGAATTCAGCCGGGCCCAGGTTCATGCCTGGGCTGCCCTTCTCGGGCCTGGCCAGCCACACCGCTGCCTCCAAGTCCAAGGCCCTTCCAGCTGGCTCTGGGTCACCCGCCTGCTGCTGGTCCTCTCTGGCCTCAGGCAGCTGCTCCCTCTCAGCTTTTACTGGCTTCTGAGGCCGAAACCCCACCTCCAAGTTGCCCCGGGACAGCTCGTCTGAGTCCACATCGGACAGTGGGGGTGGGCATGGGGCTCTGCTGCCGTGAGTGGCTGGCGTGTCCTTGCCTGGACAGAGGACAGAGGATTGGGGGCAGCAGCTGCAGGCCACACGGAGAGTCTGCCGTGAACTGTTTACAGAGGGGCTACACCCACCCTCCCGGGGACTCGAGGCCCTTGGGGATGGCCAGGTGGCCCCACATCTGCTCTAGGGGGTCCTCAGGGTCTGGGGTGGGGTCCCAAAAACCCAGCTGTCACGTGGGGGCAAAGGTGACTGTGGAGATTCGAGGGAGCCCTGGTCTGCATGCAGACAGACGGACACAGTAGTGTCTGTCCATCTGTGGAGTGGAAGGTCAGAGCAGGTGAGGGAGGATGAGGGCCCCAAGGCCACCTGGGCAGGGAGGATGCCCTCTCACAGTGCGGGTGCCTGGGCAGGAGGCCAGGAGAGCCACATGGAGAGAGCCTGGAGGAGACAGGCCTCCTGGCCCCACCCCTTACCTGCTCTGTGCAGCAAGGGCCGTGCGCTGGCAGGGGAGCAGCTGCTGGGTGCGCTGGCCCGGCCGCCGCCCTCGGGGTGTGACCCAGCCTCCTCCGAAGCGCTGCCACCAGAGTGGAGGACATGCGGGCTCTAGGACCGTCCCCATGCCCCCCAGCTCCGCAGGTCCCCTCTGCACCACCTTCCAAGGGAAACCCCCTCAGACCAGAAGCCCCCGCCCCCCCAAACAGTGGCTGAGCTGGGGGAGCACTGAGGGCCACTGCTCGCCCACATAACAGGGCTCAGAGGAGGGTAGCCCTACCCGTGCCCTCACTTCCAGGGACCACCCAACCATTCCTCGTCCCTGGACACCTGTCCCAGGGCTGTGACAGTGAGTGGTCTGCCCTCAGATGGGCTCACAGGGCGCGTGTGCCTCACTGTGAGCGCCTGTGACCCTGTGGGGTGGGGCTGTGATGTCCTCCCCCAGCTCCCATCTGTCCTGTGGCCTGCTGTCTGGTTGCCCAGCAGGCAGGGCTGCGGGGGCGGGGTGCAGGGGTCAGGGGGTCAGGCTGCTCTGTGGGTCACCCCCCCTTGCACGTTGCAGCCCTGGGGGTGGTGGGCTGGGCCCTGGCATCCTGGAGCACCGGGGGGGCAGTCTGTGAAGGGGGGCTTTGGGGGCTGGGGGTAGAGGAGGGTCAGATGCAGTTCCCTGCAGGGCCCTCCCTCTGGGGGTCCTGGTCATCTGCCTCCTCCAGCTGGTTCCTGAGCAGGGAGATGCCCCTCCTGGCCCCCTAGGACTCAACAGGCCTGCTTTTCCTCCCTAAAGGAGCAAGTGCCAGAAAGAAAAACGGGGGGCAGGTGGGCTCCAGGCCATGAGAGGGGCCCTTGGTGGGCAGCCCCTGTGGGGGTGCGGAGCTGAAGCCAGGGTGGGGAGAGCGTGGCCGGTGCACCCAGGGGCCTGCCTTGGGGACCCAGCAGGGGCACTCACCTTGGGGGGGGCGATGTCCTGCCGTTCACCACTCGGAAAAGGCTCTGCAGCAGCTTCTCCCCCCAGTAGAGGTCACAGAACTTCTCAGCTATGGCCCCACAGAAGGTGGCGTAGGTTAGGTCTTTCAAGGCATAAATGTATTCCCCTGAAGGTGTGAGGGGAGTGGGGCAGATTAAAATGTGGGTGAGCCGTGTCAGGGGTCCCCCACTTTCCTCAGGAACGAGGCTGGTCTTGGGTTGGGGCGGCGGGCAGTTGGGATCTGTGACCCTCTCTGCTGCCAGATGACCTCTGGGGGACCCGGTTCTGTCCCTTGCTGCAGGAGAGTGGGACCCCCTTTGTGGTGACCAAAGCCCCTCATGCCAATCCCCCCCCACTTGTAGCACCCCCTCCTGGCCCCCGTGGCCCCAGTACCCATGATCAGCGCCTCCAGCCCATGGTCCAGGTAGCCGTCGAAGGCAAACTCCTCCCGGATGAGGCGCGTGGCCTCCTGCAGCGACGGGCAGGCTGCACTCCTGGGGGCAGGCGAGGCGTCCATGCCAGACAGACATGGCTTGCGGTCTGGTGGCCGGGGTCTCTCAGGGTGACTGTCTGTGGTACCCCTGGGGCTGTCCGGACTTGCCTCGGCCAGGGAGGGACTGAGCGGGGCTGATGGGGGGGTCTGGGGCTCCTGGCCTAGACCCTTGGTGGGCTTGCTCCTGGGCGGCTTGGCCAGGTGGTGAGGGCCCTGGTGGCCTGTGGGGGGCCCTGGGTTGCAGGGCCTGAGGCCACCAGAAGAGTCTCCAGGGGAAACTGGCTCCTCTGGCCCTCTCTCCTGTGCCTTCGGGGGTGGGCCTAGGGCAGAAGATTGAGGCGTTGCCGACGAGTGGGGAGCTGGGGGGCAGGGGCTGCCTTGGGCTGCCCTGCTTGGCTCCAGTTCTCCGGGGGGTGCCGGGGCTGGGAGTCCTGACCCAGGTCCAGGCACCAGCTGGTCAGGCGTCTCTGAGCTGGTGGCCGTGGCCTGGCCCCCAGTGGCCTTGTTCCCATCCATGTCCCTGTCCAGCCTGCCTTTCCTCTCCTCCGGCCCCTCTGCCAGCCCCTCGGACTCGGCAGGTGCGTCCCTGTGAGCAGAGAGTGTGCTCAGGGGGGGCTCCGGGACGAAGCCAGCTCCCGGCCACACCTGCCACTCACCTGGCCACATCCGCTCCCGGGGCGAGGACTATGGGCTTGAAGTGTGTGGCTGTGGAGGTGAAAGCCGGGGGCAGCTGCGAGGCCCCCACAGAGTGGGAGGGTTGAGCAGGCGCGGGTCCCTGCACAGCCACGAGTCTGGTGTTGCTGCCGACCTTCACGAAGCCTGGGACAAACTTGGGGTGAGAGTGGGTGGGGGAGGCAGGCTCCACGCCTGGGCAGGCTGAGGTGGTTCCTCCAGCCACCGGGGGGTGCTGTGATCCTGACCACAGGTCCCCAAATGCACTGGACCTCCCAGCCCCCAGGAACAGACTTCACAGAGAAAGGCCCACAGGGCAGCTGGTGCTGGGAGGGGGGCGGTAGCGATGAAACCCCCCCACGGACAATGAGGCAGGTGCACAGTGATCTCTGGAGGGGACACGGGGTGGGACCAGGACCGTGGGGTCGGTGATGAGGATGTGCGAGGGTGTGGGCTGGAGCTGCTGCGTGGCAGCTGGTGACACGGAAGAGAGCTGGGGGCCGGGCGTTTAGAAGAGACTGAGGCAGAGAGGGGGACCAGGCTGGTTGAGGGTCCCAGTGGAGTGCAGGTATGGCACCTCACTCTGGTGGGCAGGGCGGGCTGGCCCCAGGGGGACCCACCTGAGCTGGGCCTGGGATCGGGCTCCATGCTGGGCGTCAGCTCAAGTGCCGAGAATGCATTCTGGAGACTGATGGTCTCTTCCTCCTGGTGGACCTGGGGCAGAAGGACACGCCCATGGAGGTGACGCCACAGGCCCAGGGTGCTCGGTGCGCACTGTGCTCTGCTGCAGCCGACTCGCAGAGCTGGGCCTGCCTCTCTCTGGGGCGGGCGCCTGCGTGCACTCGTGTCCCGACCTGGCAGGGTTCGGTGGGTCTCTGGGGCTCGGGAACTGTGCCGTCCGAGGCCCTGGGGGTGCAGCGTGCCTGTCCGCTGCCCAGAGAGCCGACAGGACCTTGTGTAAACGATGCGGCTACCGGAGGGTCTGTGGGCAGGATGCCTGGGGGTGCCGCTGCCCTGCCCTGGTTCAGCAGGGCCAGGGCGTGGGCCTTCCGCTCACGACGGAGGGAAGGCTGAGAAGAACGTCATGTTGGAGTTACCCCCTCCCTGTACTCCACAATAAATGGAGATGAGACCCACACATTCTGGGGCCCCAGGGCCAGCTCAGGGGTTCGCACCTGAGCCTTGGAAGTGGTCCCATACCTTACAGGTAGACGCTCTCAGGTGGGCTAAAATCTCCCTGCTGTCCATGCCTCGCTGGAGGAGGTATCCACCACAGATCTGAAAGGACATGGGCTACATGTCCGACACGCAGAGATGTGGGCGGCTTGGCTACCGGCCCCACGTCATGCCAGACTGGACAGGAGCCTGTCAGCGTGCACCGTGGGGCCCCTGGGGCTCCTCTACAGGAAGACAGCCTGTGATGAGCGTAGGTGCACACTGAGCGCTCTCCTCGCGGCGTGTCCTCAACGGGGATAAAAACTGGACAGAAGTGGCCATGGCCTCTCCCCACCCTGCCCTGCTGACAGCTGCCCACATGCAGGGGTGGCTGCCGGGTGCCTAGTGCCGAGACAGAGGCTCGAGGACACACAGCCTTCCGGGCTGTCCCTCTAGAAAGTGTGAGGAGGGGTGAAGTCTCGGAACCACAGGCAGCAGGGGCAGAAGCTGCCAGCCCACGCGTGCCCAGAAGTACCCCCAAACCTCGGCCCAGAACAGAGCGATTCCCAGACAAGTACAGTGAAGGGAGCTGACCCAGGTGAGCCTGAGTCCGTGGGGCTGGGACAAAGCAGAGGCCCTTGCAGACAGAGAAAGGCAGACGTGGCCCCCGAGACCCCCAAGTACTAAGCGGGTGTCTGTCCCTGTTCTGAGCCTCCGCAGGGAGAAACGTGTCCCCTCTGAGTGAAGCTATGGGTCCTACAAGTTCCAGCATGCTCGTTTTGGGGGCCAGACAGGCCCTCACACCCAGGCTGCAGCCCCAAAGCCGTCTCCTCTCCCTGTCTGCACACGGCCTCTCCTTCTAAACGTCCCGTGGCCCTGGGTCAGAGAAACAACAGCGGGGCTCCCCCTGCACTTGTCACTTGGAAGGAGGGTCCCCCCACCTCTGGCCCACACAGGGTGAGGAGGCAGGATGACCCAGACGAGGGGGGAAGTCAGGTGTGGGGGGTGCTGGGGGCGGGCTCTGCTCCTCCCTGGCAGGGCCCGAGGGCAGCGTCTGGGCTGGCCTGCTACTCTGGAGGGATACTGGGGTGGTGGGCCCACCACAGATGAAAGCCCTGCCCTCCCCGCCCAGCGCCGGCCTTTCCTGGAAGCCACGTCCAGCTCCCCACCCCTGTGGGCACTGCCCAGGCTGCTGGGCCTGGCCGCAGGCTGCTACCTTGCTGGCCTCGGCCACCGATGGCCGCTCCTGGGCACTGCGTCTGGCCATTTCCAGCAGAAGGGTCTTGAGCCTGCGTGGCAGGGCCAGCTTGTGGTCTCGGGGGACGCCGAACTTGGCTGCCATCCACAGCACTGCGGCCACACAGTACACAGAGGCCTGGGGAGGGGAGAAGCCAGCCATGCTCAGCAGACGGGTCCTGGCCCCCACAGCCGCCCCTGCTGGGGCCCCACGGGTACCTCCTTGGAGCCCGGAGACCCCGGCCCCCAGGTGCGTGTTTAACGAGTGCCCGCAGGCCCTGAACACTCCAGGGCGAGCCAGCAACTCGGTGTCTGAGGCCACGAGTCCCCTGAACCAGGCTGTGCTGCCGAGCGGCTGACGAGAGGCTCTCTGAACGAAAGCCCGCTGCCCACACGTGAGTTTGTTCTGAATTCACTGATACGAAGCACGTGTGGCATGTAGTGTGTTCGCAGTCAAGCCCACCCCTGTGCTCAGTGCAGCATCCTCCATGGGGCCAGACGAGGGGGCGCCCGGGGCTCCTGGATGGAGCACTGGACAGAGAAGATGCGGTGCATGCACTACGGAATATCACTCAGCTGTAAGGCAGGCTGAAATGCTCCCCTTGGCGGCCACGTGGATGGACCCTGAGGATTCCGTGCGAACCCACGCGGTCTGATTAAGCTCCGCCACCTGACACAGCCAAACAGAACGGGCGTGGAGCACGCAGCTTAAAATGAACGGAGGGTCCGTTCTCTGCTTTGTGAGTTTCACAGAGAAATCAGTTCTCCTTGAGTTTTGGGGGATTTTTACCCAGCTCTGTCTGCGTCGCCCACGGGTGACGAGCAGGGGGTTCTGACACTCGGGGTCGGAATTTCCGTCCGTCCCCACCAGGAAGATGGTGAGAGGCAGACACCTGAGCGGCAGCTCCGAACCGGAGCAGCTGGTGAACTTGGATATTCCTCAGGCTTCAGAGCACTGGCCTGGGCTCCCTTGCAATTCAAGCACATTAACTTGCTTGATCATTCATCCGGCATGGACAAGACAGCTGGTCAGGCCCCGACTCGAGTGGCCCTGGCGGACGGCAGGGGCCAGCCGGTGCCCAGATACAGGGCTGCCGCCTCCCGCAGCACAGGGCACAGGGAAACAGGAAATGACTCGCTGCGAATTTGTTTATTAAGCTCTCGGGCAATCTGAGCCTTATGCGGAGACCACTGTGGACACGTGTGTGCGCGCGCTCGCACACACACACACACACACAGCTGTCAGAAACAACAGGGACCCGCCCATCTTTCCCCACCTGCCACCACCGTGACATCTTGGAAACGTCACACAAAACTGCAACCAGGACGTTGTCACCGACGCGGCCCAGAGGCAGGACGCTTCCTGTCCCGCCCCTGTCCCCATCTCAGTCCCTGGCAACTACTCCTCAGTGGCCACTCCCGAGATTCTGTCATTTCGTACATGGCACCACGTATGACAATGTGCAACCTTCGGGCGCTGACCTCTCTCGGCCCCGCCCAGGCCGTCACATTCCCGCCGTTCCTCCTGCCGCTGGGTGACTGTGGCGTGGCCGTCCGCTGCAGCCGAGCTCTAGCCCCCGGGGTTGTCGCAGGTGACGCTGCTGCGGATGTTCAGGTGCAGGGTGCTGTGTGAATGCTCCTCGAGCGTAAAGGTCCGGGAGTGCGATCTCTGGCTCGGGTGGCCGTGGCCCACTTGGTTTTGGGAGACACCACCCACTGTCTTCGATGGGGTGCAGTGCGCTGCGTTCCCAGCAGCGTGGAGTGAGAGGGCCCGGCCGTGCCACGTCCTCACCGGCATCCGGTGCGGTGAGGGCCTAGATCTCGGTGGTTCTGACAGCGGGGCCATGAGGCCTCCCTGAGGTGGCTCATGCTCCCTGGGGCCACGCGAAGCTGGGCATCTCCAGCGGCTTGTTTGGCCCATGGCTTCTTCTTGGGCGAGGGCCTGGTCAGAGCTCTGGCTCCCCTTTACGTGGGCCGTTTGCTTCCTTGCTGTTGAACTGTGAAGGTGCAGGTTCGAGACACGAGCAGCTTGTCACAGGCGTGTCTGCAAGCACCTCCTTCCCGTTGGTGGCTTCTCGGCGTCCCGACAGCCTCTCCTGCCAAGCAGCAGGGCTTATGAAGACTGACGTCATTTCTCCTCTTGGGGACCACGCTGCCAGCGCTGCAACGACACGCGCACTGCCTGGGCCTTCTGCGCGTTGCCTCGTGGTTCTGCATCTCCCACGTAGGGCTGTGGGCGACTTGGGGCTAGTTTTTGTGGGAGTGTCAGGTCTGTGCAAGGACAACTGTTATTTCCGTGCATGGACGTCCAGCAGTCCCAGCGTCACTCGTCACAGAGGCTGGCCTTGTCTGCTGTGTTGTCGGTGCTCCTGTGTCGAAGGTCACGGTTGGCTGTGTTCACGGGGACTGATGTCCAGACTCTGGTTCACTCCACTGACCCGTCCATCCGTCCTGCTGCCGAGACCACACTGTTTTGGTCACTGTGGCTTCACGGCGATTCTCGGAGGTGGGGGCCTCAGGTCTCCGACTCTGCTCTTCTCCCCCGACACCGACTTGGCCGTTGTCGTCTCTTCTCCATGCGAACCTCAGTGTCGGCCGTCAGCACCCACGGAGGCACCTGCAGGGACTTCGGATACACTGCAGTGACCCTGCAGGTCAAGTCGGGAGGACGGGCCTCTTGGTCAAGTTCAGTCTTCCTGTCTGTGAACAGGGAACGTGTCTCCATTTATTTAAATCTTTGTGGTTTGTTTCCATCAGAATTCTGTGGTTCTTCTCATGCAGGCCTTGCACGTATTTTGTTAGGGTTCCACGCAGTGACGTTTGGGGTGCTACTGCAAATGGGGCTGCGTTTCAGCTTCAGACTCCACTCTCACTGCGGGTGCGGGAAGGCAGCTGGCTTCTGCCCGCTCACCTCCTGCCGTGTGGCTTTGCTTTGACTGCGCGTCAGCTCCAGGTGTGAGGGTTCTCTGGGACCTTCTAGAGACAACCACATCACCTGTGGACAAAGACGGTTTGTCTCCTCCTCAGCCTGCGCCCCCATTTCCTTCTCCTGACTTTCTCGGTCAGGAAGGATCCCCGGCAGGGCGGTCAGCTGTGGGAGGGAACCCCCGGCCGTGCCCCACCTTCAGGGGGAACACCTAGTTTCTCACCGTCGGGCGTTTCCCAGAGGTTTCTGTGGATGCTCTTTATCAAGTTGTGGGCGTTCGCCCTGCTTCCCAGTTTTCTGAGCGCTCTGACGGCGGACGGGTAATGCATTTTGTTGGGTTGTGGGCAGACATCGACGTAAACATGCACTTGTTCTTCGGTCTATCGATGAGGTGACTTCACGAACAGGTTTTCATATGTGGAGCCGGCCCACGTGGTCAGTCTTGAGCTCTGATGAGGGTTGATTTATCTGCTTTTCTTTTTGTGGGCGAATTCACGGGTCGTGCGCCTGGCGTCACGTCTGAGGACGCTCTGCCCAGCCCTCAGTCCCGAAGATTTTCTTTGGTTTCTTCCATCAGCATTTCGTGGTTTTCACCGCAGGACCTGCACCTGCTTCGTTAGGCTGAAATCTACGTGTTTCATTCTTGGGGGTGATGTTAAATGTAATGTATGTCCAATTTTGGTGTTCATGTTCGTGGCTAATGTATAGAAATACCACATACTTCTGAATGTTTATCTTGTATCTTGTGGCCTTAGAGGATTTTGGGTAGATCCTAAAGTTTTTGG
Source organism: Macrotus californicus (assembly GCA_007922815.1). Lineage (NCBI taxonomy): Eukaryota > Metazoa > Chordata > Mammalia > Chiroptera > Phyllostomidae > Macrotus > Macrotus californicus. The sequence goes on from VMDR010000007.1 coordinate 222,443, forward strand.
GTAGGTTCCTTGGGATATCTTGGAATTTCCCATGCTGAAAATCATCCTCTGCCAACAGCATTATCTGTTCCTTCCTTGCCCTGGTGCCCTTTGCCTGCCCTTCCTATGTGACTGCCGAGCGGCACCAGGTGAGTGGGGTGTGGGGGCCGCCTGGTCCCAGGCTTAGGGGACAGGCACTGAGTCCCTCACTGAGCACGAAGCACCAGGGTAGCTGTCGGGTATTTTTTAGATGCTCTTTTACTGTGGAAGTTTCCTCTGTTTCTACTTTTCTGCGTTGTTCAAATTCAGGAATGGGGGCTGAGTTTTGCCAAGTGCTTCTGCATCCATTATGTGGCCACGGGCTTTCTTCCTGCTGGGCAGATGGGAGCTTCGTCGACGTGAGCCGAGGGGGCCCACTGCCGGCCCGGGCTCGCATCCCGGCAGCCCCGCTTCGGGGCGGCGCGTGGCTGGTGCCGTTCTCGACTGAGCTCCGCGTGCGTGGGTTTTAGTAAGGACTGCTGCCTTCAGATTCAGGAGGGATGTCGGCTGTGTGCAGAATTGTGTCCCGTCCTTGTCTGGTTTGGTGTTGGGGTGACGTCAGCCTCAGACAACCGAGTGGGCTGTGTCTCTCGTTCTCTGAAGTGTACGTGCAGCGTGGGGAAACCAGCCAAACCATCTGGGCCGAGGGATTATTTTCTGGGAGTTTTACAATAAAAAGCTCGATTTTCTCAGGAGTTACAGGGTGATTTCACGGTGGGTGGGCTGTAGTGGTTTTTTGAGAATCGGTCCTTCCGTCGGAGCAATGGGGGGCGCGTGTGCTCTGTGCTGCAGCCGAGGGGCTGTGGCCGCTCCCGGAACCGGGCACGGCGGCCTCTCAGCTCTGCCGGCTTTGCTAGCAGTCCGTTGCCTTCCTTGCTTCTTCCCAAGAACCAGCTCTTCGAGCCCTTTCACTGGCGGCCGCTCTGTCTGGTCCATGTCCCGGTTTCTGCTCTCATCTTCATCGCTGCTCGTCTTCCTCACTTCCTGCCTCTGCTCTGGGTCGGTTTACTCTTCATCTAGGTTTTGAGCTCAGCTAACGCAGTGGGGACTTCGCGCCTTTTCTTGCCTGGGCATCCAGTGCCACCGTGTCCCTCAGCCCTGCATTCACTGTGAACCAGGGTCAGGCTTGGCACCTGAGTGCCGATTCATTCGGTGGGAGACACTCCTGGTTCTCGGTACAGCGGCTGATCCTTGATAGGAATCTGGGCATTTTCACGTTACGACTGGATCTTATTTGACCAGTTTAGCTGGCTCTCTCCGACACCACTTTGGCAGGAAGAGGGGGCATCACCTTGTGATTGCCCAGTGCGGGCAAAGGTCCAGGCTCCCCACTGACTCCCGAGGAGGGGGCTCCTCCTCACTGCTGGATGGTGTGGGTGGGGGAGTACCAGCCCCAGCTGCTGCAGCCACACCTCAGGGTGCAGGTGGCCTCGTTACTGACTTACTGACGGTAGGGGGCGGCTGGGGGAGTGGGCCCGGGCCCCTCTGGCCTGCCCCTTCCTCTGGCTGGGAGCTGGGCTCCTGCCGGTGATTCCTTGGGTGTTCCCACTGAGGCTTTTGCGTCTCCGTGGTGAGGTGAAGAGAACGCAGGACACTCCCTGCCAGGCCCTTCCCAGCAGGCGCTGCTCTCCACCCGTCACCCCACCATCCTTTCCTGCCTGTTTTAGGGACCAGTGGGGGCTCTAGGTGTGCTGTGCTGGGAAAGTAGGGGGTGATGTTTCCTCCACCGTCCTGGAACTGGGAGTTCCACCTCGGTTTTGAATATAGTTCATTTGATTGTAAGTTGTACCATTTAACAAGTGCAGCCCTGGCTGGTGTGGCTCAGTGGACTGAGTGCGAACCAAAGGGTCACCAGGTCAATTCCCAGTCAGGGCACCTGCCTGGGCTGTGGGCCAGGTCCCCAGTAGGAGGTACGTGAGAGGCAACCACACACTGATGTTTCTCTTCCTTTCTTTCTCCCTCCCTTCCCCTCTCTCTAAAAGTAAATTAAATCTTAAAAACGAAACCAGAAAAAAACCCCAGAGCACAGCTATTCCTGAGATTTCAGTGGTGGGTTCTGACAGGCCGGTGCTCACTATCTGGCACTGTCCCCGCAGAGGTCCCCTCTTGGGATGAAACAGCCAGAGCCAGGCCGGGCTAGGGAGGCACCTGCCGGGGGAGGCTGCCCAGGCCAGGCTGAGCTGGGCTGTGGGCGCACGTGCTGCACTGGGGGCCACCAGGGCCCCTCTGAACCTGAGCCTGTCCCTTCCTCCCCTTGGGATCTCTGGACAGAAGGAGGTGGCATCACCGAGGCGGGGTGGGGTGGGTAGAGGCCACAGGAAGGGATGGGGGGTCAGGTACCTTTTCAGTCACCAGCTTCTGCTCTGCAACCTCAGGGGCCAGAAAGAAGGAGTCGGAAGTGCCTACGAGAGAGAAAACCCCGAACCCCCCTGAGCTCCCCTTTCCGCTTGGCGGCTGATGTGGGGACACAGCTGAGGGCGAGCCCACGCCCGCAGACCCACCGTCGGCAGGGGGCGGTCCGAAGAGCACAGCCCCGTCCTCGGCCACCAGCACGGAGTCCGGACACAGGCAGGCTGCAGTGGAAGGCATGGTCAGGGCAGTGGGCTCGCTGCGGGGACCTGTTCCCCGGAGGCCTGCAGGGACACGGTCGGGGGAGACGGCCCCCGTGCCACCCCTAGGGCCCCTGGGTCATCCCAGGGCACACAAGGACACTGGGTCCCTCGCTGGGTGCAGGAAAGGGGGCACTGGCTCGGCCTCCTATGCTCTGCAAAGGCACCAGGCAGACGGCCCAGGGAACGGGACACAGGGACCCTGAGCTGTGCCCCCCGCCCCGCCCCACCCCGCCCCAGAGCTGGCTGCTGGGGCACAAGAAGCAGGAAATGAAAAGTGTCTGAAGGAACAGGAGGAGGATGGGGGAGTCGGCCCACAGGCTGCACCCCCGGGAAGGGTCCTGTGGGAGGCTGGGGCCTGGCCCGACTGGACCCTGAAGGCTTGGGACCGTGGGACTCGAGAGCGGCCATAGGGCAGCGTGGGTCCTGTCTCCCCACCTCCCCCCACGACGTGCTGGCACCGCACACAGGCCGAGGACCCGCACACTGCTCTGCAGGACCGGACTTGGTGGCCACAGAGCACTGTGACACGTAGGATCCCCCCAGGCCACCTCCCCTGCTTGGGACAGCGTCTCCCTGTTCAGAGGGTGTGGGCCAGCCAGGCCACCACCTTCAAGGCCAGCAGTTTGGGCATGTGGCCCCTGCTGCCCCCACCCCCCATCCTGAGTCCAGAGCAGACACCCAGCAGGGCCCCTGGCCCCCGTGTGGTCACTGTGTCCACACGACCCACTTGTGGGACATGGACCTGCACAGCAAGCGTCACCTGGGTGCCGGCGGTGGGTGCGCAGGGCGCCGAGGCAGGCGTGGGCCAGGGCCCACAGCTCATACTCCTTGAGGGGTCGGCCCAGCTGGGACAGGAGGTCCTGCAGGGGGATGCCCTGGGGGAGGGACAGGCAAGAACCGCTTCAGACACGTGGGGAGTGCTCTCACGCGACACCCCCGCCCCCGTCCCGACAAACCTGTTGGAACCAACGCCCCCACGTCAAATCTGGGAGGACGTGGGGACAGGACCCTGTGCCCGGGGTGGGTGCGTAAAAACAGCTGCCGTGTGACCCAGCAACCCTCCTCTGGGCAGCCCCCAGAGCGCCCACTCACAGCAGCGTCGCCCACGACAGGTGGGAGGTGGGGGCAGCTGTGTCCATGGATGGCTGACGGCCACAGAAAACGTATCGGAGGACGCTGGGCTCAGTGGGGCCACCGGGGTGGGCTTTTACAGTCACCACACTGTCCACATGAGTCACCCTCAGGTGCGTGTCAGGATGTGCATGAAAATGTAAACCACAGGCTTTGCCCCCAGCCAACAAAGCCTGGTGGGGAACTGAGGGTTTCCGTGCCACCCGTGGTGCCAGGCCTGGTGCTGTCCCTGGGCCACTGGGTTTGGGCTACAGGCTCCCAGGAGGCTCTGTTCCAGGAGCTCATGAGGACACAGAGCTTCAGGGAGTGACTTGTCGGGAGCCAAGCAGAGAGTGTGTTCGGCAGGGCTATGCCCAGTGCCCTTGGCCACAAAGGGCCACTCCGAGTGCTTGCAGGGACTGTAGGAACACCCCCAACTCCCAGAACAAGCTTCTCACAGAGTCCCCTGTCCCTCACTGTCAAAGAGGGGGCAGTGCCAAGCCTGGGGGACCCTCTCCAGCCACAGGCCATGTGGAACACACCATCACCCACCTGCTCCGTGGCTCCCGGCTCTCCAGCTCCTTCTGGAATCTGCTTGTGGGTCCCCAATGCCCCCGGGTCTTGACCTGCATCTTCGGGGTCCTCAGCGCAGGGTGGGCGGCCTTCTTCCACAGGGCCCTCGCCAGGCATGCCGGCCTCCCCACCCCCACTGTGATCTGCACCTCGAGCCCCCTCCCGTTGGCGTTCAGGCTCCTGCTCTGGCCACAGCCTGGGCTTGGGCTGGGCCTTGAGGCTGGAAAGGCCATTTTTCCCCTCAGGAAAGGCCTTCCGGGGGTCTGGCGGGAAGAATTCAGACGTAGGCAGCTGGTTTTTCAGGCTGGTCAGCGGCAGGCAGAGGGCGCTAGCCTCGGGGCCCTCGGGCAGGAGCCGGGGGACTGTCTTCACTTTCCTCAGGCGGCCCCTCTCTGCGGGGCGCTGGGCGTCCAGGAGGAGGCTGGCCAGTGCCTCCTGGCTGTGGCTCTCTCCGTTTTTCACGGGAGGTGACAGCGGAGGCTTGGAGGGCAGGGCCCTGGGGTCACAGGTGGGGGCCTGGGACTGGCCCTGAGGGGTGAGGATGGCCTCTGGGCCAGCACTGTGGTCCCCGGGCTGCCTCTTGGGCCCCACGCTTCTCGGAGCAGGTCTCCCTTTCCAGGTGCTCTCGCTGACATCTGGACAGAAGCAGGACCGGTCACAGCCTCTGGCCAGGGGTGCAGCCCAGGAAAGCCACCTCTGAAGGGGCTCCTGCAAGACCTGCTCCCTCACCAGTTACTCGCCTGCCCAGACACACCTTGCTGCCTCGTTAATCACATAATCCCGGCTAATTAACAGGAAGCCCTGTCCCCCAGGGCCAGGCCAGCTCCCTGTGGGGGCTGCTGAGCTGTCTAATTTTCTCGTCCGAAAAGCACATCTGGTTTTATTTCAAGGATTCTAGTGAGATTCCCCACAGGAAGTGATGAAGTGTCACCGGGGCCCTACCCGCCATGCACGCTGTCTCCCTGTGGGCCGCCAGACACGTGGGCCACCCACAGGGACCCTTTCGCCTGCTCTCCTAGAGCCACACAGCGTAGCCAGCGCTGCGGCGTCACAAACAGCCTCCCCGGCAGACCTCATGCGCCCCTCCCCCGCAGGCACCGGCAGAGCACACGCTGGCGTTTGTCCAAAATTCGATCTGAGGCGAGTCCCATGAGAGCCCTGGAAACCCAGATGCCACGGCGACAGCCTGTGCGGTGGGGAAGTGATGTGCCACCCGACACGGCGGAAACAGTCTCACCGTGTTCCTGGGTGAGATGCTCAGGGGCAGAGCCAGGCACCCAGCCCCATGTTCTGCTGCTTCTCAACACAGGCTGGGCTCTCACCTCTGAGGGCAGCGCCTGCAGGATGCGTGTCTCCTGCATGGTGTGCTCTTCGTGTGCGGTGCTTGTGGACAGGGTGCAGTATGAATAGGTGTGTACAGCTTCCACACGTGTGTGATCCAGGTTAACGTTTGTGCACATTCATGGGCATGCATGCGAGTGGGTGTGTGATGCACGCCTGAGCATGTGCACACATGTGCATGTGTGTGGCATCCTCACCTTGGAACGCTCCGAAGGACTCGATGGAGAGCACCCTCCTCCCGACAGCTGAGAGGCTGCGGCACAGGCGGCAGGAGGACGCGAGCGGCATCTTCTCCTCGCACAGCGCGATGACACTCTGCACACAAGGGCGTGTCACTTGGGAGCCTCCCCCCCCTCCCCCCACAGGCCCTTTCTCCGATATAAAAAGCAGCACGTCTGGGACGACAGAAAATCAGGGGGCTGTTTAGCCCGTGAGAGTTACCAGCCAAATCGCTTCTTCACAAAACGTGTAAACAAGACAAGTCATCACTTAAACAAGATGCTGTGCCACCAAATCCCAGGGCGGAGCCCGAGCAACAGGGGGTGGGGGCAGAGGAAGGCCCAGTGCGTGCGCAGCGCGTGTGTGCAGCGTGCGTGGGCGAGTGTGCGTGCGCGTGGCTCCCAGGCATCCGGCCGCATGGACGGTGCTGGGGCTCAGCCCCTCGGTTGAGACAAGGGGACGGTGGGCGAGTTACCTCGAGGTCTGGCCGGTCCCGGGGGTCCTCGGCCTGCATCTGGTCCAGCAATGCCTCCAGGTCTCGGCTGAGCTTGGGCCCCGGCTCTGCCACGTACTCGAGGGCGGCCTTCAGCGTGGCCCCCAGGGAGTAGATGTGCGCCTGCGGAACCGGAGAGGCCGTGAGGCCCCGGGCGTGAGCTCCTGCCCCCTACAGCCGCTGCCCACAGGCCGGGAGCACGTGTTTGGGAAACACGTCTGCTCCTTACGGCATCCTGCCCCACTGCGGTGACTGTCCTGGTACTGAGCCACGCCCAGGGCCCCGCTGCACAGCCAGTGGCCCCTGACCCTCCTGGGCACAGGCCCCTGGGCACCCTGCCCTGATGGTGCTGTGTCTCTAAAGGCAGAGACTTTGCATGTATTTCTGTGCTCTCTTCTTTAAAACCAGGTATGAGCCAGAGGAGAGATGGGGTCTTAGTTTGAAAGTTGGGGTACACGCGAGTGCGAGCTCTTCAGGCTGAGCACGCTGGGACAGTGTGGGGGAGGGGCGCTGCCCCACCCCAGGTACATGGGGCTGATGCCGACACGCTCCTCTGGCCCGACCAGCGGGTGCAGACCTGCTGCTGGGCGCGCGCGCGCGCGCGCGCGCGCGCGCGGTCTCGAGCTGCTTGCATGTACGCGTCGTCAGGAGCGGGACCGGCGCTTGTTCTCTGCTCGCGGGGCACTTGATCTCCCCCTTGATGTCCATCCGCAGACTTCGCCTGCTCCAGGGCTATGGGCACAGCAGGGGCTGGCCCCTGGGCTCTCCGCCTGTCCCCCGTCTTTTAACTTTGTTCGTGTGTCTTTTGACATTCATAAATTTTAATGTTTAATTTGGGAAATCAATTTTCTTTAGAAGCTTCTTAGGATGCCCTTCCCCACCCCAATGGTGATAAAAACCGCTTTCTTCTGCTGCTCATGTTTTTAAAGTTTGCAAGCATCTAGAGCTTCAGTCCACTTAAATCCGTGTGCAGACTGGACACTGGCATCTGGAAAGGAGCCCCCACCCCTGCACCCCGAACTCCGTGCTGCTCTCGGCCCCGCCTCCTGCCACACTGGTCTGTTTCCCCCTCTGTCCAGACTGGGCTCCTGCAGTGGCTTCAGAGCGTGTTGGGGGGACAAGTCAACCTTCATCTCTTTATTTTTCCCAGTTTATTTTCACATTTGTCAGATTAAAAAAAAACAAATACAACTTCCCCCATTCTCATCCCAACAGCAAACCAAAACCAGCTGGAGTTGTGTTCTGACTGCACTAACGCTGTAGAATTTGGGGAGGCCAACATCCTACAAAATAAATTCTGAGGGCATCGGCAAGACAGTGGAATCACATGTCACAGGGGAGCAGCCTCCTGGACCACAGTGTGGCATCTGCTGTGGACAGAGCACCACACACGAGGGACCTGGCACAGTGACGCCCACGTGGGCGGCAGATAGGAGGCAGACAGACCTGGGTCCTGGCTGTGGACCCTTTATCTACACTAACTTGGAAAAACAGAGGACAAATAAATAAAATCAGAAACGGAAGAAGAGACGTTACAACTAACTCTGCAGAATTGCAAAGGGCCGTAGGAGGCACTGCAAGCAAATACATGCAAACTGGACAACCCAGAAAAAACGGATAAATCCCTAGCAGCACACAACCTAGCGAGACCGAATCACGAGGGCATGGGTAATCCAGCAGACCGCCCCTGGGCAGGGCCCTGCGTCACTGATCAGAAGCCTCCCCACACAGGGCCAGACGGCTCCCCTGGTGAGTTCTGCCGATTATTCGAAGAGGACTTAATACCAGCCCTCCCCTAGTTCTTCCAAAACCCTGGAGACGGAGGAGCACTCCACACTCATTTTACGAGGCCAGCATTACCTTGCTACCAAAGCCAGACCGGGCCGCTGCAGCCAAAAAGAGGCTAACATCCCCAACGGTTGTAAATGTGTAAACTCTCAACAAAGTGCTAGCAAGCCAAATTCAAGCGTGTGTTAGAAAGCTCCTGCGTGGTCAAGTGGGGTTTGTTCCAGGACACGAGGCTGGGCTGCACCCGCAAAGCCACCAGTGTGAGACGTCACGTAAAGAAGATGAAGGTCAGGTGGGCATCTCGGTAGATTCGGAAAAGCATCAGAAAGCATCCAACACCCTTTTGTGATAAAAAGCCCCCCCAAACGGGCACTGGAAGGAGTGAACTCAACATCGCACGGACGACAGCCCGTGGCGGACGGCACGCTCTGCAGCGAAAGGCTGGCGGCCGCTGCTCTGAGACCAGCGGGAGCCGGCGCCACGCTCACCCTGCCCACCCCTCCCACCCACGGAAGTCCCTGCCAGAGAAGTCCAGCGAGAAAGAGCAAGTCCTCAGGACAAAGGAAGAAGGAAAGCATCTCCGTGCACACACAGAAAATCCCGAACACCTGCCACCCAACCTGCTAGAACGCATCAACGAACTCAGTCACACCTCAGAAAACAACGTCCGCAGACAACGAGGCACCTGAAAAAGATAAAAGGAGCAACCCTACTCAGCAGCGTCAACAGCAGTGACAAGCTACAAAAGAAAAAACCAGCAAGTAGGACCGCACCAACCAAAGAGCTGCTCAGGGAAAGAGTGAGCGGGCCGGACGGAGAAACTGCTCGCAAACCACGCTCCTGCGGGGCGGCTGAGGCCCAAAGCTGTAAGGGACCCTGACAGGTCAACAGCAGTACAACGATCCAATCAAAAAATGGGCAGAGGAGCCGAAGAAACATCTTTCCGAAAAACCCTGCAGAGGGCCAACAGGCACGTGAAAAGCTGCTCCACGTCACTGATCATCAGGGAGATGCAGACCAACCCACAAGGAGCTGTCACTCAAAAGAGGGTCCCGGGCCCACTCAGCAGAGCAGTGGCCTTCTGGAGGCCTTGGTGGCCGCAGCCTGTGCGCGACCTCCAGAGTGAGCAGGGACAGCTGCCGGTCACTCATGGACTGTTACCTGCAGGCTGCCACCCACCTGCTAGTCCTCGGGGCACGACGGTCCCTGCCACCACCACTGCTGATTTCAGGCACTTTCAATGGGTTGAACATAGAAAACTCACACTTCAGAAAACACACACACACGACTGTGCAGACAGCCACCCGTCCACACACCATGTCGTCACGGGAACCCGGCTGCCCAAGGGAGTGACGGGGTGGGGCGCCCACAGGCAGCTGCGCAGGGACGCCCCCACCGCAGCGCTTTGCTGGTTCACCCCATGCTGGCTGCCCACCATGCTCACCCACTAAGGCTGGCCTGCTGCCACTTACCTCAAAGGTGTTCCCAGTCACGTCAAACTCTGGGGGCACAAAGGCACCCTCGGGATCATCTGGAGGAGAGAGAAGATGCTATCAGATTTCTGCAAGGCCTGTGGGGGGGAGGCGGCAGTCCCGGGGCAGTGGGGACAGACCCCCAGCCCTGAGCTCTCCAGGGGTCGATTCTGCCTCCTGCCCCTTCTCTGTCCTGGTCCCTGAGGGAACAGAAACCGCCGCCCTCCCAGCAAGTGTGGGAAGGTGGGTCCAAAGAGGAAAGGGTTCCATCTTCCCCAAGGAGGGAGCTGAGGGCATCAGAGCCCTACTGGGGTGCGGGGGCAGCCCGGCCCGTCCTTTGAGGGGGCCGAGTGATGGGGCTGGGGGACCAGCACCCACCAACAGGGCCTGAGCCCACGGAGCTGCAGGCCCCACTGGGACACCTCGCCAGATGTGCCCAGGCCTCACCGCTGAGCTGCTCCATGAAGCAGACGTTGCCGCTGGTGTTGAAGGCCAGGGTGTCGGGCGTGATGCAGAGCGTCTGGAAGATGGCGGCGTGGGCGACACTGCGCACGGACAGGCTGCCCTCCAGGCACACGGCCCAGGCCTCCTGCTCACTGAGGCCGCTGTCCCGCAGGGAGAGGATGTCGGCCAGGGAGACGTTCTCCTGCCAACACAGGCTGGGCTGACACGGTGTGGGGATGTGCCCTCTGCCACAGGGAGCCCCAGCCCCGGTGTCGAGGCCAATTCTGAGGGGGCCGACAGGACTGTGGCACAGCCTTGTCCTACGTCAGGGAGGGATGTGGCGAGGTCTTTACAACGAAACAACAACAGAGAGTCCCCCACTGTGTCCAACGCCAGCAGCCCCAGGGCGTTCAGCAAGAGGAGGTGCGGCCAGGACCTGGGCCTTCGTCCCCGTGGCCCCACGAGGGGCCACCGCTTGCTGTGACACCACTGACCACACACAGCCTGGCATGTGGGGCATTCCCCCACCAGGCTGCGAGCCGAGGAGCAAGACGTCAGATGGGGAATGGGGTCACCCCAGGAAGATGCTTCTGTGCACAGACAGCCAATAACAGGCTGACATGTGTAGTCCCACGGCACAACGGGACACGCAGCAACACACATGTGGCCTACTGGCTGTGGAGTGGCTGGAGTTCGCTCCAGGCAGTTCACACAGGGGTCACAGCCAGTCCCCGGGCCTCCCCTGTGCAGGTGAGAGCCCAGCCAGGACCGTGTCACCGACAGGCATGTGCCCACATTCTGTCACGTGCATGTCACACCCCTCTGCACACACAGACACCAACAGGTGCCCACATGCACCCTGACACAGTGTCTCATACACGCCAGACACCTTGGACCTCAGCCCTCCCCTGCTCGTCCGTGTGTCCCTGGGCCTAGTCCCCAGAAGGGAGGGTGGATGAGGGGGCCTGCCTGGGAGCTGGGCTGGAGGAACCATGTGGGGGCGGTGGGGGGAGTATGTGGTCTCTGAGGAAGATGGAGAGGGGGACGGGCTGGGGGTTGGTGCAGAAGAGGGGCCAAGCCCCCTGCAGACTCGGTGCTCCCCTGACCCCCCCCCCCCGCCACAGAGCTCCTAGGGCAGCTCTCCCAGCAGACAAGCTGTCAGATCCTAAACATGGCAGGGACCCCATTCTAGGGAGAGAGGGAACAAGGGGCTTCACTCAGAAAAGCAGAGAGAACAGTGACTGGTGGCCATGTTGGCTAAGCCTCCGGGTCGGCCCGGGGGTGGTGGGAGTGGGGCCCAGGGCCCAGGCTCTGGGCTCCGCGATGCCCTTGCCCCGGCCCTTCCAGCTCCATCTGTGGGGTGGGGGCCGGAGGGAAGGGTGGCTGGTGGGAGCTGGTCCAAGACGTGGCCACAGGGACCCGGAGCTCCAGAGCCGAGAGCCCCTGGTTGTGTCCCAGAAACAGATCCTTGTGAGGAAGGCGGCTGGGCGTGCTAAAGGAGAACCCAGGGCCGCGAGCAGAGCGCACGATTCGAGTGGGGTGTGGGGGCCAGGAAGCCCCGCTTCCACCTGAGGTCCCGGCCACAGGTCTTTCCGATTGGGCCAGCCTGGGGCCTCCACTCCCCCGGGCTCCCCACAGGCCTCAGGAAACGCTTCCAGCGATGCATGCTGGCCGGGTGAAAGGGGAGCCCTGGCACCTTGCACACACATGCACACGTGAAAATGTGCCTGCACATGCCACACTCACCTACACAGTGCACAACAGATGTGCACGCCTGAACACACAGTGCTCACGACACCACACGCCGCACACACCTGCATCCCACACAGACAACACACACGTGCACCAGCACACACAAATGCACGAAGCACACATGACCACATGCCACACACACACACACACACACACACACACACACACACACACACACGTGTGCCACACACTAATGCACAATGCAAAGGCCACGTGGGTTTGCACTTCGGGGGGACGAAGCCGGCCCACAGTGGGAGTCTGGCCTGGCCCCCCCCCCGCCCACACAGCTGCTGACGGGCACATGGCCAAGGGGGGCGTGCAGGCGGCCTGCGTGCAGGGGGCAACTCCTGGCCCACTGCTCACTTCCTGCTCAGGCCCAGCCCCGCCTGCCCTGCCCTACGGCCCCTGCCCCTGTTCATGGTGGGGGCCACGAATCAGGGGCTTCTCTGCATGATTTTACAGGGGGACACCCTGGGGTCCCAAGTCACTGCTTCTGTGTGGCTGAGCCCCTGAGACCCAGTGGCCAGCTGCTGTGCAGGCCCAAACAGAGCCCAGGACACTGCTGGCTTCCCAAGAGCAGGGCCCCATGGGGCCTCGGACCCCACTCCTTGCCATCCCTCATCAAGACAGGGCCTGGGTGGGCTGTGGGAGAGGCGTGAGGGCAGGGCCCCCCAAGTCCTGTTCTTCGCAGGGTGGGAAAGTGTGGTCTCCACCCTGTGGCCCTTCCTGGCTGGGAGGCAGGTGCGGGGGTGGGGGCTGCTCCCCAGGGCTGGGTCTGGTTGCAGCAAGGACAGACTCTGGGCTAGGGCTCCATGGGACCTGGGGGTTTGGCACGGGGCCTGCCCACACAAAACCCAGTTGCTGCTGAGGTCTGTCAACAGCCCCCAGGCCTGTGAAGAGGTCCCTCCAGCTGTTGGACCCCCCAGGCCTGGGGAGCGCTGTGCCCCCACTGGGGGTCTGCCTGCTTGCCAACTTGTAATGAGGCCCCCCCCCCCCATGGGCGCTCTCCTTGACTCTGCAGCTGCCGGCTGCTCTGAGCTCATTTCCGGATGTCAGATGAACCCCCTAAGGCCCAGTGGAAGTGCCCCTCCTCTTGGGGCTCCTGGCCGTGTGCTCCTCTGGGGGTGCGACAAGGTGCCTTCTGTCCGCAGTGGGCTCCCCGAGCCCAGCCCGCTGCTCAGCCGTGCACAGTGCAGGCGGAGGGGGGGATCTCGCTCAACTGGGGAAGGGTAAGACCACTTCTTACCCCTCAGGGGAGGCTGGGGGCTAGGAGATGCCCTGCCCCATCTCCCTGGCCCAAACCATGTGTCACCTTCCTGTCCAAGCCTGCAGCCCAGCCCCTCGGCCCCTTGACGGCTGGCACCTGCCTCGCCTGCAGCCACTGTCCTGCCTGACCAGCTGCTCTGCCTGACCCTGACACCCCCTCCTTTGCTGCCTGCAGGTGACTGGGGACCGGCTAGGCTGTCACCTCCAGGGCCACGCCGGGTGGTGCCAACCCCTCACCATGTCCCCGGGGGCTCCCAGCAGAGTCCTTGCACGTGCCGGCGCCCACGGGACACACACTAGTGTAACAATGCTGGGACGCAACTGTGGCCCCTCCACATCACACGGAAGGAACGCTGCTTTCCACAGACTGCCCCCCCCACCCCGCCCGTGCCCCCTGCCGAGAGGGTCTTGCCGACCTGGCGCCGTGGAGAGGCATCTGTAGCCGTGTGTGTTCTGTGTCCACTTCCAGTGATGTCCGACATCTTTCCATGCACTCACGGACCACCTCGGTTTCCTCAGGGGACCAACATTCCAGGTGTGGCTGGGGGTCCACAGGATTCGATTTCTTGACCTCACTGCACAGTCCGTTGTTGTAAGTGGCAGGCTCCTGTGTCCCCTGAGGCTTGTACGGGTCCTGGGTCTGGTGCCTGCCGTCCCTCTCTGGGGCTGCCGTGTTCACCATCCCAGCTCCCCATGTTCCGTCAGCAAGCCTGCCCAGGTGACATGCAGCTGGCTCCTCCCTCACTTTGCACAGGATGGCTTTCTGGATGCCACCTGACTACGTGTTGCCGGAGCAAGCAGTCACGTGTCCCTGGCATACACTGAAAACCGTCACGCTGACCCAGCCGAGTGTGGGGGTGCAGGGGGAGCTGGTGGGCTCTCAGGAACAGGCCGCACCTGCTCCAGGGCCTGGGCCCCAGGGACTGGCCTCCTGTCCTGGGAGAGCAGCGCCTATGTCTCCGGAGGGGCGAGAAGGTGGAAGGGCCCCTTGGGCCCTCCTCCTGGCTGTTGGGCAGTGGGACCACAGGGACATCCCACGTCACCTGGAGGCCTCGGTCACAGGATAGTGGGCATCCCTGACCCCGTGCACTGTGCACAGAGGGGCACCATGGACACCTCCCACAGGAAGGAGCCAGGATTCGTGGGGAGGGTGGCGGCTTTGGGTCCGGTCCTGGCTCCGGTCCTGTGTCCTTGGCCTGGCCCTGCTCAGCGTGCCGGGCACAGAGGAGGCCATCCGTGTGGGCGGCTGGCCCTGTGTCCACCGTGCCGGCTCGAGTCATCTCGCAGATGTCCTGGAACGCGTCCTCGGGGGGCCGTGAAGGCCCCATCAAAGCCACGGAGATAGGCAAAGGTTTATTTATTCCATTGCCTCTCTGCAGCTTCTCTCATCAAATCCAGGTCACCGTGGGGAAAGGGGGGGCAGCTCCAGCCCCCGGGCACTGGCTCAGCAGTCCCTGCAGCCAGCAGGGGCTTTCTGAGACAGACTGCCGCCCAGAAGGAAGGACTGAGCTTCTTTGGCCTGAGCTCCAGGGGGGCGGGCTGGGGAGGGGCAGGCAGGGAGCCAAAGGCCGTGGGTCCTGCAGCCTTGCTGGCCACGAGCCTTCTCTCCCCAGGAGGCCCTGGCCAGTCTGGCTCGCTCAGACAGGCACGTGGAGGGTCCCCACCAGCACCAGCTGCGTGGAGGGAGGGCGTCCAACTGGCTGCATGGCACTGGCCCTCAACGGCCCTCAACAGTGATCGGGGAAGCCCAGGGCCCCGGGGCATTTGCCTGCTAGAGGCTTGGAGGGTCCTCTGCCCAGGACCAGCAGCCTCATGGGACGAGAGCGCCTTCCTGGAAGCGGCTGCAGCCTCTGGGGTCACCTCTCGTGCACAGGGGCCTGGTGACCTTAGCCTTTGCTCATAGTCATGAAGCCTATTCCTTGGACCCAGAGCCTGGAGGCACTACAGGGAAACCAGAGCCACAGGGACCCACCCAAGCCCAGTGGGGGCTGGCTCCTCTGCCACGCTCGCAGGCATCTGACTAGGTTGACGGCGAGAAACCCCATGTAACAGACCCCTGTGCATCTTGTGGGGGGAAAGGGGGCTCACTCATGCCCCCGGCAGGACGCAGTCCTGTCCTTGCACCTCCCCCCCAACCCCCCCAGCTCCTCCAGTCCAGCCGGACCAACGCGGCTCGGCAGACACCTCTCGCTGACCACCTCGGGGGCTGCAAAGAAACAGGGCTCATGCCCCCAGGTGCGCCCCACACACCACTGCCTAGCACCGATGAGGGGTGCCCCCTCTTCGCAGAGCCTCAACTTCAGTGATGGGGCCCCCACGGCTGTCCTGGGAGGCATTCCGGAGCCCTGCCCCCTCCAGGGGAAATGGTTTAAGACGGTGGCGGGTGAGGGGGGCGGTGGTGGTGAGACCAGCTGGGGGTCCTCCTACCTCCAGGACCTGGCCCGGGGGCCGGAGCCTGGGAGTCGGGAGACACCCTCCCCGGGGACTCTCTGCGGACCCCTCCTCCAGGGAAGGTGTGGGGGCCCACCGTGGGGCCGGGGACTCACCTCATCCTCGGGCAGAGTCGGGAGCGGCTCGAAGTCGTAGAAGTCCAAGTCCTTGCCGTCCTCCTCGTAAAAATCCGCCGCGGCCGGGTCCATGGCCTGCATCCTTCGAGCGCGCCGGCGGCGCCCGGCCTCGGCCGGATCTGGCTCCGCGCTTCGCGCCGGGCACGCGCCCCTGCCCGACTCGCTCGGCCTTTCCGCGGCCTCTGCGCCCGGGTCTGCCAGGCTGCCTCCGCTCGGGTCCGGCTACGCGCGCCCCGGCGCCATGGCAACGCGCCCCGCTGCCCCCGCCCGCTGCGCCCTCCGTGCGCCCCGCCCGCGAGTTTGCCGCAGTGTCGCCCGAGCAGGGAGCGGGGACTCCTGGGGCCGCGCTGGGGGGCCCGACGCTCGCCAGGCCGCGCCCACTCTTGCGGGTGTTAGCTTCCCTTGGGGACCTTCGCCGGTTTCTGGGGGGATGAGCGGCGGAGGGGCGGCCGGTGGGGGCGGGGCCAGGCGTGCGGCCCGGGTGCCGTTCCCAGAGGCGCCGCCGGGGGCCGCGCTCGGTCGGGCGCGCGGTGGGACGAGGGCCGTGGTGCACCCCAAGGGCAGCGATGTGCGGGGAGTCGACCCTCAGCCGGGTCGTTGCCCGCCTCACCCCTCCGGCCCGGGGCGGGGCTGCCGCAGTGCCCGCGGGGGTGGTGGCCCCGGAGGTGCCCGGCCCGGTGGGGAGAGGCGAGGCGGGCAGGGACCTGGCCGAGCAGCTGGAGGGTGGCCAGCTTGTTGGCTCGAATTAGGGTCCCACGGACGCCATGTGGGGACCAACAGTTACAGCTTTAGCCGCAGCTGGCCGGCCAGCCAGCCGCTGGGTGTGGGACAGAAGCCCAAAGACCAGACCCCTCGCCCCCTTTGGCCGTCCTGCAAGCTCCGAAGTTCAGCCTTCACTGCTCATGAGGGTCCACTGGCTGGGCAGTGCTCAGCACCGTGGCGAGCCTTGCCACAAGCTAGGCCTGGGGTTGGGCAAGGAGCCAGACCCACCCCACATCCACAGCCTGACAAAGAGCCGGGGCGCCCACCACCCACATTTCCACTGAAGGGTGGGTGGTAATCTCCTCATCCTTGGTCGACCAGGAACGCCCCGCCCCAGCCCTTCTGAGAGCCGCGCTGTGGGCGAGGTCTCCCCCCGGTGGCCAGCCCTGTCCCCACAGCCCAGCCTGGCCAGGCCTGCAGCAGGGGCTCTATGAATGAATGCTCCTTGTGTGAACGAGGCAGGGCTGTGGCTGGCTCTTCTAAGTCCCCGGGGGGCAGCAGGCAGGGACACTAATTCCTAAGGTTCTGTCCTTGGGTCAGGCTGCTGTGGCCCAGGGCCATCTGAGGATGTGAGGGGCTCCCAAGTCACCAGAGAAGCAGATGGGCAGTGGGTGCTGGGCAGCTTTACCTTGTGTGCAGTGCTGACCCTGGGCCCCCCAGCTCCACCAAAGCAGAGGTTGGGGGCGGCCTCCCCCACCCGAGGCATTTAAAGCTGGGAGCAGCAGCCAGGGTGGGTGGAGTGGGGCCGGGGCACCAAACTGGAGGAAAGGCACCTCACGGATGTGTGACTCGGCCTGTCGGCCCCTGAGCTCACTGTGGGCACTATGCAGGGTCTCAGACGGTGGCTGACAGCCCAGGCGGGCCCTGCTCCAGGGCTCTGGGGCTCCAGGTGCACTCCGTCCTCAGGCCCTGGGTCCACAGCGCTGAGTGCCCTCTGATGCAGGGCAGGGGGCGGGGAGGGTGGGCTGCCCCCTCCCTTTGTCGGGGGCTGGGAGAACCCTGGGCACCAGCAGCTTGCTGCAGGGCCTCGCCGGGAAGGGCGTGGGGCTTTGCCACCTGGTTCTCGGGTCACCGTCCAGCCTGCCGAGGGCCCTGGGGTTAGGGTGAGGACTGACTGGGACAGGGCAAAAGTCGAGTCACAACTGAGGGGGGAGTAACGTTATGTGTGCCCCCGGGCACGATGACACAGCGCCTCTCTCAGGAGAAGGTGCATCCAGTTTGGGTAAAGTGCAGAACGGATGGGCTGCCGCCATCTGCCGAGTCAGCCTTGGCCGCGGCGGCCTGAACGCACGGCCTGTCTCCACAGCAAGCAGGACAGGGACGGGGCGCAGGGCCTGGGGCGGGGTGCCCTGCAGCTCCTCCCACCTGCCTGCTTTCAGGACGGAGTTGGGGGTCAAGGCCTTCCTGTTGGCGGAGTGGTGAGAGACTTTTGCTGGAAATTTGTCTTCCCAAGTGTCCGACAGTGGCCTGCTGCACTCCAAGGAGGAGGTGGTTTTGGCCTCCAACGCAGTAGGTGCCGGATTAAAGCTGTTGGCTAAGGGCCTGGCTCCCGAGGTCGGGGCCCTGTGGACCAGGCATCCACACCGGAGCCGACAGGACAGCCAGACGTGTGTGCAGGCAGCCGCGCAGCCCTGGTGTCCGCTGGAAGGGACTTCCAAGTTCAGTCCCCAACAGGGCTGAACCCTCACTGGTACGGCCCCCGGGCCGGCCTCCGCACGGTCTCTGCACGTCCGGGCTGGGCCTGCGGCAGCCTCCTTCCCAAGGCCTCTGTCAGGTGCTGTCTGAATCCTGCAGGGGTCCCGGAGGCCCCGGCAGGTGGTCTTCTCACCAGTCTCACTGACCACCCCCTTCCTGCAGGGCCCTCTCTGTGCATGGCCACTCTGCTCCTCTGCAGGTCAGGGCGCTGAGGTTTGGGCTTGACCCGCTCACTGACCTCTCTCCCCGCCAGGGCCCTATAACAGGAGCCCCATGGATAGGGCCTCCTGCCAAGCCTGCTCCGTGCCGGTCTCCAGCCCTTGTCACATTCAGTCACTGTCAGGACCTGGTCTTGTTCCCCGAGCCCCGTCTCTCCGCAGGGGCTCCTCCAATTTCCGGGCACACAGCTGGCCCTCAGCGTGGCCAGGCTGACCCGAGGCCCATGGAGCAGGGCCTTCGAAGCCTGGGTGCTCACTTTCCCTCAAATGACTCGAAAAGCTGCCAAACCCTCTGCACATTTTGAAGTCGACACCCAAATTCAAAACAAAAAAGCATGTAAAATGTAAATAACTGCGACGAACGCCGTACCTGGCGTGATGGAAATGTGGACACCTCGAAGTGAAGCTGTCTGTCGCTCTGGTAACCAAGCCCAGAAGCTAACCCCCAGCGTGGTCTTGGTGCCCACCGTCGGCCACTCGCAGAAAACAGACTCACGGCTTTCCGTGCCAGTCGGGCCCTCCTCAGGGCGCTGCTCGTTCGACTCCTGGCGGCCGCCCAGTTTCGCCCAGAATTTGGTTCTACTCTGACGTGTTTATGCTGGAAAGTTTCTGCACGTCCCCTATTGCCCCTTCTGGCCACAGGCACGCATGTAAGTTTTAACAGATGGAACATTCACTAAGTAAACCTATTAAAACTTGTTCCCAGCGGCCATGAGACCTTCGTGCTCCTTGGGTAGAGCAAGTGCAGCTCTTTCTCCTGGAGACGGGGGCAGACCCAGGACGGAAGACCCCCTGAGCGGCTGCTGCATGCTCCGTGGTCGTCCCCGTTTCTGCGTCCTGGCCGTCCCTGTCCTGCCTGCCGTCTCAGTGGGGAGGAGGAGCCCCCCTGCCCCAGACCAGCCTGACTGCCCCCCATCAGGGATGCGGCACCTGTGGGGCCAGCCACCCCCCCTCAGGGGTCTGGGCCCCCGGTTCTAATAGCCCCACGCCTCTCCCGTGGTCCCCAGGGGTCTCACGCTGTCCGCCTTCACCCTCCTGTGGGCCTGCGGCGTCCGAGCACCCAGGTCCCCGGCACGGCCGTCCTCTCTGCGGGAGTCGCTGTGCGGCTTCTGCTTTCCTGCTGGCCCAGGCCGAGCTGTCCCTTTCACTGCAGGGTGTCGCGTGGACCTGCCACCTCCTTGCTGTTGCAATCACACAGATGTGCAGCTGAGCCACAGCTCCCAGGAGGGGACACGCAGGGACCGGGGCTTTCGTCTCACCCCACACCGCCCTGAGCGGCCTGCGCCGTAACAGCGGGCCCTCGCCCCTCGCACGGCCCTTGCTGCCCTCCTGGGGACTCACGGTGCCTCTTTACAGGGCTTGAGGGACAAAGGGGTCCCCAGGCCAGCTGCCCTGCTCTGTACTACACCTGAATTGGGAATACTTGAAGACCCCAAATGTGACCTCCCCTCTTGGGGAGCTTGAGAAAGACTGGGGCCCCCACTCCATGAGAATCTGTCCAAGATGGGTGGCCTGGGCAGGATTGGGGAGGGGACCATGATCCTGACCTGAGGGCACCGCTGTGCCCAGCTGGGGACGGATCGGGAGGCTCCATCCCTGACTGCCCCACCCCTAGTTCTGATGCAGACCACGGTAGCGGGGCTCCAGCCAGGCTGCCCCTCAAAGGCCCGTGTGGGTGTGGCCAGAGCTGTGGGTGTGGAGGAACCTGCCACCTGAGAGGGAGGAAGTCTTGATATTGTGCAGTTGGGGACAGTGAATTCCCCTTGTCACTCCAGGTGGGACCCACCCTGGGCAGGGTGGGGGACATGGCAGTGGCTGGCCATGCCCGGGGACACCCTGGTGAGGACACTGCAGGGCTGATGCTTGCCAGCCGGCAGGCAGGAGGGCAGCAGGGAGGAGGGGACGGTGGGAGCCGTTACCCAGAGGGGCTCTGGACAGGCCCCCTCAGTGCACCCTCCCCAGCAGCCGCCCTGCCTGGCACAGGGGCTTCTGGTCTTCCGACTGACGTGGTTGCCTCTGTGACATCAGGCCAAGGCCTGTGGACCCACAGCCTGGAGGGACTGCTGCCTGGCACTGTTGGAGGACTGTCCCTCAGGTGGCCCGTCTCTGTCACACGTCTGCCTGTCCCAGCTCCATTCGGCACCCCCTCCCTCCTGGTCCACAGGAACTGGCATGGTGAAGCTTGGGGTGGGGGCTCGTCCCATCGCCCACCCCCCACCCCCGCAGCCTGTCGCCGTGAGATGTACTTGGCCTTGTGTCGTGCCTGGGGGACGTGCCTCTCACTCACCCCTTCCTGCTCCGCCCGCCCCCCAACGGCCAGAGCTCTCAGCTCTAACCGTCCAACCCTGTGAAGGGCACACACAGACACACTCCTGTGCACACTCAAACACACACACACCGTGCTCGTGCACGACACACTCATGCACATGCGGTTTATGTAGACACGTACGTGCACGTGCATGAAACACACATGCACACAAACGTGCACATGCACTTCCACTCACACACATATGCACTCCCCACTTACAACCTAATGCACACGCATTCATGGGCTCGAGTGTGCACAGCCATGCGGCCACACACATGGGCACACACACGCACTCTTCTGTGTCCTTACTCTCGCACACTCACACACAACTCGCACACTGCCCTGCCCACACCTATGCACATGAGCAGATGCACGCAGAGAGCAGGCAGAGGAGCCTGTGCTGTCCCCTGCCCCTCCCTTCCAGAAGCACCGTCCCCACAGAGCGCCCGCCTGCTGTCGCACGTCTGTGTGTTCTGGGAGCCTTACCAGCCCGTGGGGGCATCACAGCGCTGCTCCCCCGGGCTCCAGAGGCCAAGTCCAGACCGACACTCTCAGGTCACTTTCTCGGTGCTGAGCGGCTCTGGTTGGAATAACGAGGTACGCCCTCTGTTCTGCCAGGACTGCTGAGGGTGGGAGGGTGCTGGGGGGGCAGCGGCCCTCCCCAGCACCAGGGCACAGGCAGGCCTCACCCCAAGGTGGCCGCCCCGGGGGTCAGAGACACACACGGGTGCCATTCACCAGCCGCGCACCGGCAAACGAAGCAAACACTGTGTTCCGCCCAATGGCTCCGTGCCTGCGGTGCAGACACGGCACAGCACCGGGTCTTGGGTGGGTCAACCACGGAGGCGGGTGAACAGGCCGGACGGCCATGGAGGCAGGAACCGCCCAGCAGTCTCCCGGTCGCCCATCGGGCTGACCTGTGAGGACACGCGCGTCCGTGTGGCAGGCACCGACGCTGCGGTCACAGCTCCATTGTTGGGCTTGCGGGAATCCTGGGAGGTGAGGCTCCGTGTGCTCGGAGGCTGAGTGTGGGAGCTGGGGCGCCTGCCCCCCGTGTGTGTGAAGGGAGGTGCATGATGTTAGTCCCCTGGATGGCAGAGCACGTTGGCGAATCGCAGCGATGGTGGCCGTGCCGAGCGCGGGACACCTGGCTACTCTGCCTGTGCATGAGGTGCCGTGTGCTTGCGTGGTGGTGATATGTGCATGGGAAGGGTGAACATGTGATGCACACGTGGCACATGTACAGGTGTGTGTGTGTGTCTGCACGTGTCAGTTCCAGGGGGAGGAGGGGGGTGGCCATGCAGGGTCCCAGGCACACGTCACCTCCCTCTGGATGTCCAGGCTGCTGCTGCGGTATGACCCTGGGCCCCGCTGTGGGACGGGCCCTTCTGTCCTGAGTCAGGCCTTGTGCCCAGGTGTTCACGGGAATGCTAGCCCCTCCTGTTTTGGGGGCAGGGGACTTTATTTTTCCCAAATTCCCCGTTGGGGTGGGACAGAGTCCTGACAGCAGCTGGCTTTGGAAGTTCGTTTTTGTTCAGGGACATTGGGGCATTTACAGAGCATGGATCCCCGACCCCTCTGAAGGTGACCTGCTCCTGGAGCATAGCTGGTGCCCCCGTGTCTGTGGCTCCCGGGCCTGCGGGGCTGCAGGTGGGCATGGTGCCGGCACAGGCTTGGACACAGGTCCCCAGGTCCAGAGTACACCAGACTGACCAGCAGGCGTCCTGCCCCTTGGAGCAAAACTTAGCACGCACGTTGGACACTAGAATACACCGGTGGTGCCTGCTGCCGAGGCCGAGGCCGAGGCCGAGGGGCCGGGCGGCTGGGCTGCAGGTGGGAAGCGGTGGCTGTGGGTGTGGACGGGTCTTCCAGCCTCGGGGCTGGGGGGGCAGCACTCCCCAAAGTGAGTTCCCACTGGGGTCCTTCATCGCAAGGGGTCAGCAGGGGGTGCCAGCCGCTCCTGAGAAGCTCTATCTTGTGGTGACCACCCCCCACCCCTGGACCCCAAGAGGCGGAGGCCCCCGCTCTGCCCTGATGCCTGCTGGGCGGCTGGCACACCAGCTACACGGTCGTCTCGTTCTTCCAGGGCCCCGTCCGGATGTTGCCCGTGCTGTCGGCGCCGTAGGGTCCCGCCTCGCACATGTCGTCCTTGAGCACCCCGTTGGGGCCGGGGCCCCCAAAGGGCAGGGACTGTGTCCTCCGGAGCATCTCGAAGTGGGCCAGGCTGCGGGCGTCCTCCCTGCCGGGCCGTGGGGCACAGCCGTAGAGTGTGGGGCTGATGTGGCCCCCCTCGGGCTGGCTGACCAAGGGGAAGGGGTCGCCCTGGGTGCAGCAGGCCAGGCTGTGCGTCCCCACTGGGCCCTCGAGCGAGCTGGGGGGGCTGTCTGTGCGTGAGCTGGGGGGGCTGCCGTCCAGGCTGGACGGGATGTGGTAGGCGTACTCCTGCTCAGCCGCCGCTGCCCGGTGCCGGCTGAAGTAGTGTGGCTTCGTCCTGCCCTGGAGGCACCGGTGCAGGTGGGGGTCGTGCCCGCAGGCGCCCTCCTCGTGTGCATGGGCCACGTCCTCCAGCAGCTGCTCGCAGTGCATTTTGGCGCAGCAGGGCGTGGCCGGCGACAGGCAGCTGACGTGGCTCTGGGCGGCCTGCAGGTTGGTCATCTTGCAGCGGCCGGCTGGTGGGTGGCCGAAGCCCCGCGGCTGGCCGGGGCACGGCAGGTCCTGCAGGCAGGCGGTGCGCCCCAGGGCGTCCCCGTTGGCGTCGAGGGCGGGGTAGGCGCCCCGGCGGGAGGGGCGGCAGGACCACCAGCAGCGCCACACGTCCTCCCGCTTGGCGCAGTGGTGGATGAGCACGAACAGCCCCAGTGTCACGCAGAAGGCGCCGTACAGGCAGCTGAAGACCATGTCCAGGAAGGGGCCCTGGGACACCGCCAGCGCCCCGAAGGCCCACGTGGCCGCGAACAGGAACAGCGTGAAGGCCGTGGCCCGCAGCTGGGCCTCGAGGGAGTGCTCGTTCTGCAGCAGCGAGGCGGCCAGGGCCGCGCTGGCGTCGGTGGGCGGCCTCCCCGGGGGCGCCCTGGGGCTGTGGCCAGCCTCTGGCCCTGCCAGCCGGGGCTGCTCCTCCGCCCGCTCCCTGAGCTCGTGCCTCCGCTCCGGGTGGCGCCGTAGCTGCACGTGGGCGCCGAGGAAGTGCACGCAAGTGACAAGGGAGATGAAGGCCGCTGGCCCGTAGAACGAGCCCAGGCTGGGCTCCCAGGCCATCCAGCAGCTGTGGGAGGAGAGCCCGTCAGTGTGGGGCACACCGTGGAGGGCGCCTGGTGGGCGAGGGCCCCTGTCCCCCGAGCTCGGGGGAGCCGAGGACGTTCTGCACAGTGAGTGCAGGTGTGACAAGGACATCAGCAACACGCCCCTGCAGCAGTGACACTGGCATCGAGTCACCGGGTCAGAGCAAACAGGGGCGTGGGGTGTGGGGTGCACAGGCGGGCACTGCCGTGTCCTGTGCCGGCCACTCTCTGTGCTGCTGCTTTTCTCGTGTCCCTTTGCCCCTCCCCCACTGGGCCCCGGGAGGGGTGAGCGGTGGGGGGAACAGGGCTCTGTGTCCTGGGGGGAGGTTAAGGGAGGAGCAGGAGCCAGCAATGGTGGGGGGTGTGGGGGCCCAGCTCGAGGGCCCCGAGGGTCTGGAGAGGGCGCTGCTTGAACGTGGGGGCGAGACTAGCCTTCCCGGGGTGGGGGCAGGGGGCTGGCTGTGGGGAGAGCACCCAGTGCTGACTATGCTGCCTGCACCCCGAGGTGCCCGTGGAAGTCACTGTGGGGTGTGGCCTCACGGTCAGGTGACGAGCAAGGGGCCCCAGCCCTCCCACCAGAGCCCCCTGAGCTCCTGGGGTACGCGGTCGGGAGGGTGCTGGGAAGGGTCCAGGGTTGTGCATCTGGGGGTAGGCGCTCTTGGGGGCCTGACTCAGCTCCTCAGTGCAGCAGGGTCCCCTCTGCGGGCGTCGGTCCCCCCTGCCAGGTGTTGCTGGTCCCTGGGCCCCCACCTCCACAAAACTAGCCCCTGGTGCCCAGGGGAAGAGGCTGTGGGAACAGAGTCTGTCAGGGAGGGGGACAGCTTTGGACACCCAGGCCTCGAGCTATGAGCACAGGGATGCCTGGGGACAGTCATGGGGCGGACGCGGAGCCTGCCCTGTGTGGCCTCAGCGAGGCTGCACCTCATTTCCGGGCAGTTTCAGTCTGTCGTCCCCGAGCTGCCAAGACTGCTGGGCACCCCGCACCCCGGGTGACTGGAGCCGGGTGGCCCTCCTGGGGTCCCCTCCCCCTCCGCCACTTGTACTTACTACGCTGCGTCCTCGTCCTCTGGGCCATAATTCTTGATGTCGGTGGCAGCCGTGACTCCGCAGATGACGAAGGGAACTCCGCCGCTGATGAGGTAGAGCCTGCAGAGAGCAGGAGGCGGCTCACTGCCCCTCGAACCCAGCGGAGTCCCCAAGGACAGCACCGCCTCCGGAGCAAAGGCAGGAGGCACGGCCCAGGGGTCCTGACCGAGCATCGGGGTCCACTGGGGCAGCACCAGCTGGCTGACCGGGCAGCCATTGCTGGGGCCTGGCCGCTCCTCTGCCCCTCCCCCCTTCAGCTCACTGGCTGCTGTCCGCCTGCAGAGATGGCCTGGCTGGGCCCCAGTGCCACGGCCCCAGTGAGAAGCTTGACCCGGGTCCCAGGCCCCTGGGTGGGAGCAGCATGACCCTGCCTATGGCCACACTTGGTAACCCCTGGGGACTCTGCCTCTCAGAATTCTAAACCCAGGGAACACACCCTTCAGAATGAGGGGAAATAAAGGTGTATTTCAACAAAAGTTAAACTAGCAGGATTGTCCACAAGCCCTTCAGGCTGGAGCAGTCTCGTACCCAATGGCCACCTGGAGGAAAGGGGGGCATCAGAACCCTAAACATTACGGCAAATTCAAATGGCTTTGTTTCCTCTAACCCTGACCCTGACTCCCCAGTGTGCTCGGGGACCTATGGTCGCTGAATCCCATGGCGGCACCTTCTACGGTGGCTCGAGGGGCAGGCAAACCAGAGCCGTGGAAGAGCTGGGGTTCGAACAGGAGCCCGAGAGGGTTCGGGGCTGAGAAGGGTCAGCATGGTCAGCTCAGAACCTCTGGCCCTGCCCTCCCTCCTTCCCATTTCCTACCCCTCCCCCACGCTCTCCTCTCTCCTCTCAGCCACAGATGCCGGCGTGGCAGGGCCTCCCTGCTCCCCAGCGGATGTCGTGGGGCGGCCCCGAGTGGCTGATGACTAAGGTCATTCTGTGTGCTGAGCCCACAGCGGGATCGGAGGACCCCTGCCGCCCTCCAGGATCCGAGCCAGCCAGTGTGGTGGCCAAGCTGGCAGGGACGTCCCGTGGCCAGTCCCAGCCCCTGCCCATGCCCCCGCTGCCCCCTGGTGAGAAACCCTGGGCGGTTTTCCTCCTGGAGGGCGGGGCAGGCTCTGCGTGGACACTCCCGTGGAAAAGCCCCCCCCCCCCCGTGGATCCATGGGTCCTCTCTGTCCTGTCCACAGAGACACAGAGGCAGGCCCAGCCCTGGCCTCTCCCTCGTTCCTGTGGCCTAGCTTGCTTCTGAATGCCCAGTGACATTCCCTGATACCAACACCCCGGAGGTGCCCTGTGTGGCACATGGGGACCCCTCCCTGTGAGTATAATAAACTCCAATCTCAGCTCCTCCTGTGGCCTCGGGGCTTTGCCCCACCTCCCTCTGCATCACTGCCTCAGGGCCCCTCCCTGCCAGAGGGGACCAGACCCTGGTTGGATCCTTCTGGACCGAGTCCTGGGACCCCCCACAGAGGCAGCCAGATCTGCTGGTCACCCACACTCAGAACAGAGTTCAATCTGATACTTTCCGCCCATACCCTGCTCAGGTCAGGTGCGGAAGATACTCATTTCCGGACCGTTTAGAAGTGTGTACAATGTGGATCGGGGGTGGGGTGCTGCTGTGGGTGGTGGGAAGAGCCCTCCCCGAATAAGGACGCCTCTAGGTCGAGCCGCAGGAGCAGCCGCTGAGCCGAGAGGGTCTGAGAGGAAGGTCTCCGGCCCCTGCCCGCTCTGCCGCCAACCTCTGGTCTCCTTGGGGAAACCCCAGGCCCAGCACACTGGCCTCCAGCCCCAGGCCGGGTGGAGGGCAGCAGAGGGGAGTCCGAGTCGCAGCCCTGAGCTGACGTCCCCACCCCACCCCCACTGGTCTGCACCGGTGGACGGGACAAGCACCGGAGACCAAGGGAGCTGCTGGGGTCTCAGTGCCGCGTGCCCCATGCCCAGCCCACATCAGGGCCTTTGAGACACAGAGGTGGCACCAGAGTGGCTGTAAGTCCCAGAATGACCTGACGGTGATTCTCGGAGGCCCCCAGGCCCAGCAGCCCCGGTGTATGGCTGGGCAGGGGCATCGTGAAGCCGTGCAGAGGAAAGCGGCACCACATTCCCTGGTCTCCATCTCATTCGCCGGAAAGCCAGGCGACCCCTCGGTCACCGGCTGTGGACCGGGATGAGCTCTGAGACGCTGGCTGAATCCAGGGGCCGGCGGCCTCCACGGGGAGAGACAAGGTAACGAAACCCTGCCTCCCGCACACGCACCACGAGCCCTGGAGGCAATGTGTCTGAAGGCCAGACGAGGTGGGTGTTCCTCTGCTGGGGGTCACCTTGGTGCCGCAGACAGCACGGGGCCTGGGGTTATCTGCCTACAAACGGGGCCTGTCGGGCACCTGGGGGTGTGAATGGAGAGCCCTTCAAGTTCAGAGCCAGACAGAGCTCAGCCCCGCCCCCTACCCTCACCAGGGCAGCAGCTTCCCCTCTGGGGAACACCTGGGCACCCTGGAGCCTCCCGGCCTGAGAAAGTAGCAGGGTGCCTGGCTGGAGCTGGGCCTTTTCCACAGCACGTGAGCCCCAGAGGAAAGGCCCAGGGACCATCTCCTTGAAACAGCAACTCCCGCCACTGCGCTGCCTCGGTTTCCCCGGCTAAGGAGGAGGTGTCTTAACTCAGAGACCCGTGCACAACTGAGGCCACTCATGGACCGCCCTCTGCCCTGCCTCGCTCCTCGGAGCCATCTGCACCACGGCCCCCCAGGGCATGGAGCTCAGCAGCCCTGGGCAGACACGCTGGCCCCCAGACTCCAGCTCGCTGCCTGTCCCGACACCCCCAACCCCTGGCTCCCTGGTCCTCGGGCCGAGTTTCCCTGTGAGCGTCCTGGCCGACGCCTGCACTGCAGGTGCAGGGCTGGGGCTCCTGGAGTCGGGGGGATGGGGGGCACGTGTGCGCCCAGGTACCTGAGCAGGGGCTGCCGGGAGGACGGCGGCTGGCCTGTGCCCGGGCACGGCGGGGCCTTCTTGGTCACTTGCTTGTAGATGTTCCTGGCAGTCACGGCGATCCACAGCATGGCGCACAGTGTACAGTAGTGCAGTGCGATGCCCACCTGGGGGGGGACACGGGTCAGCCGCTGCTCGCCGGGGTGCTGACCTCCGACAGCAGGCCCAAGCCGCCCAGCCCCTGTACCCGCCCTGTGTCCTCAGCAGGCAGCTCTGCGGTGACAGAGGGCACCAGGGTCCTTGGCTCCTGCAGATGCTGCACTTCTCAGGGGCCCCCAAGCGCGGGGGAGATGCCTGGGTGGCAAGGAAGCCTCAACTCAGCAGCCGAGCCCTTCGGCAGAGGGCCTGTGCGCACAGTGCCCCGGGTGCGTTCCATGCGGGGCCGGATATATGGGTGACCCTGAGGGACGTGTGCTGTGTCCCTGTGGTGGGCGTGGCCCAGCTAGCCCCAGGGAGTGGTCTCTCAGGTGCGGGCGTTCTGTTTCGGCGGCACTGCCGGCGGGACCGGCATCTTCTGGATCCATGGGCAGGTTGCTCCCTGTAAGCCAGAGGTGCTCGTTACCATGGAAACAGCGCGGGCGCGTCCCGCCGCCAGCGCTTACTGCATTAGCTAATCACGCACTCTCCAGGACGAGGCTACCTCTGAAGTGCAACCTGCCATCGGGTGATGGGTGAATGCAGCTGTGGTCCCTGAAGAAGCTAGCGTTGCCCATCACCACCGTTTATCAGGTGCGGAGTTCGGCGTCTGCTTGTGAGAAACTCCACAATAATTGATGAGAAGGGGAGGGGGAGGATCCCTGAATTGTATTCAGGGTTTTGCATGGGCTCCTGCCCGTGGGCGAGTCCATCCTTTCCCTCGGCCTTGTGCTCTTCCCACGCACATGGCCTCGCCCCACCTGGCCCTTGCGGGCGGTGCTAGAATCCAGGGACACGACCGCTCAGCACCAGGAGAAGCAGCAGGGAGAGGGGCGGGCGTTGCTCTCGGTTGAGGGACGGCTTGACTTTCTTTTCAGGGGACAGCAGTGCGGCTGTCCTTGTGAGCAAGTAGAGACAGAGACCCAGCGGTGGAGACAAGGAGGGCAGGGAGCTCGCAGAGCTGGGAGGGGGGGAAGGGGAGGGGGCGCAGGGCTGAGCTGCACCCCCGGCGGCACGTGTGGGGGTCTCAAGAGCTGGTGAGCGGCAGAGCCCGGCCTCCCAAGCTGGGACTCCGGCTAGACACAGGGCCACAGGGACCCCGTCCTGGCTGTCAGCGTTCCACGCGGCCCCACGCTTCCGGCCCATGGCGGTGCGGATGTACACATGTCCTGTGAGGACAAAGCTGCCGTCTGTCTGTGTTCATGATGTCACCTCACGCTTTAATGAGGCGCACGGTCACTTTTCGTTGCCATAACAACCGCCTGTTCTCTCCGCCATCGGAGCTCCGACCACTTCCCGTGCATCACTCACTGTCGCCCTGGCGGCCTGGGCAGGGAGGTGGTGAGGGTCTGGTGCCGGGTGCCCGGGCCACGCATGGTGTCGCTGGTCAGGGTGGGGCCGGCCTGAGGTCAGCGCGCTGGAGACCCTGGAGCATGACGGCGTGAGCACAGCTGTGTCTGCATCCAAAGGCAAGACGCAGATGTGCAGCCTGAGACAGACTTGCTTCTCACTCAGACTTCTGTCCTGTTCAGGCCCAGCAGGCTGGACGGGGCCACCACACCGGGGAGGGCCATCTGCTTCACTCACCCCCACGCCACCACGGACACACCCAGAGTCATGTTCGACGTGTGTGGGTGCCCCGTGACCCTGTCCAAGGGACACGCAGAGCAGCCACCTCCTCGTCCTGTGCCCTCTGGTCTCCCTCCGCGGTGAGTGGGAGAGGGCCCAAGCCTGGCTGATTCTGTGTCTGAAGCGCTGGCAGGTCACTGCTGCCTGTGCGTCCCCCCTGCGGGGGAGCCACAGGGCTTGTTCTCAGGTGTGCCCCCAGCACCTGCCCACTTCCAGTGCTTCTCTGTGGGTGGGTGCAAAGGTCTCGGGGCGGGGGGGTCAGGGCTGGCTGCTCCGCAGGGTCCAGAGGGCATCACTGCGAGGAGACCGAGCGTCTCTCACACCAGCATGACCTCTACGGATGTCTCCTCTCCAGGCACTTCCAGGCTGTGCCACCCTCACCTGCTGCAAACCCTGATGGTGTCCCCCGCTGAACTGGCCAGGCTCAGGGGCCACAGGAATGCCCAGCGGACACAGACAGCTCCCAGGTTTTCGGGGGGTTGGGCTCCCCAAGCTGTGAAGATGGGGTCTCTGTGGGGAGGTGGCTCCTCCTGCTGGGCCTGGCCCCTGGGTGCACCGGGTCATGAATGTGGCGTGGAGCATCTGTGGTCCGTGGGGCAGCCCTCACCGGCCCTGCCTGGGCACTGGCGTGACTGAGTGCCTACCTGGGATCACTGTCCACCAGAGGTCACTGTCCACCTGGGGTCAGGGGGTGACATGAGCAGGTGGGCTGGGCAAGGGGCTGGGAGGCCAGGCCTTCTCCCTGACCTGCAGATGGTGGAGGGGCCTCTGCTGAGCCGGCCAGGAGCTGAAGGGCAGTTTAAGTGTCTCTCGTCACAGGAGAGGGGCTGGGTGGACCCTTCTGTGGCCTCCATACGCGTCGCTGTGGCCTGGACTCTGTGGCAGCTGCTGGTGACAGTGTCTGTTGCCCGGTGACGAGTCTCAGCGTCGGCCTCTTGGACTCTTACCTGGACGGGGATGCAGGTGGCCCGTCCCCTGCTCCGGCCCCCCAGGCCCTGCGGGGTGCGTCCCGACAGCTGGACGAGGACTTTCTGGGACAGCGACTCCCCGTCAGCCTTTCGCCCCAGCCCCGGTGCTGGTCCAAGTGAAAACTATTTACCTGATGGGATGCTGAGCAAAGTCACCAGACTCACCTGTGCCGGGGACACACCGGATGCCTAACTCTCCCTTCCCAAGAAGCACCTGGGCAGACGCCCCCACACGGCCTCACAGACAAGACAGTTACCGGCCGAAGAGGCGAGCAAGACTCTCCAACCTGCATGGGAAGGAAGGCACGGGCAGCACTCACCGCCTGGCACAGGACAGGGTAGGCGGTGCGGTTGATGCCACCGGCGAACACGGCGAAGGTCAGGGCCGCGTGCAGGCAGAAGTTCAGGAGCGTGTGCCAGCCCTTGCGGCTGATGCGGATGGCACTGCGGAGACGGGGGCATCGAGTCAGGACCTCGCCCCTCGGCAGAGCACCCCAGCCCTTCCCCCACTCAGTCTGTTCCTGTGGGAGCCTGGCAGACAGACACACCCGAGGACCGGGTGGCGGGAAAGATGGGCGGACTGTTGCAGTCTACCCTTCACGTGCGGCTGGTGGGGCTCGATGTTCAATCCCCCCGGAGCACTAGGAATGGGAGGATTTTGGAGAAATCTCCCACCATCTGGTCATCAACAGGTGAGGACACCTGTCCAGTCATGAAGATGGCGGGGGCGGGGGTAGGGCAGTGCCGCAGACACCCCTGGTCTCCTGTTCCCTCTCTGAGCAGAGAGATGTCTGGTCCCTCGAGAGGAGGCAGTGACGGAGGCTGACTGCACGCTGACCCCTACGGCATGCCTGCACCTGGGCTCCGGGGCTGCCCCCGGCTGCAGCCGCACCTGAGATCGCCCAGCCCTCGCTCACAGCTGTGCCTGTGGCCATGGCCTCTTCTTGTGGCCATGGCTCTGTGGCTGTGCCCAGGCTTTGCCCACGACTTGTGTTGTGGGCTGGACCCTGACATGGCTGGGGCCCCTGCTCACAGTCCCCAGGGTGCCGAGGAGTGACGGGGACGTGGCTGGGTCATCTCCCTGTTCTGAGGCAGAGGTGGCCAGGACACCCGCCCAGCAGAGCCGTGATCAGTCTCCCCATTCTGGAAAAACAGGCACAACGCCGACGTGCCTTAGAGCCTGCAGGCCGCTGAGACTTCCCACGGGCGTGGCTCCCAGGCGCCTGAGCGGAGGCTGTGCCTCCGGAGGCAGAACTCATGTTCCCCGGATGTGATGGGTACGGGATGCCCAGAACGGACGGGCGTGGCTGCCCCTGACACCCAGCCACCCTCGCGGCCTGCAGGACCCCCCCGGGCTGAAGAGGCTCAGGCTGGCCGGTGACCTGTGACGTGCCTT
Organism: Macrotus californicus; assembly: GCA_007922815.1. NCBI lineage: Eukaryota > Metazoa > Chordata > Mammalia > Chiroptera > Phyllostomidae > Macrotus > Macrotus californicus. The sequence continues at coordinate 254,550 of VMDR010000007.1, forward strand.
CCAGGGATGGAGGGTGGGAGGTCTCACTTTGGGGTTTGCATCTGGGGGCGATGCGGGCCTCACCTGCGGTGCACGAGGTAGGTGATGATGGAGGTGAGGAGACAGAGCAGCATGACGGCTGTGCAGGCATACACCACGGGGTGCAGGAACTCCCCTGGGTGCTGGGGCAGGGAAAGCACAGTCTTCAGATCCTGGAAGGAACACAGAGCAGGCCCACGTGAGTGGCGTGGCCAGGAGGCTGCATGCATGGTGCAGCCACGGGGTTCTCTCTGAGGCCCCGCCCCACCCTGCCCTGTCCTGCAAGTCACCCGAGGCATTTTCTGAATCGGGGACCTTGGCTGGGACTCGGCAGAGGCGGCCACCCTGCCAGGGCCGGGCAAGACTCCGCTCAGGGGAGTGCTCACATGGGGGCCGCGGCCTTGTGGGCCCAAGTGGGGCATCGCCCGAAGGGTCGGCTGCCTGGCTGTCTTCAAGGGGCTCCGACAGCCCTCAGGGGTCTCCCTGGTGACTGAGTGCCATCAGCTGCCGCCAGAACAGCAGAGAGGCCTCACACCAGTGCCCCTGGATGCCAAGGGGCTTCCGCAGTGTCTGACAACCGAGGGACCTGGCCCACCACTGAGGCCAGAAGCAGTGTCCTGGCCTGCAACCAGCGAGGACCAGACGTGGCCAGGGGAGGGTGCTGGGACACTCCACCAAGTGCAGGCAGACGCCACAGCAGCACCACGTTCCGTCTGAACCGTCACGGATGAGGACGCCCAAAGGGCCGGTGTGGGTGTGCAGAGCAGCACCGAATTGTGAGTTTGGGGGAGAGATGGCCAAGGGAAGCCAGCCCGAAGGGGACGGGCACTGGGGCAGCAGCTGACCGGGAGGACCGTCCACGCTGGGCCCCAAGGACCCTTTGCCTATGTGAGGACAGCTTCGGTGACGGGGGCAGAACTGCCCGTTGGTGAAGAAGAGCAGCTTCACAACCCTGAGGGAGTCACGTGGGGCGTTGTGGGACGGCAGGGGCCCACACACCCCTGCTCAGCACCCAGACTCCCCCGCATCTGCCGCCCAGCGAGGGTGGGAACCGGGTGGCCCAGGAGTTCTAAGGTCGTCCGGTGTTTGTCACGGTTCAGCAGCGGCCAACTTCCCACAGGAGGCAAAGCACCGCAGTGGCTGCTCACTCTCGGTTGAATCCTGCCATTGAGCTACAGCGCCTCCCCTCGCTGCTTCTTCCCGGCAGGTTCAGGAATCAGGTCTGACCGGGTGCTGTGTCCAGGTCATCCTCCTCGTGGGAGTCCATGGCTCCACCTCCCACGACAACCGCTAGCCAGCCCAGAGCACCCGCGTCCGCTTCCCCGAGCTAAATGGCTGGCACCCACCCTCTGGGGTTCGAGTCCCCTTGGAGCCTTTCTCAGGGCGCCGCTCCTGGGTGGTGATGCCAGGGGACCCACACGGCTCCCCTACAGACCTGTGGCCTTGTGCTGGTGTCAGACCCGGGGACTGGGAGCAGGCTGGCTCACGGCGGGGCGGCACCGCGCTCAGAGGCCCTGGCGCCACAGCCGCACCCAGGATTCACACACACGGCCCGGTCCGCTCACCCCCCTTAAGCCCAATAAGAAACCAGGAGGAGGTTTTCTGTGACATGCAAACACTCAGAGCCTCGGTTCAGACGCAGGGCGTTCGGGTCGCAGGCCAGGCAGTGTCCCCCCCCCCCCCGCAGCGGCCGCCTCCTGCTGCGGCCCAGGTCTGCAGCCCCCGGTGCTGGGGCAGAAGAGGCCCCCACCCGGAGCAGCTGCCTCCACAGCGGGTGTTTGATAAGACGCAGTCAGCTCCCTTTGGCCCGGGCTTCCTCCGACTCGGAGTGCCTTTCTGCATTTTTAGAGGTGACATTTAACATGCAAAACAGAGACACATTTTATGTTTCCAAGTTCACATGTGCAAGTTCCTCTTGGAAGCATCTCCTTTGCAAGCGCCCCACGAGCAAATCCTCACGATTGTCGTGTGTGGTCGGTAGCGCTGGGCTCACATCTCGGGCGCGTCCCTGAGGCCGTGGCCCCAGCGGGCCCTTCGGAGCAGCAGGCCTGCGTGGGGCCCGGACCTCACAGCTGAAGGGCTGGGAGCCCCGGGGTGGGGGGGCGGTGAGGGGCCCACCCTCTGGCCCCACGGAGGGCCTGGTGGTGGGTTTGTCTGCGTCTCCCGGGTCTTGAGGCATAATTTCCTTTTACATAATATTCTTTTACTTGCACGTGGTTCTTTTGGATGTTCTGCGAATCAAATCAATCAGGACGTTCAGAACAACAGGAATGGGGGTCAGTCAGGTAGCGTGTCACTTGTCTGAGCAAAATGTTACCCTTTAGCTGAGAGTGACACAGGCGAAGGGGCCTGGGCCAGCCGGGAGATGCCGCCCACGGGGGCACGCTGTCCGGCATGGCGAGGCGTCCCCTGGCCGGTCATGGAGACGGGGGTGTGTGGACGTCCTTCCTCACCGTCCGCACGACCGAGTCTGATTTCATTAGAGCCTGGTCGCCTTTTTAATGATAATTGTATCTTATTGATCTGTCAACCTTTCATCAAAGGGTTCCCAGGGGAAAAGCAGAGGAAAAACGTCGGTAATTTATTCACTCGGAGCACAAATTACCCTAATTGGACGCTGCATTTGCATGTTTACTGTGGTTTCCTTTTGGGGGCGTGCGGGCTGGGCGGCTGCTGGGACAGATCCCTGAGCAGCGTCACCGGGACCTTCCTGCTGGGCTGGGTGTCACTTGCTTAAAGTTGGTCACTTGAAGGGGTCACGTTGTGGGTGACACCCCCAGCTGTGAGATGAGGGTAGTTTTATGAGCATCGAGAAGTGTAGAAACTGGGCAGGAATAAAAGGTTCTCGAGCGTTCACAGCAAGCAGGATGGCCTTTCGGGAGAGGCTGGAGGCGCCGACCCATGGGCGGCAGGGGCCCTGGGCTCGGCCTGGCGGGCGGGTGTGGGGTGGGACCACACACACGCACATGCGGACAGACGTCGGCCGACTCAGGGCTGGAGCGTCCTGGGGGACACTGGGCCCAGGGCCTGAGCAGCTCAGGTGACCCGCAGTTCCCCCAGCTGGCCTCACGGATGCCCTGCCCAGCTTCGACCCCAGTCTCTTTGGGGGTTTAATTCCCTTTTTGAACGGGGAGCACTTCTGTGGGGAAAGGGGTGTCAGGAGCCTGCTGCGCGTCTCCACTCCAAGCCTGGCCGGGCAGAAGCTGGCCTCTGCCCTGTCCTGGCTTCGGGGCCCTGACCCTGAGTCCAGCCCCAAAGTCGAAGCACCTGGGGCCTCTGCTGAGGTCCGAATGGGAGCTCAGCCCTGCGGCTGCCACGCCTCCTGAGCCAGGACTTCCCCGATGGACCGAGTGGCCTTCGTGCCACTGGAGCCGGCAGCTCAGGGACAGGCGCTCACCCTCAGCGAGACCCTATGCGACCGTGACTGGAGGGAGGTGAGAGCAGGTGGCCGCACCGCATGCCAGGCCTCTCCCTGCAGCCCCTGCGGGCCCACAGAGCGGGGGCTGGGCCTCCGGACGGAGGCAGAGACGGCCCAGTGGCCCAGACGGTGCTCCTCTGAGGAGAGGTGGTCCCTGAGGGCCACAGACGAATGCGAGCATCTCAACCCCGACCGCGGCAGCCAGGGACAGGCTGGCCCACGGCTGCTCTGCTTCCTAACTGCCGGGACGAAGATGGGGCGATGGTGGCCCGGGCTTCGAGTGCCAGACACAGGCCTCTTCCAAGTGCCAGACAGACGGCGGCACATCCTGAAAGCAGGCGCGGGCCCGGTGAGTCTGTCTGGGGAGGCTTGGGCGTCAGCGAGGCTGGGCTTCAGTGGGTGGCTGTGGAGATTCGGGGTCCAGGAGGCAGCTTGCCGACCACAGGGGTCAGGAGGGTGGCAGCCTGGGGCAGGCGCCTGCCGGCTGGGCCCTCAGGCTCCCCTCTGATGCCCGGAGAAGCCAGACACACAGGGAAGGGCTCGCATCTGAATGTCCCGCAGGGGGGGCCGGGCGTTCCCTGGGTGTTCAGGAACCCTCTCCAGGGCAGTTGTTTGCCAGGACCAGCGCCCAGCAAAGTGCTGAGATCCCATCTCTGTGGGCACGGCTGAGCGGTGACGCTCGGGGTTGGCTGGGCCAGGGTGCCGCGTGCACATCCATCCCGGACACGGAGACGGGTGTGGGGGAGGGCAGGAGGGCCAGAGACGCAGCCAAGGCTGGCAGCGGTCCCCGCAGTGGCCCTGGAGCTCCTGCCCAGTCACCTCTCCTCCACCAACCACGGGCTCCATCTTGCCCACGAGACCCACTTCGGAGGAGGGAGAGCTTGGGATTCTGCTGTGGGGAGGCCACAGCCACGCTGGGCACGGCCTCCTCGGGCAACAAGTGCGCGTGCGCGATGGGGAGCCGGGGGCTGGGCGGGCAGCCGACCTCTCCGAGGAGCGGCCTGTGCCCAGAACACACAGCCTCTCCGCTGTCGGAAAGGTGAGGGCCTGGAGCCCTGCCAGCCCCTGAAGCGGGCGGCCTGTGAGTGGTGCTGGGTTCTGGCAGAAAGCATCGCTCCCGTTTGGACGTTTCTAGTCAAGAGAAGATGAGCAAGTGACTCAGACCGACCGGTCCGTACGAAGAGGACGACCAGGTCTGGTTGGAACTCACTGCCCAGGGTCCGTGGCCGCTGCCGGCCACATTGTCCTCTGGCCATCAGCATTCCCCGCACGCGCTTGCCGGCTGTCCCTCACACACACACAGAGCATCATTCACCGGGCCCTCCACCTTCTGGAGTCCGGACCAGCAGCCCCACAGCCAGCCGCACACAAGTCCGTGGGACGGGCCCCTCACAGGCCCGCGCCGCTCACGGCAGCCGGCCCCCCTTTGCTGGTGAGAGAAACACCCCCGTGTTTGCTGTACGTGCCACTGAAGCCCACCCACGTCCACCTGGGGTCCTGCCAACTTTCTGCAGGGAAGGAGTGGGCTGCAGTGGGAGGGGCCGGGCCCGGGGCCAGGAAGGTGCTCACCGGCCCTGGATCTGAACGGGATGGGGGCGCGGGCGGAGGTCTCCTCCCTCCGCTGATGACATGATTCAACACTGCGGCACGCGATCCGCTAATTAGTATGATCCTCGCCGAGCAGCCAGGCGGGCGGCAGGAGACAAGTGGCCGCCCTGCCCCCCAGGACCCCTGGGGACAGGGCCAGCCTGTGCCTGGCTGCCTGCTAGCTGACCACTCGGCAACTCGTGTGTCCTGCCCGGGCCTCCGTGCGCAGAGTGGCCGCCCTCGGTGTGGCCCCGGCCTGGCCCCTGAGTGTGTGGACTCACCATGAGCACATGAAGTTGCTGAAGGGCGGGCGCCGTGGAGGCAGATGGTGTCACTGCCGGCGGACTATGTGGCGCCTTTCTCCCTGCCAGCCTCCATGGCTGTCCAGAGGGTCAAGGTCCCAAGCAGTGGCCACGGGGGTGAGCCTCAGGGTGACTCTGGTGGGGCGGGTGAGGGTAGACCCACCTGCAAAGACAGGGCCTGGTCAGGGCAGGGGAGGGTCTTCCTGCTGCCCCCACCCCACGGCAGGGCCCCGCACCTCCCAGAGCTGCCCTGTCTCGGCCTCTCTCAGCCCAGCCGGCCTGTGGACTCTCTGACTTGGGGCTCCGCTGTGAGGGGCACACAGAGGCTGCAGGGACAACCTGGGCACGGGAGACTCCGGGGGCCTTGGCTGAGCGCACGGCAGCCAGACTGCCCTCCGGGAAGCACTTCCTTTTCACACTTAAAAATCAGCCTCTGCTCACTGCCCGGCCCAGGAAACTAAACTCACAGAGCTGTGCAACTAACTGCCTGTCAGCCTACGTCCAGAGAGTCCATAACCCTCGAATTAATCTCCCAAAGAACAGCCGGCCCCGGGCAGAGGACACGGCCGGACTCAGGGGCTGGCGGCCCCCCAGCCCCCACAGACCCAGATCCGGGCTGTGGCTCCACACCCTCAGCTTCACCCGAAGTTACTCGGACCCTGCATTTCCTAGAGCATGGAATCGCCTCCCCGGGGTGGCATTGATGCCGGAGCAAGGGCCTCTCCTCCCCCACCTCCTGCCGCTTCCCGGCCCGGCCCGGCCCACCCGCCGCTCAGACCCTGAGGCAGGAAGCCCGACTTCTCACCTATTTTGGCAAAAACAGCTGGAGCGGCCGCGGTGCTGTGCCTGTTGCCGGGGAGCCGGGGCGAGCTCGCGGTGCTGGGGAGCAGGTCTCCATTCCCAGGCCCATGCGCCGGGCTCACGAGCGATCAACAGATTGCAGGGCTGCGGCCGAGAGACGTGAGTCAGAGCCAGGACGGGTAGACACGCAGCGAGGTCCTCAGCACGCAGCTTCCAGAACGCGGGCGAGGAACGCCAGCCGCCGCTGCGCCTGCTTCCGCGGGCGACAGCCAGGGATGAGGACCGGCGGGGAGCAGGAGCTGTAACCATGGGGATGGGGGAGGCCGATGGCGGCGCTGTGGCCGGCTCCCTGCCGCAGGCAGGGAATGGTCCTTCCCGCGCCCACCGCGCGCTGCAGAGCCGATTTAAAGGGACAACCGGCCAGGCTCTGCCTGGCTCCCAGCGGTCGGACAGCTCCCGAGAAAACGCCGCCCTGCAAGGAGGCAGGAGGGCCGGCTGTGTGTCTTCAAAGCGCAGCGCGGTGTGCGCAGGGCCCCGAACCGAAGCACGGACAGAAAATCGCTCTGAGAGGGGCTTTCACGGTCCTTGTGTTCAAGCATCACGAACCCAAACATGTGCAGACAGAGGCGAACCCACCAGGAGCCCGTCCCTGCGTGAGTCAGCAGGGTGGCCCTGCGGGTGCCCGGCGCCTGGCAGAAAGGGCCCACAGCCAGAGGGGGAAGGGCCGGCAGGGGGCTGCAGGGAGGTGGACCCTGCCTGCGCTCCCAGGGCTCTGGGCTCCGTTCCTGGGAACCTGATGCGGGGAGCCTGTCCCTCTTCCCTTTAGTGTCCCAGGCTGTGACTCTGCTCAGCTGTGTCCAAGTCCCTGCGGCCCTGGGTTTGGAGGGGCCTGATTTTAAGGGTGTCATTAAGGGTAAATCGATGAGAGGCCCCCAGGGCTCCTTGGTGGGCTCTGTCTGGAGTCCTGAGCCTGGGGTGAGAGGCGTGAACCCTGGGGGGAAGTGGCTTCCAGGTGCCAGGCAGGGGGCGTCAGAGTGGGGGTCAGAGACCCACCTGCCTCCTGGGCTTGCTTGCCAGGCCTGTGGGCTGCTGTGGGCTCCTGGGGGCGGGGACCAGTGGACAAGGGGGGCAGGGAGGGAGGTGGGAGACCCACCCTGAACCGGGGGTTTCTGCCCAGACTCCTCCCGGCTGGTGTGAGCCCCACGGCGCTTGTGCCCTGCGCCCTGAGGCCCCTCTGTCAGACTGACGAGACACGGGGTCGAGGTGGAGTCGGGTCAGCCTCTCGCTGCCCACAGATCTCCCAGCCCAAAGATGCAGGAAGACCAGATGAAGAACCCCTTCAGGGGCCCCAGCTCCCCAGGACAGCGGGAGGGGATGGGGCAGGACAGCTGCCCCATCACTGCCTTCATCCTATGTCCCCTTTGCCTGGTGCGGGGCCTTGGGCGCTGTCCCTGAGCCTCTGCTAGGAATCGGTGACTTGTCCTTGCCTTGGAGCTGGGGGCCAAAACCACACCTGGGGCATCCCAAGTCCTGCAGAGGTAGCTCTGAGTGCATGTTAGGAAGATGCCGTTAGGACAGGGTAGGGGGTACTCTGGCCTGGGTCGCCCTAGAAAAGCCCCCCGCAGCCTGGGCATCCATTCCGCCTGGTGGGCCCGAATGCAAAGGCTGAGTTCCAGACTCACTCGGGCCCTGGTGGGGGGGCACAGACTGCCCCGGTGTTTGGGGAGCCTTCTGGGGTCTGATGGGACACAGAGAGTGCCCCAGGGTCTTTGAGGGACCCCTGGGGTCCCCTATAGGCAGACAGGTCTGGCTGGCTGTTCACATCCTGACCCAGGGGAGGCCGGCACCCTGAATTCTAGGGGCAACTTGGGTGAAAGGGGGGTGTCCCTCAGGAAGAACCAGCTGTGCTGTGGCCTGTCAAGGAACCTCTGTCCGAGGAACCGTGTCTGCGGCCTCTGGCTCTATGAGGAATTGGGGTACCGGCCAGGCGGCCCCTGCCACTCACAGCTGTCCCACCAGCCCCTGCTGGGTCTCGGCTCCCGGAGGGGCGTCTGCTCCAACCCCAGTCTCTGGGGCTGGCAGGGACCAGGCGCTTCATCTTCTTGTACAACCTCACGGAGCAGGTGGGTCTCTGTGCTCAACAGGGGGCAGTGCAGCTGTGGTGTGGGGAAACTGAGGCACTGCGTGGTCAGCCATTTTGCTGGCTGCCTGGGTAGAGCGTCACCCTCGGATGGGCCATCTTGCCCTTTGCTGCTGCTCTGTGAAGCCCCCTGGTCCTGTCGGTGCATCCTGCCTGGGCACAGCAGGTGCAGGGCACTGGGGCTGCCAGCGCAGTCAGCCTCAGATCTTTGTCCCGCTCGGAGAATTGAGAGGGACCCCATTTGGTGTGACAAGTCTGGGAAGTCGCGGGCGCACAGCCCCTGAGCCTGCTCCCTGTAGCTCACCAAGGAGGCTTCTGCTTTCTGGAGCTTGGGGTTGGCCACAGGAGCATCCGCGTCCCCCGCCCTTCTGATGCACAGACTCTTCTTTGAAGGCAAGACGGTGCGTGGGACACTGGCCACCAATGGCCCGTGTGTGACAAGCCTGCTCAGTGGCTCAGTGGGACCTGAAGAAAAGGTTCGCTTCGCCCCAGGAAGACAGCGCCTTCGGCCCCTTGTTCCTCCTGGGGCCCTGGGTCTCCGCTTCCCCTCAGGAAGCCTGGCTTTGGGGCACATCCTGCGTCCAGGACCGCCACCGAAGCCTTGACACAGTGGCGTGGGTCAGTGGTGACCTGCGGGAGCTCAGGGCCCGGGGCTCCGCTCGGCCCGTTTGGGGGAGAACCGGAGACGTTCGAGGTAGGATGCCAGCCTCTCCGTGGATGGAACCAAAGGTCGGACCCAGGTCTGGGGGTGCTCAGCCCCATGGTGGAGTGGTCTGCTGTCACGGCACGGCTCGAGGAAGCGGGGGTGCTCTCTTTCCTGTCTCCCAGGGTGCGTGTGGCCCCGGCGTGTGCACACGAGGAGTTCGCCGAAAACGTCTTTGGAAGGAGAATGATCTGTGCTCGGCTGTGGACTGCTCGGGCTGGACTTCCCTCTTCTCTGGACTTCCCTCGTCTTGAAGAGCTCTGGAGCTGCCTCGTCTCCAGCCACTGCATGGGATGCTGAGGACCTGAAACCAGAAGCCCTGCGACGCTGCCGGAGGCCTTCCCGTGTGTGCGAGGCCTGGCCCGGGGGGCACGGGACGTGAGGCCGGCCTCCGCACGCGCGGGGCTGTGGGGCTCTCGCAGTGGAACTGAAGCCGGGTCTCCGGTTGCCGTGGCAACCAGCCTGAGCCTCTCTCTCTTTCCCTCCCCCGGCCCTGCAGTGTCAGTTCAAGTTTGTGCAGACCATTTCTAACGAAGATTTATGCCAGCGAGTTCACTCAGCCCTGAGGTGAAAGCCTCGTTTGCAACCAAATAATAAAATTAAGAAAGTTAAAATGTTCCAAGGAGGCCCTTCCAATTGTAAAGTGCTCCTTTGGCCCCAGGAGAAGCCAGGCTGCTGTCCAAGGTCACGGGGAGGTCATGGGGGTGTTTTGTGCAGCTTCTTCCTGGCCAATGGCAACAAATAGGCAATGTTAGCCCCTTGCAGGAGGAGGGTCTCAGGTGGGTCTCATCTGAAAGGCTTTTCCTGGGGCCTGTGGTCACGCCCTGGCTCAGGGCTAGGGGGGCCCCCTGGGTCAGGGCTGCGTGGACCACGGGGTCCAGCTGGGCACGCACGGAGCCGGGACTGCTCAGGGAGTGGAGTCCCCGGGGACCCATCTCTGTCTCTGAGTGGCCAGTGCTTGCCCCAGACTTCCACCCTCCTGGGTGTCCAGAGGCCTGACCCTCCTGTGACCTTCAGGGCCCATCAGAAGGTTCCCTGTGAGAACACACTTGAAGGGAGAGGACCAGAGGGGACCCACGAGAAGACACCCTGAAAGGTGAGAATGTCCCCACTTTGTTCTTTCTGGCCTTTCCCAAGTGGTCGCGGCACTTTATTCCCTTTCTCCCACAAAGCACACTGTGGCTTCTCCTTCTTGGTCCTCAGACCCTCCTGGACCCCAGGCCCTCAGCCCTTCGTCCCACAGGGAAGGTGTGGAGGGAGTGTCAGGGGCTGTGGAGGGGCAGTGAGTGACCGAGCAGGGCCGGTGACTAGCTCTGGGTGTGCGAGGGGCTCACCCCGTGGGGCGGGGAAAGGGATCTTGGGCCACCTGCCTCCTTGCTGGGCCTCCTCTGAGAAGAGCCCCGAGGGGCGTGGGAGGGGCTGGGGCCCTGTGTCCACTTCTACTGCCCAAGGGTGGCACTGCAGGGTGTTGTCCAGCCCTGACAGGTAGGGACCAAGGGAGGCCGGCTGTCACTGGGAGCTGTCCTTGGGCTGCCCGCCCCAGCACCAGACACACCTTCTACCCAGGTGGGGGCTCCACCGTCTGACCCCGTCCAACCCTGTGTAACCCACGTGGCCCTGCCTGGGCTGGCGGGTCAGAACAGCCGGGCTGGGGCTGACCTTGCCCCTCCCACTGGCCTTGCCGCTGCCTATCAGTAGCCTCCTTCCTGGTCGCTGCCAAGGCTCCTGGTGGTCGGGCTGAAGCCCTGTGACGCGGTCCGAAGTGAGGGCCACACCTGGAGGCTCTGCTAAGATAGCAGTGAGCTTGAGAATTCGCGTCCCGAGTCTCTGGTCTTCTTGTGTCCGCTCCTCTGGCAGAGCCCAGCACACCCAGTGAGGCGCTTCCTCCCCTTTCCAAGTGTCCTTGGGCTCCAACGAAACACACGAAACACACGTCTGGGTCAGAGCTCCAGTCATCCCTCCCACCCCACCCCCGACCCCTGCTGTGAGCCTGACTCTGAGCTGCTGCAACCCCCAGGTTGGCGATGCTGTGAACTCCTGACAATGCGCAGGGGTGGGGGGCGCTGGTGTGGCTCCCACATCAACCAGCACGCGGCCCACACTCACAGCAAGGAGCCAGCAGATGCTCGTGCAAACCTTTCACCAGTTGCACTACAGTGTGAGTGAGAGTGTGTGGCAGCGGGCGGTAGTGCATGCGCAAATGTACGTGCATGGCACATGTATATGCATATGTGCGCACACACACTGTGATCACGCACACACGTTTTTGGGTGTGTGCACACATGGGCATGTGTGTGCATGCACACACACACACACAAGCATGGTTGTGTGTGCACACATGCTTGCACCTGGCACCTGAGGCCACCTGAGAGGGTGGGGAGGTGGGTTGGTGCCGGACCTGGGGGGCAGGGTGGGATTTGGGCGCCTTCCTGCGTGCCCACGACTTCGGATCTCACTCCCACAACGCTGTAATATTTTGCCGTAAAGAGAAGCCCCACCAAAATCAGTTTAAACAGCATGAAAGGGTTATCGTTGTGACGTTAGGTTTTTTGATTAGTGGTGGCTATTTGGTTCATGGCACTATTAGCCTGCGTTGAATTTAAGGGCAGGAAAAATCACCGATATTAATTACAAACCAAGAAAAGTCAAGAGACAAGGGAAAAGCAAAACATTTTGAAAAACAGAAACAAAAAAAGAAAACATTTTGAATTCTGAGAAAGGATCAGAGCTTGTAACCATTTTTCAAACCCTGCTTTACCCAGACTTGGTCCCACAAAGAGAGTGCATGGGCGTCCCTGGGTCGCCAGCGGCGGGGGCCCAGGTGTGGGAGGTGCGTGTCCCGGGTGGGGAGGCGGTGGTGACAAGCCTGCCCCTCAGAGTCGTCTGTGATGGACGCACACTGCACTCTGCTCACGAGGGAGCCCCCTGCACACGTGGGGCGTGGGGGAGGGGCGCGTGGTCCCTGTGTGGCAGAGCCCCCGGCCACCTGGCAGCCCTGTCCACACTCAGCCCAGCCTGGAGCTGGGACACCGGCTGGTGATGACAAAGCTGGAGGAAGGAGGGCTTGGCTTGAAGCTACCTGCTGAGACGTGGGGCTTGTCCATCTCCACCCCCTCACACACACTGGGCAAAGCCCCTGGCCCAGCAGTCTGCAGCTGGACCGTGTGCTAGAGGATGTGACACAGAGGTGACAATGACACTGTTTGGGGAACCAGTTCCCAGAGCATCCCGGCCTGGAAAAGTCAGGAGTACAGGCACCTGCTTCTGACCAGCTGCCCGAGGGTTAGCAAGTCCCTGTCCCGAGACCAGAAGGAGTGCCCCTGGGGGTTCCTGGAAACTTCAAGGCTACGATTGAGGAGGTGCTTTAAGAAGGTAATAGACGGTATCAAATGGGAAACGAAATTGAAGAGCTGGATGTGTGGATTCTGTAAATGAGATCCTTATGGCTCTGAACTTCTCAGCGAGGTATAATAAACGCTCATAAACCTGACACTTTGCATCGAAGACAACGACGAGGCTCCTGTGATGGGGCCCCTGCCCCCCACGTCCTTGGCCATCAGTGACACCGAGGATGGGGGCTCCTGGGTGCGTTCACAGGCCCTGGGGCAGCCTGGGGCTTGGCTGCCAGCTCCCGGAGCACTGCTCACCTCTGACGATGCCCAGCCTGTGCGGGCCTCTGTTCCTGAACTGACTCACCGAGACCAGCTTCCCTCCAGCAAGGAGGCTCTCATGTGTCCTCTGTCACTAGGTCACTGGACGTGACAATGCCCATCAGCAACGAACACTCTATGAGCCCTCTCTCTGTTACTCATTGAGAATTTGTCCCAGCCTCCCTCGGAAAGGCTCCTCAGCAGGTCTCAAACCCGTCCCTCCTGAGCCCTGACCCCCTCACCCGGACAACCTCACCTCCGGCAGGTGGCCTCCGAGAGGAAACTGGCCCAGGTGTCTCTGAGGCAGGAGCTCATCTGGGCTGGGAAACTGGGGAGGACCCCAGCCCCTGGGAGCACGCCACTTCTCAGGATGGTGGCCCGGTGGGCTCTCCCCTGGGCCCACTCCCACCGCCCTGACCAGCCCCTCGGGGACGCCTCTCCCATGAGGCCTTAGCAGATCGCCGAGCTCCTGGGCACGCCCCGCAGAGCCCTTGGCCGGGGGCTGGTTTGGATTCTCACACCAACCTGGTTTCCACCGACCCGAAGTTTCCCCTTCACTGGATCTGCCACCTCCTTCCTCTCCAGCCCCTCGGTCAGTCCCCAGGCTGCCCCCCTCCGTTCCTGCAGTGGCTTGGACAGCACTCCTGACCTGTGACCCCCAATGTCGTGCCTGGGCCAGGCCAGGGCACACTCACAGGGACGAGAGGAGAGAGAGGCGCCCACGGGCTGGGCTGGGAGGTGTCCCGGGGAGGAAGCCAAGGGGCCCAGCCTGTGCTCGGGGCAGGGGGGGCGGGCTGACCTCGTTGCCCTTGGCTGAGTGGCCCCCAGCAGGCATGGTCCACCCGCCTGTCCCTGCTGACTCCAGCCGTCCTTGGGGCTGTTGTGTCCCATGTTCCTGGTGACGGGATCGCACTGCGATTTGTCTGCTTAGCGGTGATGGATGCCACCCAAATACACATCTGGGTTTCACTGTCAGTGGTTTCCATGGCGACAGACTCACCCCAGCAGGCAGCTCCCCCTCGTCGGAGGGCTGAGCCTCCTTGAGAGACTGGGTTGGGGGGGCAGGTCTCTGCCTGGGCCTCGAGTGCACGGTGTGAATGGAGGCACCGTGTCCTCTGAAACTACTCTGCGGGCCAGCGCCGTCCTCACGCGTGAGGGGAGCCGAGGCTCATCCCGCACCTTCCTGGACTTGCAAGTTGGGGAGGGCGCAGGCCGGCAGGGCTTCCCGGGGGAGGCCACCTTTGAGCCGTGCCTTGAAGGACAAGGAGGAGAGACTGTGTGGGTGGGCTGGGGCGGGCAGGGCTGGCGTGTCTGCAGCAGGACTCAGGCCAGGTCGCTGTACCTCTCAAAGGCCAGTGGTGGGAACGTCCTCAGATGCCACGGGAGCCACCCCCAGGCTCAGGCAGAGGAGCAGCTGGGAGGGAGCAAGGCCACGGGGATACTGGACAGGTGTGGTGAGGTGTGGGGCCCCGGGGCAGCCTCTGCGGCCAGATGTCCACCCTCCCGCAGCCCTGGCTTCTGGTAGCCCTGACAGCGGCTCAGCCCAGCCCAGACACGCCCCGACCGGCTGCAGACACCATCCAGGCGGAGACTGAGAGTCCCTCAGCACCAGGGTGCTGACTGCTGGCCCTTTCCGGAAGGTGTGCCCACTGGGGTCCGTCGGCCCCTCCCTGTTCCCTGGTGAGTGAGGGGCTCAGGCTCCTCTGTTGGTGAGGGTGGGGCAGGGGGTGCGGTGTCTAGGACGCGGGCTTCCTGTCTGTGCTCCAGGGTGGCCTCATAGCTGCTGGCCCTTCAGCCGGGATCCTGAAGACCAGGGCTCACTGCTCTGGTCGGTTCCTGTGTTTTTTGGCAAACGCAACTTAATCAATTACATTTCTCTCTATTCCCGGCTCAGCAAACTGTTGAGGGTGCACGTGGCAGGCAGTGGGCTAGTCCCTGTTCAGACCTCCGGGGGCAGCCCCCTGGCTGGCCTCCCGGCCTCACTTCCGGCCTCGGGTCGCAGGGGCCATGGGGCGACCAGGCGCAGCGGCGGGAGCTGGAGCGGGTCCCAGGCAGGAGCACGGGCTCTGGCGTCATGCCCGCACGAGCCAACGTGTTTATTGGTTTTGGTCTGAACCAGATGAGAGGCACTGAGGGCTCCGCGGTAATTAAAAACCAGCCGCGCTGGCCACAGCCAAGTGGGAGGTGGCTCTGGTGGCCGAGGAGCCCCACCTGGCTGCAGAGCAGTGCTAGGAAGGTTAGGGTCACAGGAGTTAATTAAAAGGATAAATTGCCTGGAAACCCAGAGCCTCTGAAAACAGGAAATGGCCCCAGGCTCAGGCCTGCAGGGCCAGCGGGCGCTCACAGGGGCTGCAAGGACAGCTGCCAGGTGGTATCCCGTTGGCCGAGGTGCAGACAGCGGTTTCCGGATGACTGGGAGCAGCCTGGCTGCAATGCAGCACGGCTCTTGGGCTGGCAACGCCTCAGGAGGGAGATGATGTGGTTCCCGTCCGCAACCTGCATCTCCGTAGAGATGTGACTCGGTTTATCCCCGGCGCTGCAGTCAGGGGATGTGCCCAGGGGGGCCGCGCTGAGCCTGGTCTCATGTCTGTGCCCACGGGGCTCACGACGCAGGATGGACGCAGGTCACGTCCTCTCCAGGGAGGTGCAGAGAACGGAGTGTCCTGTGTGTGCAGAAAGGGTGAGCCTGCTCCCCACCACAGCCACGGAGCCACGGGATGCACACCAGGGGTGGTTCAGTGGGGTCTGTGGGGCCTCACCACCCCCGGTCTCCCAGGGCCACAGCCGCTGCAGGGTCCAGTCTTTCACAGGGGAGGGGTCCTGGAGGAACCAGGGCAGCCACCCCACCCCCGCCTGGCATTCCAGCCTCACCCCATGGGCAACTGTCCCCAGTTCACCAGCTCTGCCCTTCAGGACTAACGCCAAACCCAGACAGAATGCCTCGTCCATCCATGACTCAGCCGCCGGCTGGTGGGAAGCCCTAGCCGGCCCGTCTAGACAGTGCTGAATCAGTCGTGTGGGGCCGATGGGTCCTGAGCGCCCAGGACGAGTGAGGGCCAAGAGCTGGAACCACTCACAGGGACGGTGGACCTGCCTCGAGGGCCTGCGCTTGCCAGCCCCCTTCCCACATCGCCCCCTCGGGCGTTATCTGGCTCAGCCCCCCTTCCCGCCCCCGCCAGCCAGTCTCTCAGAAGGCTGAGCTGCTGCCCTGCAGGGGTCACAGAGTTCCGGGCGGGAAGGCCTGGCTGTCCTTCGGCCCATTCACCTGCTGCAGGACAGCCACCAACCACAGGTGACCTGGGAACACGCCACTGCCTGCCAACCACAGCCACTCTGTCAGCAAATCTTGCCAGCACGGCCCCAGCGTCAGGGAACAGGAAGCAGAGGCACCACAGACAACGGAGCAAACGTGACAGGTGACTGAGGACGGCACTGGGACAGTCCTGTGAGGTCACAGGCAGCTGGCAGGAACGGACAGTCAGGTTTGCGTGTGAAGGGCGTGATGAGGGACACTCAGAGGCAATTTGTTGGTGGTGCATAAGCATGTGATGAAGTCAAAGTGCCACTCGAGGGCGCTGTGGGTCCCTGCTGTCCTCTGTGCGGGGCCCCAGGGAGTCCAGCCTGGAGCTGTGGGTGGGTCAGGGGTGTGCCCACCACCCACAGTGGATGGTGGGGGTGGCCCCAGAGCAGAGCACCCGCCAGGCTGGCTCTGCCTGTGAAGGAAGTGCCGTGTGGCCTGCAGGAGACAGTGGAGGCTGACCAGAGGGCGCCTGGCTGGGGCCTGCAGACAGCCGGAAGGCCACGCTGAGCGGAGACCCCGAGACGCTGGTGGTCTCAAGCCAGTGGCACCCACAGGAGCAGCGAATGTCACTTGGGGTACAGGCGAGAACAGTGCTCCTGGCTGGGGGACCCCTGGAGGGAGGCACCTGGAGAGGGGCTCCTGGGGGTGCCTGGTGCTCCCCCAGAACCTCGGGCTCTGCCAGGGGGCTTCGGTCAGGTCCCCTTAATCGACGTTCAAAGGAGAAACCACATCTGTGCTTGTGACACATGAGGTCACTGGACCTTTGTGGGGACTGTGTGTCCTGGGTCTGCCTGTGGGTCTCAGGTGAGCGGGGCTCCACCTGGCGCTCCAGGCCCAGGCTCCCCAATATCACCGATGCCACAGAGCCCTGTCCTACAGTGGGACCTGTCTGTGGGGACGGGGGGCCCACACTCCTGGTCACTGCGACAGGCGGGGACCCCCAGGGGCCTTGTCTCGCCCCCACAACAGCTGGGTTCAATGTTTCCGGCATAATTCACTTGGTCATGTCTTCACGACTCATTTGGAATTTAATTTGAACCTGAGGAGTTCAGATTTTTCTTGGGTAAAGAACACGCTCCTTCTGAGTTCAACTTCGGGATTTTTCTACCAAGTTTCACAATTTGGGGGTTGGCTGAACAGATTAAATCCTGCAATGTAACATCTTTTTAAACTAAATATAACTCTAAAGGGAAACTTTATTATAAAAGATTTTCCTAAAATATCCTGAAACTGCATTTACTTGAGACTAAGTTGATTAAAAATTTATTAGCTTTTATTTGAAACTCATATTTTATCTCCCTCTTAGATCGGGTGAAAGATTCTCCCTCCTCATCTACCTATATTTTAAGCATTAATGTGTTTCTTCAAATAATAAGTTTTCTCTACAAAACAAAAATGTTTAGTCTTTTAAAAATTTATATCCTAACGAACTTTAAAAACCTCCTTCAACCTCAGGGCTTGTTGGAGGGACATATCAGGTTCCTTCCCGGGGAGCGGCCGCCCAGCTGCCCCAGGAATGGCTGGTCTGCGGCTCTTACACGTCCTCGCACTGGAGTGGAAAAAGCACCCCTGCACAGGGCAGGGCAGGGGTCCCCAGGGGTCTCGCTGGGGCGGGAGGAAGGGGCGGGCTCACCCCAGCCTCACCTCCCCACCCCAGCGCTGCCCGCAGGCCGGCATTCACTGTGGACCGTTGGCTCCGCGGGTGTTTTTCTCTAACAGGAAAGGCTTTACTGGTTTTGTGAAATGTGATGGATACTCCTTGTCAAGAAAGATTCCAGCTATACGGACAACCATCAAGAAAGCAAAAATCTTTTCCCAAATCCAGCCACTCAGCACTCACACCTCTTCGCACACAGTTCCAGATGGGAAGGAAGAAGTCACCTCTGAGAACTGGCATGCCTTGCTCGTGGTGTTTTAACAAGACGCACCCTGTTAATGTTCCTGGAAATCAGCCCAAGAAGACTCAGTTGAAGGGACTGTGACGGGATCCTCAGCTAACCGTTCCCCTCCCGTGAGGTGCTGGCTCCGCCGGACAGTGGCCGCAGCGGCTCCGCATGACTCCGGCGCCCCCACGACCCCGACCTCAGTGGCCGCAGGTGCACTTGGCATCGGAGGCTTCAGAAGCTCTGCAAACTGCAGCTGGCCTGGCCGGAGGGTCCCTCCGAGGATGTGCTCAGGAGGAGACAGGCACTGTGCTGGGAGCAGAGTGCAATGGGGCGGGCATGGTGCCCGGGGTCCGGCTGCCCTGCCCATCCGTGGGGATGTGAGGATGCGGCTGGCTGACCAGCCCCCAGGGCCACACCTCTGGGCAAACCTGGGGTCCAGCTGCCTGTCCCCGGGGCTGTCGGAGGTGAGGTGAGGGGCAGCCTGTGGCAACGGCGCAGAGAGGGAGGGTCAAGCCTGAGGCTCCCTGGCCACCTGCAGCCCCTGGCCCCCAGTGGTCTGTGACCACAGGCCTCCTGCTCCCTGTAGTGCCGCAGGTTCTCCCCCGGACCTGTCCCATTCCCCGCCATGGGCCTCTGAAAGCCAGGGCAGGTCAGAGGAGCCAGCCGGGGCACCCGGCGGCCTAGGGTGGGGACAGGGACCCCTTAATCTCACCCTGCTGTTCCGGACAGGCTGCACCCAGGCTAGCCTCCCTCCTCACTTGCCCGCCCACTCACAGCCACGAGATCAGACCTCAAAGGCCCCCGACAGCTGACTGGCCTGCAGACCGGCCCTCAAAGGTGGCCCAGGGCCAGCTTCCCGGGAGAGGGCCCGGCACGGCCCAAGGACCTGTCTGTAACTCTGTGTGCCTTCAAATGGCCGAAGAACCACGGGGCTTTTCATCTGCTCGTCAAAAATAAAACGGCACGGATTGTGTGCGGCATGATTCAGAAAGAGAAGGCGCCCTGCAGGGCTTTGCGGGCCGCACGGGGACAGGACGCCCGAGGCTCCTGTGAGAAAGTGCCGGGATTTTTAACGAGCCTGGGGTTGCAGGTTGCAGTTGGGGGGGGGGGTGGTTCCCTGCTGCCTCTGCAGGACCTGCTGTTGCTCCCTCAGGGGACGCCGACGCCAGTGCAGGGCAGAGAAGCAGGTTCAAGCCCAGACTGTGACAAACAGGTCACACCAGGAAGAGGAGTCCTTTGTGATTGAACTGAAAACAGACCAGCACTTGTGGTGGCCTGAGCACTGCTGGTGCCCTTGGGCAAGAGCTTCGGGACGGCGGCGCCCTGTCCCTCCCGCAGCGGCGGGGGCCTCACCTGGGGGCCCTCTGGGAGCCAGCCCAGCCCCCCGGGCCCCAGCAAGAGGAGCTAGGTGTCCGGTCGCTGGCAGGTGCCTCCTTCCCAGTCTGCACGTGACAAAGGAAGATGCCCGCAGAGGTTTCCAGGTCACTGAGGGGGCACTCGGGCATTTTCAGCCAAATGGCCTGAACTTTTTATGGAAAGACAGAGGTGGATTCTTCTCTTCTCGCTCCAGGGTTCCTGCCACCCAAGGTCAGACCTGTCTTCCAAAATCTAAGGAAAGGCTGCACAGCACTCAGCAGACTCACCTCCGCGCGTCACGCATTTGTGCCTTTCTGAGCCAGTCTTCTTTTCAGAAGCTGGCGGACGGGGTTTCTGTGATCTGTGCAGAGGGCTTTCTCTCGGAAGGGCCACCGCGCCATCTTCCCGGCACAAGGAGCAGAGCTGGCCTTGAGCTCCGCCGAGCACCCCGCACATGCAGCCCCTCAGGGAAGGCAGCCTGCAGGGCCGGGACCCTTCCCCAGTGGGGAGGGGCGGCGGAGGGGTGTCTGCACACAGCAGAGGGGTGCGCCCCAGCTGCAGGGCCAGATGGAGGGCCCTGCAGGCGGGTGTGTCCTCAGCTGATGACCAGCAACGACCCGTGTGGGGCTTCGTTTCATGTGTCACACCCTCCGGGGGCCTCGACACTTCACCCCCAAGGCCCAGAGCTGCAGGGCGAGGGGACCCTCTGCTGGCCGCCTGTGGCACCTGCACCCGGGGCCTGGGGCCCGCAGCCCAGCACTGATGGGCCTCCGCCGCCTTACCCTGAGACCTTGTAATATGGTGTTTCCCTGTGTGATACTGTGACTTACAATAAGAAATACATTTTTGGCCTTCGTCCCCACTCCTGGCTCAGAGCTCCTAAAACCCTTGGGATTTCCGAAGTGATGAGAGAGATGAGTGTTTTTTATGCTAACGAGGCGACTTTGGAAAGCCCTTCAGGTTGGGGCTGGTGTCGGGACCCCACCTGACATGGGGGGTTGGAACATGCAGTGCCCACCCCCTGGTCACCAGGGAGGGAGGGGGCCGGAGGTTGAATCAGTCACCATGGCCTAGGAGCTCATCCATCTTGCCCGTGGAACGAAGCCTCCACAAAACCCCAAGGGGAGGGGGCTGGGACAGCTGGTGAGCATGTGGCATTTTGGGGGGTGGTGCTCCCAAGATGATGTGGAAGCTCCGCCCCTTCCCCAGACCTGGTCCTGGGCATCTCTTCCACCTGTTTGCTGTGTGGCTGTGGTGACCTGGTGATCTAGTGAGGAAAACGTCCCTCTGAGTTCTGTGATCCACTCTGGCAACTTAGTCGAACTCAAGAAGGGTGTCATGGGACCAGGTGACAACATGGACTTGTGACTGGAGTCTGAGGTGGGGCTGGGGGGCCATCTTGGGGGACTGAGCCCTGATGTTGTGGGGCCTGATGCCGTATCCAGGTGGACCTGAGTTGGGCGGTAGGACAGGCAGCTGGTGCTGGAGACTTGCTCGTGGTGGGGGACTCCCCCCAACTCCAACACACACATTGGACCCTTGTGCTGTGTCCCTTTTCCTGAAGTCTCGGATGGAGCCTGGGTGGGGCAAGAGCCTTGGGGCCGCGCCCTGCAGAGGTGTGGGCTCCCTGGGAGTCAGCCCAGCTCCTGCAGGCTACCCCTCCCAAGGACGAGGACACCCCGCGGACACAGGGAAGGTGCCAGCAAGGTCAGGGGCCGTGGACCCTCAGAGGGAGAGGAAGGACCTGGGGGAACTGGCTGAGGTGTCGTTTGGCTGGGAAGAGCAGAGGAACCCTGGGAGGGGTCGGGCTCAGAGGCCACTCCGGAGAGTTACTGGGACAAGATGGACGTTCCCTGAGCAAACCTGGGAGCTCCTCCATGTTTCATTTTTGCATTTGTAAACGCCTTTATCCAGTTTTCACCGGGGGTGGGAGGTTATTTAAGTTTTAATTTCAGGACCTCAACCGAGAGCTGTTACTTAGCCCCGTTTTCCCCCTCGGGAAAGATCGGAAGCTCCTTGCCGAAAGAAAAATAAGTCTCGAGCCGAATCAATAATGAAACAGGCGAACCACTACTGCTGAATTTTTCATAGTGCCAGGAACACTTCGGCAGGTGACGGGGCTCCTTGCGTTGCGCTGCCGAGGCCACCAGGGGTCGCGCGGTGCTGGGCGGCGTTTGTTTGAAATCGAGGAGGCAGGGGTCCTGCCTCCTGTCCCAGTTCATTGAAGAGAGACTTGTGCGCCCAGGATGACACCTCCCAGGACACGGGGTGCGGGCTCCGCCCCTGGAAGACGCCGGTCAGTTCAGCTGCACTCTACTCTGGCTGCCGCTCCAGGATGGTCGGGGGTGGGGTGGGTGGGTGTCCCTCCAGGAGGGGACTGTCGTGCCTGCTGGGGGCACATGCAGAGAAGTTTGTCACACACACGCTGTCACACATGCTCACACACACGCACACAGAATACACTCACATTCAGACGCTCAGGCTCACACTCACACGCAGGCGTGCCCCCACAATGGCTTGAGGCCGCCCACACCAGCACGGGCTGCCCTCTCCCCGGGACTCCCAGGACATGGTTTTGTCTCACTGCTGCCTGCCTCTTGCACCCTCCGCCCCGGTTCCGGCTCCAGCCTGTGGGAGCAGCTGCAATGCCGACCTCAGTCAGAGCGGTCCCAGACTTCCAGGACACCTGCAGCTCCCTCCTGTCGCCACAATGTCGCGACCCCACATCCCCTCGCCCCTGTGCTCCTGGTCGGCTCTGCTTGGCGGCTGCAGACAGATGTCCCAGCCTGCCGCTGCCCACGGACCCCAAGGCCTGAGCAAGCCAGTCTGGACTCACGCACGCCCTTCCCTCCAAAGGACAGCCTGTGTGCGGTGCTTTGTGCCTGGGCCCAGGACCTCGGGGCTGACGTGTGGCGCAGGGGCTTCGGCTTGGCTGCAGGAGGGCTGCTGTTCTGGCAGCGTGAGATGGGGGCACATTCTCTCTGAAGGACTCTGGGAGCCAGGCCGGTGACCCATCCTGGCTGAGCATGTGCACAGCCATCCCCGGAGTCTGCCCCATCCCCTGCTCACCTGCTCAGCTGCCTAGTCCAGTGGGCGGGGTGCGTGGCAGTCCCCACTAGGCAGATGAGGACCTTAGGCCCCTGGGTGCTGGGCTGGCTGAGCCCCAAGGTCAGTACCCGTTGCTGGAGGGTGCTTGACTTTGTTGTGGGCCTGCCCTGGCTGCAGGCTGAGACAAGGGTCCGAGTCGAGTTTACTGGGAGGGTGTCTCGGGGAGCACCGTGGGACGGGGGGACGGGAGACAGGGGGGACGCAGGACATGCCTGGAGCTCTGTGCTGTTGGGACCCAGGACCAGTGGAGAGCTGTGGGCACAGCTCTCACCCCGGCCCCCAGCAGCCCCACCAAGGGCAGGAGGGGCAGCTGCAACAGCCTGGTGAGGAGAGAGGGGGTTTGAGCTACCAGGACGGTCATGGGGGAGCCTGAGGCCCCCAGAAGCAGGGGAGGCCAGATACCAAGAGTAGCTGCATAATCCAAAATGCTCCCCCATCGTGGAAGGGGCAGCTCTCTCTTGAGATGGCAAGTCGCCTCCAGGGGCCCAGAGGGGACGGTCAGGTCGGAATCAGTGCTGCTAATAATGCGGGCTCCGTGCGTCGAGCCCTGCGGGACCCCAGCCTCTGAAAAACAGAGTGCCCCCAGGGCCACCAGGGTCCCTGCTCCGAGTGGGCCAGCTGTCCAGTGGCACTGAAGGACCATGCTGCTGGGCTGGACGTACCTGACTTGTTTGGGCAGGGACGCTCTCACTTTCCTGGTTGGGACCCCTGTGGCCGGTCACTGACTGCCACACAGATGGCCGCCTCTTCTGGGATTATGGCCGTCCCTCAGTCTCTGCGGGGTACTGGCTCCAGCCCTCGAGGACACCCAAATCCACGGAGGCTCAAGTCCCTCACATACATGGTGTTGGCTTTGTGTGCAACCTACGCACACCCTCCTGCCTACGGACGAAGCACCTCTAATCACGTAATGACACCCGATGCAGTGTGAAGAGTTGTTATATTGTGTTGCTTAGGGATCGACTCTGGATTTTTAAAAAAACATATTTTCACTCCTCAGTAGGTTGAATTTGTGATTATGGAACCCTCAGATCTGGAGGCAGATGGCACTGTGGAGTCTCAGCCTGGCCTTTCCCTGCCTCGGGACCCTCGTCACCACTGAGGAGGCCACCAGGTGCAGCAACACTTGGGGTCACTGCACACTCAGTCTGAGGCTGACTGCCCCCCGGTTATGGGGACCAGGCTGGATTTGGGGGCTCAGAGCTCTGGCCCAGGGCATTGGCTAGCTTGACCGTCTACTCCCTTCTCGACCCCCATGGCCTTCTCGTGCAGGTCTGCACTGCAGCCTGGACCCCACCCCCCATTATGCCCACACCTGACGTGGCTGCCCTGTGGGGTGCCCCCTGTGCACCACTCAGGGCAGCATCTCCAGAACAGCCCGGAGTCACAGTATTGCCCCAAGAAAGGACAGGGCCCCTGGGCACCCACTGCAACTGGTGTACAGGACTCTGGAGCCCAGGAGCTGGGGGGGCACCCTGTCCCCACACTGGGGCTCACCAGCAGGACTCAGACCCCTCGGGGCTCCATGACACCCACCAAAGGCCGCGAGCTGCCAGGACATCAGGAGACACAAGGCGGCCATCGCCCCGGGACTGCGAGCACCTGGAGGGCAGGCCCACGCTCAGCAGAGCGGGGTTGACACCTTCGTGCCGGGCTGGTGGGGTCCCAGCCGACAGCCCAGTTTGGTCGCCAGCTTGGACAGGCCGACTGTGACAGTTTCCCTTTCCAGCCAATCACTGTGCAGCCCATCAGAGCCAACTGCTCTCACGTTTGCCAGCCAGCTGCCTGCGGAGGCCGGTGCTGAGAGACGAACAGGAAGTGCGTTCACTGGTGGTGGGAGGGCGGTGGCCTGCTGAACAGGTGGCTAAAAATACCAGCTGGCACCTCGGAGGGCAGAGCGGCAGGGCATCAGGGGGCCGTTTCCTCCCCAAACGCACAGAAGAACGGCCCCTGCAGACCAGCGTGCCCCGATAGCCAGGACCCTTCGTGGCAGAGCCCGCTGGCAAAGGCAGAGGTCTGGGCACTGAAGCACCCTAAAGCCACCCCTTGTGGGGCACCATCCCCTGAGCACTGCCATGCACCAGCCTGGGCTCCCCACTCAGCAGTGGGTCTGCTGCAGCCCCCCAGACCCAGGCAGGTCCCTGGCTTACCACAGACGGAGAAACCCAGGCTCCGTGGTTCTTGGCCCACAGCTGCTCAGCAAGGAATTAAGGGAGCGGGGCCTGAACCTCTGGCTTAACCAGAGCCCTCGCCCCACCCCCAGCGGCAGCAACCTGTGGGGCCTGTGCCCTGCCTGTGGGACAGAGGAAGTCAGCCTGGCCTCCTGGGGCGGCAGCAAGTGCCCAGGTCTCGGCTTTCCGCCTTCACTGCAGGCACCTGCTCTGCTGTGTCTCCCTCCAGCCAGCAGGCCCAGCCTGACCCCAGCCCTGCTGGCCAGGCCTCCCTTCCTCTGTCCCTTTGTCCTTCGCTTCTCACAGCTCAGGCCGCATTTCCCTTTACACACCTGCTTCTGAGCCACCCTATGAACTCAGGGTGCATTGGCGCTGGCCGCAGCCTCACAAACGGCATTAACGTTCTGCAGTTCTTGAGCGGGGTCAGGGCATCCTTTGAGAGGTCAGTCTCCCCTGGCGTCCTCTGCCCACAGCTCCTGGATCCCACCTTGACGTCCTGCTTGACCATGGCCCCAGGAGCTGCTGCTGGGTCCCCAGCCGGGCAGAGGGCAGGTGGGAGGAGCAGGGAGCCCTTGCTCACGCTGAGCCCCACACACAAGTTGGAGGGTGGACTCTGGGCCGCAGGGAGTGTGCACCAGGCTCCTCTGCAGATGTTTCCAAGTGGCTCCCCCTCCAGGTGGCTCCAGGCTATTCTTCCCCCACCAAAAGCATGTGACTTCCCGTCCCCCCCCCACCCCGCCCCTTCTCCCCCCAAACCAGTGTCCGTCAAACCTGTATCTCTTCCCACACGGACAGATGGAGGATGCTGCCGGCTAGTGCATCGGGCCCGCGTTTCCCTTATTAGGAGGGCGTCACGCTGAGGAAGCTGGCGCCCTGTGTCCCGGGCGCGCGCTCCGCAGGTCTGCGGGGTCGCGGCGGAGGTCAGCCCTCCGTCCCCAGGCAGCCAGAGAGTTTTTATGGGTTGCCATCAGTCTTTCTTTTACAGTCTCTGGGCTTTGTGTCACGCGTATCCATTCCCAAACCAAGAATTTTTATGGTTATCTGCCTTCTCTGGGAATGTCTCAGGCTGCTTTTGTTTTCCGTTTAACCTGTTGATTCCTGTAGAGCTATCCCGGTGTAAGAGTGAGGCCGATGCCAGGCCAGCGCTTCGTTCCTTCACCCGTCAGAGCCGCCAGCTGTCCCCTGCCAAGGCTCCGAGAGACCAGGCCACCTTCGCAGACTTGCAAAAACCGCGAGCGCTGGACGGGCTGCGGGCACTTCGCTTTCGGACAAGTGTGGCCCCGCTGCCGACCCGTAGGGCCGGTCCGCGTCCTCTGTCGCTAGGCAACCGCGGGGCGCCGGAGAGACAAGCGACTCAGCTGCGGCGCCATGGACCCGGTCATCACGCAGGAGCTGACCCGCGCTGAGAGCCAGCAGGGTGCGCGGGGTCGGGGCGCCGAGCTGCCCTTCGCGCCTCTGGGGCGGGCGGCTTGGCGGGAGCGTCCGGTCGCGGGAGGGCGCAGCCCTGAGGCCGCCAGCCTGACTCGGGCCCCTGTTGGACCGTCTGCACCGTCCCCCGCTGCTCGGTGCTCACCGGCCGTCCTCACCGGCTGTCCCGACAGATGCCGCCGCCCTGAAGAGGGCTTACGAGCTGATCAAGTCGGCTAACCTGGGCAAGTCCGAGTTCGACCCCAACGAGAGCTTCAGCCCCGACCTGTTCGTTCTGTGCGCCGAGCAGGCCCTGAAGGTCGAGGTTCAGGGGCCCCCGGGCTGGGGCTCTGCCGGAAGCAGCGGGGGCGGGGGGACCGGGGAGGTGCTGGGACCCTGCCGTCCTCCGCGCATCCCCGGGGCGCGCCGCGGTGTGTTTACGGGAAGTGGGCAGCGACCTGGCGGCGTTCTCCCGCAGATGGGGCAGCCGGAGGTGAGCGAGGACTGCATCCAGATGTACTTCAAGGTGAAGGGGCCGGTCACCCAGTTCCTGGGCCGAGCGCACCTGTGCAAGGCCCAGCTGTGTGCCCCCAAGTCCACGGACAACCTGGTGAGAGCCAGGTCCCTGAGCCATCGCCTAGGTTTTGTCCCACTTCCCGTGGACCCCGGGGCTTCCCAGGGCACTGTCTCAGCACCGACCCGAGGGGAGGCGTTTGCCTCTCTGAACGCAGGTGCATCTGCCCTCCTGTGCTTACCCCTGAGGCTGCCTTGATGCCCTCAAATTCCAACAGCCCATATTTTACAAAACCTCCTTCCAAAATTGTGCCTGGCTGCACAAATCTTAAAGTGTTTTTTGTCGAGAGTTACGTTTCCTGCTGGTTTTCTCCCTGAACACTGGAGTCTGGCCTGCATCCTGATGGACATTTGACCTGTGCCTCCTGGGTCATGGCCGTGGCCCCATCAGCCGCCGCTGAGGCAGAGGGGAACTTGTGGAGCGGAGGCCAGGGCTGCCTCTGGTCCCCCTCCCACTGGGCATGGGGGCTGCCGCGCGGCTCTGGTGGGCCTGGTGTTCACAGCGTAACCAGGAGCCACGACTGCTGCGTCAGTGGCGGCCTGGATTTCCTTGTGCGTGCCTTGTGTTTCAGGAGGAGTTTGAAAATTGCGTGACTCAGTACATGAGGGCCATCAGCTTTGCCAAAGGAGAGCCCAGGTGGGTTGTGGGTCTGGCCTTCCCGACTGGGCCTGTGCGAAAGGGTTAGGCCAGAGTCCGCTAAGTGGTTCTCTGCTCAGACGGTAGAGGTCGTCCTTGCTCTGTGTTTTCAGTGCTCTTCAGTGTCACGCGTGTCTCTAAAGTAGAGTTGGGCCGCAGAACTGTCCCCATAGCTGTACCCTGTGCTCTGACCCGTGCTTTCTGGGACCTGCAGGTGACTTTTGCCAGCTTCCTCCATGGGCCTCTTTCATGGGTCCCCTGGCCTCTTGGGGGTTTGGCATCTCGGTTTCCTCCCTGTGCTGCCCCCACTGGCCTGTCCTTCCCTGGCCTCCACCTGGGCCGAGGCCTCCTGTTTGTGGAGGTGATGCGGCTGAGCCCCCGGTATGGTTTTCTGCCTGATTAATGCTTCATCGAAAACAAACGTCACTGAAACTGTCGAGCTTGCGCACAGCCTCTTTGGGCAAGACACGGCAGTAAAGGCAGTTTCAGCCCAAGTCCTGGGCTTCTCCTGCACTGTCCCACCGGCTGCCATTTATGGCCTCCTGTGGCCGGCCCCTGTACTGGGTGCGGGGTTGCAGCCCCTGGCCCTCCCTCAATGGGGTCCTGCTGACAGGGAAGCCCAGTGGCCTTGAGCCA
Source organism: Macrotus californicus (assembly GCA_007922815.1). Classification (NCBI taxonomy): domain Eukaryota; kingdom Metazoa; phylum Chordata; class Mammalia; order Chiroptera; family Phyllostomidae; genus Macrotus; species Macrotus californicus. Next base: position 282,244 of record VMDR010000007.1, read on the forward strand.
GAGGTTCTAAGGACAGTGGGTGTTTCCAGGGAACCATGCCCTGCAGCCGTGAAGCAGGGGCCGTGGGTGTCGTCACTGGGGGGCGGCCCTGGTCCCTGCTGCACACCAAGCTGTGGGGGCACCTGCACAACGCCTGGTGGGGGCCCAGGAGCCTTGGGCGCTGTCAGGACCACCTTTAAAATAGCCCTGAGCGCTGCCAGGTGGAGGAGGAACCCACAGCCTTGTCCTGCTGCCGGGGCCCTGGGCCCTGCTCCTCCCTGGGTGATGGCGGTGATGGCGTTGCTTGTCTATCCAAGGGCGGCAGAGAAGACCCCCAGGCCCGTAGGCCTCTACAAGGCAGAGCCCTCTGGAGGGGCCTGTAGCTAGAGAGTGAATCCACCCCTGGGATTCTGACTGGCCTCCCTGCAGCGCACAGGAAGAAGCCTGGCTTCCTAGGGGTGCCCTGACCCCCCACTTTGTATTTCCTGTTTAAAAAAACTTTTTTATTGTTATTCTATTACAGTTTTCCCCACTTCCCCCCCTTTGCTCTCCTCGGCCCAGCTCACCCCAGCTTTCACAGTCAGTACCCACACCGTTGTCCATGTCCATGGGTCATTCATGCATGCTCTTGGACTAGTCCCTTTCCCTTCTTTCCCCCAGTACCCCCTCCCCCCTCCCATTTGGTCGCTGTCAGTCTGTTCCCTGTGTCCTTGCCTCTGCTTCTCTTTTGTGCCTTTTTCCTGTGCAAGCACAGAGCCTGCTCCCGAAGGCCCTGCTCTCCCTCATCCACCTGCCCAAGCCTCTTTTTCTACACTGCCCTCCTGGCAGATTCCTGGAGGAATTCCTAGTCACTTTTCAGGTCTTGGCAGGATTCCACCTCCTCCAGGAAGCCTTTCTTGGTTCCCCTTGCTCTTGCTTCTTCTTGTCTGTCCCTTGGGAGCCAAAGGAGGCCTTACTCTGTGGTGCGTTTTCATGGGGAGCCGGTCACTGAGTGGATCAACTGAATGAGTGAGGAGCCCTCTAGTCTGGCATCGGGAGTCCATGGCCGGGGCTGAGCGGGAAGTGCGGCACTGTCTGAGCAGGTCCCCCTGGGAGGCCTGTGCACGTCTGTTCATGCAGTGTGGGCCCTACGTCTCAGAGGGCACTGCTGCCATCTGATAGGGCCAGAGGCCTCCACGGAGAGGGCAGGGGCCAGGCTGTCTTCTGGCCTCATGGCAGACCCCTCTCTTGTGCCGCAGGTACTTCTTCCTGGTCTACAACACGTCTGTCCTCTACTGGCAAATGGCGAGGCCCTTCCTCAAGCCTGGGTATCACCACTACCTGATCCCCAGCCTGTCCCAAATCGTGAGCACGTTAAATCAGACCCAGGACGAGGACAAGGACTGGCAGGCGGAGCTGATGCTGTGAGTGGAGGCGGCCCGCCCACCCTTGCACGGTCCCGTGCCCTTCCCTTGGGGGGCAGTCGCCCACAGAGCAGGCACAGCCAGAGTCCAGTTTTGGGCAAGGTGTCCACAGGTCGGATGTGACCTCCTCAAGTGCCACGTGTGACTGCACCTCGTGTCCCTGCTGAGCCCGCCCGTGGGCCTGCCTGCGGCCAGGAGTCTGTGGGACAGGAAAGCGGGAGAAGCGCAGGAGCCTGCTTCTGAGACACTCGCAACAGAAAGTCACCCACCAGGGTTTCTGCCTGTGCTTTTGCGTCACCCAGGGAGCTTCTGGAGTGCTACCTGCAAGCTGGGGCAAAGGAGGAGGCTGCCAGGTTCTGTGCCACCGCCGCGCCCTTCGTGAAGGCTCACGCGCCGCACCGATACCGGCAGCTGTTTGCTGTGATGGTAGGTCGGCCGGCGAACTTGGGGACTGGGGAGTGGTTTTGCTCCACGTCGTTGTTTGGAAAACTATAGACAGGCAGCTGCAGGGGCACCTGCCGAGGGCGCAGACCTGCAGCCACAGGCGAAGCAGAAGAAGCCCTTTGCCACGGCAGCGACTCAGAAACCGTGGGACTTCTGCAAGGAGAAAGCCGTCACCGTGACAGCACGTGTGGAGCCCGGCGCCATTCGTTGCATTTCGTGTGCAGGAAAGCACGCGACCCGGGGAGAGCGAAACTCTGAGCGTGGTTAATGCAAAGCGACTGGTTAACCATAGAACTCCCTTTGGGGAGGGGACGCTTGCAAAGCAGCAGCTACACACACACCTGGACGCTGCCCGGTCGTCCCTGCGACCTGAGCCACTGTCCCTTCCCATCTCACCACAGGTGCAGCACGAGCTGATGGACGAGCAGCAGCTGAAGGAGGAACAGAAGTTTTCCACCAGCCTGTCCGTCACTTTCCAGATCAACATGCTACAAAGGTGAGTGCCCGAGGGCAGAGCGGGAGGCTCCCCTGCGCCCCACTCTGTCCCTAAGGGCAGGCCCCCCGGGGCCAGGCTCCTGCCCCAGGGGAGGTTCGGGAGTTGGCCAGAGATGGAACCAGACCGGAGCAGCTTGTGGGTGGACCCCTGCTGGAGTGGGCAGGGGCGGAGGGAAGACCTGCCTTGGTGGGCGAGGGGGCCTGGGGCCTGGGCAGTGGGGGGCAGGGCCTGGCACCCTGCCTGGCGGGCCCGGCGTGCGCGGCTGGTCTGGCAGAGGGGCTGGTGCACAGGGTCAGGGACGCAGGCAGAAAGCCGGGCCCAGGCGCGGGGGACGCCATCCGAGAGAGCTGAGGAGTCAGAGGGTTCGGTGCGTTCATTCTAGGCCTCTGTCCAGTGGGAAGCAGAGCTTCATGGACATGGAGTTTTTTAGGGTAATTTGAAGAAACCTGACAGCAGTTTGGTTACTTAATGTCTGCATTAATTCTAGAAAACTGGATAAAAATGATCTACCCGAAGACACCAGCAACATCCTGAAGGGGGCCTACAAACAGTTGTGCCAGCAGCGCTTCCCTTCCCTCGAGGAGGAAAAGTGAGTGCCTGAGCCGCCCCAGCTTCGTGGCCGCGTGGACGCACGAGCTGTGCATCCGGGAGGCAGGGAAACTGCCCCCACGCCCCCCGGGGAAGGCTGGGGATTCCCTCCAATCCCTCTTGTCCCGAGGTCCTCGCTGTGTGGGGAGCCCTTCGGGCACGTAAATCGTGTGCTTTTAAAAGTCACACTTAGCTCTGCCAGAAGCACTTTTCAGGTTCTCGCAGGCTCTCCCCCGTCTGGCCAGCCCTGCGCCTTTCCCCAGGTGGAAGACATGCCCACCCGTCCCCGCCCACAGCACCTTCAGTTCTGTCCTGGTGTCTGACTCCCCTGAGCCCGTTCAGAGTGAGGGGTGACCCTGGTTTGACTTCCTGGGAGCAGCAGGTGGAGCCAGAGGCCGCTGTCTGAGCGGACCCCCTCCCCGGAGTATTCCTGCAGAGGGGACAGCCTGGCTTCCCAGCCTGGCACCGGTCCCATCCTCCAGTGTATCTGCAAGAACAGGGTGGGGGACCGACACCTGGTAACTGGCTGCTGTGACCACCGTGCCTTCTGCCTGGCGTCTCTGGCCGTCTGGGGTGCGGCACTCAGCCCGCTGGGGCCTCTGGGCATCCACTCCAGCCCCGGGCCTCTCGGTTCTCGGTAATTGTCGGCTCCTCCGTGCTCCTAACGTGGGAGCATTTTGGCTGTTTGCCTGTGGCAATGGTTCTGGATATTTTTTCAGTTTGTCATTTGATTGTTGATTTGGGGTGTCGTGGGCTGAACTGTGTTACCCCAAAAGATGGAGTCGAGTCCCAGTGCTCACTGCCCCTGTGGAAATGGGTCTGTGCAGATGTGACCCAGGTCGGGGGAGGCCAGGCTGCAGCGGCTGGGCCCTGATCTGGTGGCTTCTGCTCTCACAAGAGGGGACACAGGGACTCACTCAGGGAAGGAGGCCACGTGAGGAGGGATGTGCCAGGGTCGCTGGACACACCTGGAGCCAAGGCCTCCGAGTGTGTTTCCTCCCAGCACTTGCAGAGGGGGTGGGGCCCTACGGCCCCTCGACTTCAGCCTCCTGGCCTCTGGAACCGAGAGGTAGGCTTCTGGGGTGTGTCACGGCCGGAAGCCCCAGTGGGGCCGTGTCGTCTGTCACTGTGGCTCAGACCGTCCGTGTTGGCCACCTTGCTGCGTCTGCGGCTCGGCTGGGGCAGGCCCAGCTCCCGGCACGGTGGCTGCTGGCAGCATCCAGCACCCATGGGCGGCCCAGCAGGCCTCTCCATGTGACAGCTCATCCGAGCTGGTAAGGGGCAGTGGCTAGCCCAGGAGAAGCCGCTGTGTTTCGTTCTTTCCTAAAAGAAGTCTCCTTTACTGATTTGAGAGAGAGCAAGGAAGGAAAGGACACAGACATGGTCTCACTGTTCCACCCCCCTCTGCACTCACTGGCTGGCGCCTGCACATGCCCTGACCAGGGGTCGAACCCACAACCTCGGCTGCCGGGACGGCACTCTGACCAGCTGAGTCACCCAGCCAGGGCTCTCTGTTCCCTTCTCTCTTCCTGCTGGGATAAGTGTGCACCCTGCCACGCGGGCATCTCCCCAGCGCCCCCGCCCACACAATGCTGCTTTGCTTTTGTTTTCAGAATCATTTTGCTCTTTGAACTGGCTCGTCTTTCTTTGACCTTGAAATGTGAGGGCATCTCCTTCAGCTGCCTCTCAGACTTGAAGAGTATAAACAGCAAAGTAAGTGCCCAGGGACCGAGGGTGCCCGGCAGCTGCCCGCTGCAGTCGGACATAAAAGGGGGGAAGGGAAGGGCTTGGGACCCTCAGGAGGCACGTGTCCCCCACCTTTTCCGTGTGCGTCTTCCAGGCGGTGTGCGCTCGCCGCCCTCCCCCCCTCCAGTCGTCAGAGGTGCTGGCCCGTGTCGCCGCCAGGCATTTGGACAGGGCACGCCGGGGCCGCCTGGGACCTCACAGTGTCCGTGGCCTCAGCACCCTCCCGCCTGCTACTGGGCGTTCAAACTCTGCTGTTTGTGGCGCGTCACCTACAGGCTGCAGCAAACGCAGCTCTCGTGTCACGTGGGATTTTCCCCCAAGTTCACGGACATGGCATCACAATACTAGGCCATTCTCACTCAGTGGTTTGTGAACAACTTCACTGCGCTGCCCTCACAGGCGGTTCCTGTGCCCGCAGCGGTCGGCTGGGCCTCTGTCAGGGCTGTGTCCTGTTCAGTGAGGGCTGGGACGGGCTCGTCTCCGCGGTGGCTTCTGCCACGTTACGGTGAAGAGCTCTGCCCTTTGAGCGGACTGAGAAGAACATGGAAATACAGGCCTGATGCCGAGAGGTTTTTCAAATCTGTCTGATTAATGGCCTGAACCCAGAGTACACCGAGACCTCTGAACACTCAGGAAACCCGACGGCCTAAGGCAACACAGAAGGTCTGAGCCGGCCTCCCCGCAGAACGGACGCATACGGGCGTCAGGAGAGCCCAGGCGCGGGCCGACAGGAGCCACGGTGTTTGCTGCTGGGCCCGGGCGGCCCAGGGGCCTCCCTGGTGTGTTCTCACCTCTGTTTTCTCACAGAACGCATCACTTCTAGTTACCCAAGAGCTCCGCAGCCCCAGCTACTGTCCTCCAGCTCAACGCAGAGCCGATGCTGTCTCCCTGACAGGCTCGGTCCCATGAGACCGCCCCACTCAGACACCGAATCCACACCGTCCATCCCCAGGTTGCCCAGCTTCTGTCGGACAAGGCCTCAAGTGGGGGTTCCCACGACCCCCTCCTCAGGTCTGGTTCCTTTGATAGAGCCTTGCCCAGAACTCAGAGAAGCACCTTTGCTGGTGAATCGCAGCACGAAGGACACGTGTGAAGAGCCAGGTGGGGCCGTCTGCCAGTGGGTTCTGGGAAGGCACCGAGCTCGGCACCGTCCAAGGGCGTTGGGGTGCCACCCTCGCGGGTGCGTGCTCACCAGCCTGGCACCTGTCCAGGTTTCCATGCAGACGCCCTCCCTCTGGAGAAGCACTGTCCAGGCTGAAAGGCGCCATCCTCTGACCATGGCCCCTCTGGGAGCTCCCCAGAACCCCAGCCAGGGTCACCTCAGGGTGCATGGGGTGTCAGGGGCCCTGTGCGGGGCGCCACCCAGAGACACTGTCATTAGACTGTGGCAGGTGGGGAAACAGACTCACGCGCCCGGGTCAGGGCTCAGGGGTGCTGCCCCTTGGAAGACGCTGTAGCAGGTCTGCAGAGTGAAGCTGCCCGGACCGCACCCCCGCACCCCCCGCGGACCCTCGCCCTGACCTGCAGGGAGCAGGTCGTCCAGGACCGTCTGCCAGAGCTCAGGGCAGAGTGCTCTGTGAAATCCAGGGTCCGTGACACGGATGGGATCTCCCTCTCTGTTGAGGGGGTAAAAAGTTCTGCTCAGTTTTCCCAGACCTGCGTGCTTTGGAAACACGTTAAGTTCTTAAGTGTGCTTTTCTGTTAAGATTTGCTGGATTTCTGCTTTGCATGTTGGGTTGTCATTTGAAATGGTCTTTGGAGGTGGCGATGTGCATGGCGGTCCCGTGAAAGCTTCCGTGTCTGGGTTCCGCAGGACCCTGGGAGACTCATTGAGATCGAGTGTCTGGAGTGTGAGTTAGAAGCGCTGAGACTGGAGAATAAAATTAAAACCTACGCCCGAGCGGCTGTGGAGGTAAAGCCTGAGCAGGACTTTCGGGATGCTGGCGGCATGTGGGGTCCTGTGGGCTGGGAGAGCTGAGGGGCCGCGTCTGCGGGTGCTAGGGGCGGGGCGGGGCTCCCTGCTGGCTACCCTGCGCCAGGCGTGAGTGTGGCCTCTCTGGCAGGAAGGGCGGGGTCCAGGGCGGCACCTTAGCCACGCATTTTCACAGCTGTGCTCACGGTCGCCTGTGGCTCCCGTGGTCCCCTGGACCTGGTGGCTGTGGGGCTGGGGTGAGACTCTTCCCCCCGCTGGGCCCTCCTGAGTGAGGCCCTTGTGGAGCTGTGGCCCCACCTGTCACACACACCGATAACACTTGCCCTTGGTGAAGGTCATTTGTCCCCATCCTGACTCCTGTCCAGGAAGGCTAAGGTCACCCTCTGCCCTCGTGTGGGGACATCAGCCTCCCTGGGCCCAGAAACCCGAGGGCTCCAGGGATGTGGTGAAGTCATAGCAAGGGGCGGGGGGCGGGGCTGTGAGCTGGGAAGACTCACCCTGGCCGTGGGGGGTGTGGGGTCGGGAGTCCTGAGCTGGCCTGGCCCCTCCAGCTCAGGAGCGGCATCAGGGGAGCCCTGAGGGCCCTGGGGAAGGGTGGAGTGGGGAGACTGGCCCCTCACCTCCTGAAATGCCGCGGCCGGCCCTGTATGCCAGGCAGGGTGCGGTGGCATAGACCATGGGCCTTGGTCTCTAGGCATGTGTAGCGGGCGCTGGCCCCGGTGAACGAGTGAGTCCAAGAGGCCAGCCGACTGGAATCCGCCCACGGTGGCCACTCAGGGATGTGGGCGGAAGCATCCCTGAGGCGAACAGCCCTCCCAGGGCCTGGCACTCTGCCCAGGGGCGTGGCCCACCAGTGTCCCGGGCTTGGGCTCCACTGGAGGGAGGTGACGGCACCAGCCTTCCGAGCGCCCACACTGGTCGCCGTCTCCTGTGCAGACCCAGCTGAGCATAGTGGAGAGGCTGGACGCCACGCTGCAGCGAGCCATCGGCCTGGGCGACCCTTGCGTCATCCACGTGGTGTGCACCACTCAGTGGAACCTGTGTCTCCCGCTCCTGCAGCATAACCTGCGGCACCACCTGCGGAAGCCGCTGACCAGGATCGTGGAGGTCCTGGAGAAGATGGATAGGTAGCTCGTGCGTCTGTGTCCTGGGCTGTCCACTCAGGAAAGGGCATGTGGGCGGGGGGACGGGGTGCGATCCGGCTTGTTTCCCCTGAGAGTGCCCGCTGCCTTTGGAGAGGATGGGCGGCTGCAGGGGTCGGTTTGCCCTGCACAGGGCCAGGCTGCTCTCACCGCCTGCTCACGCCGACTGAGGGCCAGCCTGGGCCCATGAGCCCTTGGGGACAGACAGATGACCAGACTCAGGTCAGACCTTGAAAGCCTGTGCCAGCACAGTGTCCCCTGTGCCCCAGGAGCTCCAAAGGAGGGACCTGCTACGGCCCAGTGTGGCCCAGGGTTGGCTGAGAGGCAGCGTGCACTCACCCGCGGTCTGGAATATCACCGGTCAGGGTGGGCACTGGGTTCCCCAGGCAGCGTGATGCTCAGGACCATGTGCCTCTGCCCTCGGGGTTGAGTCATTCACCACACGGGCTGAAGGCCAGCCTCCGGCCAGGCCCCGAGCCGGGCCCCAGGGCTGCACAGTGCAGGGGGCTGGACAAAGCACGTCCCTGCACATCTGCACCTGTACCTCTGTCTGCACCTACACGCACCCACACCGACATCTACGCTTACCCTCGGGTGCACCCACACCTACAATCTACTGCATCCAGAGCTGAGCACGGTTAATAGGCTAGCTGAGCTAAGTGCTAAGAAGACCCTCATAACAGGAGGTAGGGAGGGGACCTTGGGGGATGCAGCTTGCAGCAGGTGGTCCCTGTCAGCCTCTGAGCTACTGAGACCTCATCAGAGACCAGACAGTGGGGGGGGGCCCTGGGGGAGAAGGAGGCCCAGGAGGAGAGCCCCACAGATGGCCGGGTCCAGAGCCTGTCCTGGTCTCAGGGCCACGCAATCTCCTGAGTGAGGGGTGGGCATCTGAGAGCCAGGACAGAGGAGGGGGCTGCAGGTGTCCAGTGACGGCTCTGCTACCGCTGAGAACAGCCCCCCCCCCCGCCCAGGGGCAACGGCGAGAGGTGATGGAGCGGAGGGGCAGGAGCCAGCTGAGTGTCAGGGGGGCCAGATGCAGGAAGCTGGGCTGAGGGTGTCAGGGACCCTAACCCCTCCCTGGTGTCCCTGGCTGGAGAGGCTGGGTGCTACCCTGTGGGGGGCAGCAGGCTGTGAGTGGGGGGCTCTACAGGGAGAACCTGGGGGCTGCTCGGGCTTCAAGGAAGCTGAGAAGGAGCAGGCAGGGCCTCAGGTGGAGGGCATGGGTCCCCACCAGCTGAGAAGGGGCTCCTTCTGGAGGGGTCCTAGGCTGGGGCAGGCTGGGGGATGCCAGGTGGCACAGGGCCTGTTGGAACAGGCGTCAGAGAGCAGGGACACGGTGGGGACGGCCCGGGAAGCACCATCCTGCCAGGGGCCTGAGTGGTGGTGTCCATGATGGTGTCCCCCAAGTGTCTGTTTTGTCCCTGGCAGGGGATGTCACAGCATGGGGTGCTGCAGGAGGACCTTGGCAGACAAGGGGACTTGGCCTTGTAGGGGGAGCAGACGTGTGGGCTCCACTTTCAGAGAGAAATAAGCAAGAGGAAGGCTGGGAAACGGGCACCTGGACTGTGGGCAGAGAAGCGGAGGGTCTCCCAGGAGGGTGGGCTGCCAGCAGCGGGGGCCCCAGGATTTGGGCCCAGACTGCAGGGAGGGGCCACGGGGGAGCTGCCATGGCCAGACGGGGTGGCCGCAGCACAGGCTGCGGAGGAAGGAGCCAAGGCCAGGCAGACAGGCCCAGGCCCACAGGGTGCGGTGGCCGTGAGGGGCAAGTGTGGGGGTCTCGGGTGTGTGAAGAGACAAGGCTGTAGGGGCAACAGGGAGCTGCACGTGTAGCTGGCTGGCATTGCTGAGCACCGCCATCCAGGCAGGGGGTGGGGTGGCGGCGCCAGTGGACGGAGGGGGGAGCCCCGGTGTCACGTGCGCCCTCCTGGCAGGGACCCCTGTGTGCTGAGCGGCTGCTGCTTAGTCGGCGGGGCCCAGGCCTCCTGTGGCCTGCAGGGACTCCTGCCCCTGTGTGGGTCCTCAAGGTGAGGCAGGGTAGGGGCGCCAGGACTGTGGAGGGCCCCCCCGCAGCCTGCCGCCCGGCCCGTGACGCTGTGCTGCGCCCCCAGCCTCATGGTCCTGCTCCGCTGCCAAGTGCACATGGAACTGGCCCACGTCGAGGAGGACGAGGACCGGCTGGAGCCCGCCATGGAGCACCTGGCGAAGGCCGTGCGGCTGGACAGCCAGGGCCTGTACCAGGAGAGGCTGCAGATGGCCTTCAACCGGCTGCGCCTCTGCTCCATGCTGTACCAGAGCCCTGAGCGTGCCGAGGACAAGGCCACCATGGCCATCGAGCAGGTGCCGCCTCGGAGCCCCCGGAGCCCCCTGGCACCTCTTCAGAGCCTGAGAGGGCTCAGAGAATACCGGGCCCTCACCCTCTCCTCCTCTCGCAGGCCAAGAAAGCCATCCCCAAAGACAGCGTCCGGAAGAAGCGGGCCCTCCTGGTGAATGCGGGCCTGGCACTGGCCCCCGATGCCTTCCAGATCGTGCTTGACAGCGAGAACGAGGCCAAGGGTGGGTGCTGCCTCCCTCCTGGGCACTGCATGCCCCTACTGCTGTGAGGCAGAGCCCTGGCCTGCCCTCCATGGGGACCGTGCTGAGCCCCTGGGAAGGTCAGAGCCCAGCTGCCCTTGACCTCTGCCCAGCAGCCCTGACATGTGGTCTGTGGCCCCTGGAGGCTGGCTCTCTGCCCAGTGGCCTGGTGGCCACCACAAGGTACCCAAGGGTGGCTAGCATGCAGGCTCCTGGCTCGGTCTGGGGGCCAGGGGCCCTTCCCCTTGGCTGCATCCTGACACCGTCTGTTCCTACACCCGTCTCTGTCCGGGTTCACATTTACGAGCACTGGCCATGATGGCGAGGGCCCCCCTCATGACCGCGCCGTCTCTCTGTCACCCGGTGCAGACCCCGTCTCAAAATCGGGTCATACTCGGAGGCCTTGGTGATGCTTCCTCAGGACTTCAGGGCCAGCTTCCGCCCTCGGCCCCTGGTCAGCGGCTCTCAGCCGACGTGACCCCATTTGCCACAAAGGCAGGAGCCCGGGGTCCTCAGCTGCCCGCGTGCAAGGTCCTCGGCAAGGGAGGTGAAGGACGGGATGGGGTCACACCCAGCAGTAGAAGGGACGGCTCTGGGGTGTGACGCCTCGCACCGCCAGTGCTTCCTGCTGCCCGAGCTGTCTGGGGAGCAGGGGCTCCATCTGAAGCCACAGGAGACACACCTGGGCGCCTCTTGGTTTGTCTCCGGCCGTGAGCGCTGCTGGGAGCCCAGGGAGCCTGCCGTGTGGGGTGTCACGGGGTCTGGCGAGCTGATGCCTGAGGGTGAAGGGTGCTCTGGGCTGAGGTGAGCTGCCGGCCTGGTGGCTGCATGGGCTACGCCTGCCGCCTGCCACTGACAGTGAGTGCCTCTCAGGCCCAGGCCCATGGCCTCCTCAGGGCTACTGTGCTGGGCGGCCCGCGGGGGCCCAGGGTGACACTGAGCACTCAGAGTTTGCACTTCTGTACCTGGAGGAGCCCCTGACACCAGGCCGATCGACGCCCAGCCCTGTGATGGGGGCAGCAGAGGCAGGCCCGAGGACCGGCCAACTCGGGGGTCTTTGGTGGGTGGAAGATGGGGCAGCGCCGCCACGGGCCAGAGGGGCAGGGTGGCCAGGCAGTGTCCCACCCACAGACCCAGGGTCCCAGGGAGGGCCTTTGCGCCCTGCGTGAGCCCGCAGCACTGGGGTTGCCGTGCCCTGTGGCTGCACCTGATGACCCCAACCACCCCTGGATGGAGGGAGGTGGGGTCCCTCCACGTCCTGGGACACTTGTGTGACGCCGGCCTCGTTTGCATCCCCTTTGTCCTCAGTCTCCACCGGGAGGAGCAGGAGCCGGTTCGCCTCGCTCTTCGCCAGGGCCCGGCACCACACCGTCAGCGTGGAGAAAGCCGCTGGGCATTTGCGGCGTTTGGGGACCGAGAATGACAAGGAGAGGTGAGTGGGGACCCGGAGGAGGGTGGCTCACCTGGGGCCAAGTCCGCACCTGCAAGCCTGGTGGGTACAAAGCAGCGACCTCCCGTGGTGGCTGAGGTGCTGCTGCCCCGTCCCACCTGCGGTCCGGGAGGCTGGGGACAGGAGGCACACAGCTACGGATGGGGACCTGGCAGGCAGCCCCTCCCCCCACTGCCCCTGGGACAGGCAGCCCCGCCTGGGGGTGGGGGGCTCTGTGGACGCCCCACGCCCCTCACTGTGTGGGGTCAGGACAACGGCTGGAGCTGCTCATTTTGGGATGTGGGGGGGCCTGTTCCAGGGGAAGGATGCAGGTGGACATTTCTCAGTTGTCATGGTGACGGGGACCTGACAGCTGCCCCTGGCCTCTCACCCCGACCCTGGGGACAGCCTCACCCTGTGAGGGCTGCCCCGCTGCCCCCAGTCCCGGCTGTGGGTGGTTGTCTCACGGCCACTCTTTGCGACCCGAGTGGCAGACCCGCCAGGGCCTGTTTCTCACGAGCTGCCGTTGGAGTGGGTCCTGGCTCTGCCGGCCACGTCCACGTTCACGGGCTCCCCCGTCTGGGTCTTTGGTGAGCAGAGTGCAGATCTGGGCTGAGCTCGCCAAGGTCGCCCGGAAGCAAGGTGTGTGGGACGTGTGCAGGGCAGCCTGCCGCTTCTGCCTCCTGTACGACAGCTTCAAGGTGAAGAAGCTGTCGCGGCTGAAGAGAGGTGCGTGCCAGGCCCGCCCCCGGGGGTGGGGTGCTGCCGGGGCAGGGGGCCAGGGTTCGGTCCGGGAAGGAGGGGAGGGGTCCCTGTGTGGGGACGTGGGTCCGGTGGGCCTTTGAGCACGTGACATTCCGCAGATGCTGGCAGCCGACTGCCGAGACTGCTCGCGGTGGCCCGATGGTGACCACACGGCCGCCCCTGGCTGCCGTCACTGCCGACCAGGGCCGTCCCCTGCGTCTGGCGCCCTGTGCTGTCATCTTGTTTGACCTTCCCAGGCCCTTGGGGGTGGTCAGGGGCTGAGAAAAGGGGCCTGTTTTGAGTGAGAGTGCCGAGGCCATGGTGGTGGGAGCCTGTGGGCAGAGGCCGAGGTGCGGGCGAGGGTTGAATGTGGAGTGGCCTGTGGGCAGATGTGGCTCTCAGGAGGGGACAGGGGCTGGCTCTGCACGCCCACACCCGGTCTGGGACGGTCCAGGGCGCAGGCCCCTGGAGGAACTCTGTCCTGTGTGCAGCGGGGACACAGGGACTCTCGAGAGGCCCGGGAGTCGGGTATGGCAGGCGTGCGAAGGAACCGAGAGCACACTGTTGGGAACGTCAGCAAGGGACGGGGCACCTACCCACGCCACAGGGGCCCCGCACGCTTGGGGAGGGTTCCTCCATGCCCCCGGGCACAGCGCACACCCCCCAGAGATCCCTGCCGCCCGGGGGCTGGGGCGGAGCTCCAGCGGGTAGGGGTGGGGGAAGCAGCCCTGCCTTGTCCTCTGTGCCGTGTCTGAAGCGCTGCTGTCCCCAGGAAGGAAGAGGCGGGGCGGGGACAGCTCCGGGCATAACTCCAGGGCCCAGTCTCAGGTCCTGATACGGACGCCGGGTTCGCCCACCCTGCTGCGGAAGTTCGCGGAGGTGGGCTTCATCAATGCCGAGGTGTGTCCCTGGTGTGGGTGGGCTTGTGGCACGGGTCCCCTCAGTCCTCCGTGGTGGCTGTGGGTGCCCAGGACATTTTCTGGGGAGAAAGGAGAAATCAAAATGCAATGTGCACTGTCAGAAATTTTCCTTAGAAACCGTCTCTGAGCCGTGCCTGACACTGGGGCCTGCCCCCGTGACCTCTGTGCTGGCACTTGCTGTGCAGGCCACCGTCCACTTGCTGCGGTCGGAGGGTGTGGAGCTGAATGACCCTCCCAACCCCCCCGAGGACTTGAGCCAGCACGCGGCCGGCTACATGCTCGAGTCTCCCACAGACAACTCGGAGTGGGTCACGTACAGGTAGGGGCGGCCAGACTGGCAGGCTGTGCATGTCCATGGAGCGCGGGGCTGGGGCCAGACCAGAGAGCGGCTGGTATCCCATGTGAGCACAGCCCCAAGACTGGCTCGTTCATGTTGACCTCCCTCGTCACCGGTAAACATGAGGTGTTGGGGACCGTGTCCTCAGTGGGGATCCAGGAAGGGGCAGCTCTTCAGTTCGCTCAGAGGAAAAGCTACCTTGTCCAGGTGTGTGGGGACATGCTGGGACAGCTCCCTGAGGGAAAGGTGAGGCGTTTCCTGAGGAACGTCCAGGAGACTGGCCTGTGTGCGGTGCCTGGAGCTGGACCCACAGGGTGGGCGCTGCATCAGACAGAGGGCCTGTGTCCTTTCTAAATATGACGCTTTTGAAAGTGAGGGACTGAATGTCACGTCCCGGGAGCTGAGCCCAATGGCGTTCTCACCCACTGAATGGTGGGGGGGCACCCACTTTCCTGTCTGTCCCTTTCTCTCAGCTGGCGGCCTCTCCTAAGCTTAGGCCCTGGAGCGTCGGAGGGCGCTGGTCTGCCTTGCCATGTGGGGTGTGGGGTGGGGCCGCCCGCCGCCAGGGGCTGGAGGGAGGACAGTGGTGCGCCCATTCTGTGCAGATAGTTCGACGTGGAGCTGTGAGGGCGCCTGTCCCTGGTGGCCCAGGAGCTCAGAGTGGCAGGAGGGTCAGAGCGAGGGCCTGGCCCCATCTGACCCCTGGCCTGGCTGTGTATGGCCCAGGAGCACAGGGGCTTGAGTTTGTGAAGTGCAGTGGAGGAAGACGTGCCACACAGAGCACGCGGAGCTGCCATGCCGGGTGCTGCCTGGCACTTTATGGAAAAGGTTTTCCATGCTTTGTCCCCGGGCAGACAGCTGTCACTCGTGCACAGGGCAGAGTGGGACCCGATCACCCTCAGTGGAGTGGCCTGTGTGCACGGGGTGGCTACAGAGGGGCCAGGCGGCCAGGCTGGCCTTTGGTCAGGACTGTGTCCTCAGACCCAGAGACCCGGGAGGTTTGCAGACCAGGGACAGAGCGAGAGGGTCTGATTTGCACGTATGACCGAGGGACATCCCCAGGGGAGATGGAGGGGCTGAGCAGGTCTGGGGTCCTTGAGGAGGGACATGGCCAGCGGCCCCAGCAGCGCGGGGCCCCAGGCAGACTTCAGGCCATGCCGGTGCCACCGGCCAGGAAAGGCCTGGCGTCCAGGGAGAACTGGCCTGTGCGCCCCGCAGGACCTGGGTGGAGAGCCTGTCTCAGTACGCCATGAACAACTGGCTGCGCTCGGCCGAGATCGGGCAGGAGATGCAGGAGGCCTGGATCGTGCAGAATGCGGTGGTGTACGTGCTGAACCACAACCACCACCTCATCGCGGCCGGGCGGCAGAAGGAGCTGGTGGACGCCCTGTACCGCCTCCTGAGCATGGTCCAGACCACCGGCCACAACGGGTGGGTCCCGGCGCTAGAGCTGTGGGGTTAGACTGGGTCCCCCTTCTGCAGTGCCATCCTTCCAGGAAGGGGTGGGGCTGCTGTCACCTGGTGCCTGGAGGTGACAGGCCGAGGAGAAGCCTGGGACACACATGGAGGGCTGCTCACGTGACCCCAGGGCCCCTTCCTAGCTGTGCACCCTGAGCCAGGCACCCAGCGTCTCTGAGGGGGCCGATGAGCCCGCCCTGTCCGAGCTGTAGACAGAGCAACCGGGGTGGTGGTGGGGGCTCGTGGGTCCCCCAGGCACCGAGGTCGACCGGGAAGGGGAGTGGCTCTCTCGCTGGGCTGTGGGGCAGGAGTCAAAAATTGATCCGTGTGCTCTTATCCAGATGGGGCCTTGTGAGGGACCAGGGCCCCCACCCATGAAAACTGGAAGTCTGACCCCTTCAAGTGGGTCCCAGCTGTGTCTAAGTGGGATGCAGCTTTCAAACTCTCCTTGTGTGTTTCTGTTTTGTGTTTCGGCGTTTAGTCCGAACAGTAAGATTTAAGTATTTTCATTGGAAGCTAAAGCAGAAATTCAAGGATGACTTGGAACGTAGCCACATGTGGCGGGGCAATTTCTAAAGTTGGGGACAATGAAGAGAGTGCCTGTGGCCGTCCCCTCTCCCGAGGCTGGCGTCTCAGCCTCTGACGTCAGCGCCTGGAGGGGCTGCAGGGACACGGGCCCTCCTCATGGCCGCCATCCTGCTGGTGCTGCTGTAGACAAGGGACAGTGGAGTCCCTGAGCCTCGGTGCGTGGAGGTCATCGGTGACCGTTTTAAGCGCTCTGGCACCGTGACGTTGCTGGTGAGAAACATAGAGCTTCTGGTGATGGATGGAGATTCTCAGGCCACAGCCCAGGGCCTGCTGGATGCCCTGGCAGGGCTCCGTGGCCTTTCTGTCCAGCCCATGTGACCGGCTTCCCCCTCTCAGGCTCTCCACAGCCAGCGCCCTCCACCAATGCCTGAGAATGGCGCCCGTGGATTGTGCCGGATGGAGGGCAGCCACCCTTCCCCTGAACCCCAGAAGACGCCCGCGCCTCACCCGCCGCTGCCCTGTGTTCCAGTGACCCCGTCGTGCTGGTGACCCTCTGCAACGCTTTGGCTCGAGGCCTGATCATCAGCTGGATCCCGCCCCAGACACCTGAGAAATCTAGAAGAGCCGTTCGCTCAAACGTGTTCCACACGCCCCTGGACGCGGTAGCCACCTCGGAAGTCAGAACCGCCGTGGAGGTGCAGCCCGCAGGCGGCCCCTCGCCTCAGTCATGGTCGCGGGGTGCAGACGGCAGCAGTGGGGGTGAAAGGGGCAGTCGGTCCACCCGCCGGGAAATGGGTGCTGGGTGAGGTGGGGGACGCGCATTTCTCCGAAAGCAAGGGTGTGGTGTTGGGGAGCGGCGTCCCACAGGCTTGGCCGTGGGTGCGGGCTGCCCCGAGCGTGGGGAGGGCAGCCCCACGCCAGCTCACAGACGCGTCCTGACCCCGGTGGTGTGGGCATGGGGAGCTGTGAGCCCATGAGGGTGCTTCCTGGCCGACGTGGACTGCGCTGCAGCCGTCCATCCGTGAAGAGGAGGGAAAGCCGTGATGTGGGTGGGGGATGGGAGGCGTTTATGAGCCATCGCCCAGGTCTCGTTTGGGAGAGTCTCAGTGAATGTGAAAGAAAGCAAGTCCTGTGATGACGTGGGGGGCTGCCAGAACCTGCGGCTGACCTGAGTGTTAGGAGGTCAGGTGGGTGCCCTTGGAGAGGAAGCGCAGGGGACCACTGTGCTGCCACCCGGGCGGGCATGCACAAGGCTGCGGGCCGAGGGTGCAGGAGGGTGAGCTGCAGGCTACGATCTCAGCCATCACTGTGCCTGGCCCGCGCCAGGATGGGCCCAGGCTTGGCGTGTGTTTCAGCCGCCGTTTTGGTCTGGACAAGAGCCCGGCCACTTATGGTCAGTGATTTGGGTCTTGGCTCACGTCTCTCCGTTCAGCATTCTGGTTTTCGTGACAAGGATACCTCCGTTTCAGGTCTGCGAGTTTGCCCTGAACCTGACCAATGGGACGGTGCCTGAGGAGACGGTGCCCACTGAAGCCCGGCAGCAGCTCATCGCCACCTGGGTGAAGGCCAAGCAGCTGCTGCAGCAGCAGATCGGGTCCCGGCTGGGCACGGACGAGCAGGTGCGGCCGACAGGGCGCTGCCTCCGCCTGTCCCCGCCCTTTGGGCCCACCAGCCTGCGGGGCAGCGTGCAGCAGGGCCCAGCCACTCCTGTGCAGTGGAGCTCATGAAGGGCCGTTCCCTGGAGGTTACTGCGCCGGCCTCTCCCCCTGCCCAGGCCGTGGCGTCCCCTCCTCCTCCTCCCACTGGTCGCTCTTCTAAATACCCATCGAGTTGCTGGGCCCTGGGGGGTGCTCTCTACCCTTGGTGACGCTCACTGTGGCTTTACATGACGGTGCACTCCAGCCAGAGGGGGGCCTTCTTTAGCAGGGCACTGGGGGACCCTGAGCTGTGGACATAAGGCTGTGGGGGGGATGGTCTGGGGGAGCAAGCCGGGACCCAGAGGGGAGAAGAGGGGGGCTGTGTGGCCACAGAGGGAGACACCAGGGACTCCCGTGGGCACTGGCTGCAGCCAGGATGCGCCAGGACAGGCAGAAAGGGAGACCACAGAGGCAGTGAGGGTGGGCGTCCGAGCGGCCTGACTGAGGATCGAGAGGAGCCCGTCCAGCCGTGCTGGCACCTGCCCTCACCAGCAGCCAGGGCAGCCTAGTTGTCTGAGCGCTGTGCTCCCTGCCTCTCGATGGCATGAGGTCACCGGGAGACAAACTTCCACACGAAGAGCTGTGGTCACCACTGTGGCACTGGCATTTCCCAGGAGTCAAGCCCCAGTGCCCCAGACTCTCATTGGGGCCCTCGGGCTCATGCACACTCTGCTCCCCATCCCCAGAGCACCAGTGAGGACATCAGCTCTGTGACCAGAGTCCTCGTCGTGCTGGAGATGTACTCCTGCAATGGGCTGGGCCTCATGGACTTCACCGTGCCACCCCTGGCCCAGGTGGGTGCCGCCACTGTCCGCTCCGCGCTGCAGAGCCCCCAGCCTGAGGCCACATGTCCCAGCCCCACTGCAGAGGCAGGTCCAGAGGCAGAGGGCACGGTCTCCTCACTGCACCTGCTGTCTCCTCAGGGCCCCTGGTCATGGCTCCCACAGCAGCTTCCCTGCAAGCTCCCTTGGTGGCCCCATGCAGGGCAGGGTGTCCCTGGGGGTGCCTGTCCCCCAGCAGCCGACCCTGAGCCCGAGCCTGGGCCTATGTTTGCGACTGGTGACGTGGTTGCTCAGCCTTCCTGGCATTCGCCGGGGGGAGGGCCTTTGACCAGCCAGATCTGTCTGGGATGACATAACTCACTGGCCTGTGGCCACCAGCGGTCAGCGCCCAGTGCTGCGGGCTAGGGCAGGGGGCCGGACACCCCGCGCTGAGTGCCGGCCTCCGCCTTGTGCAGCTGGTGAAGATGGTGTTCGCGTGCAGCTGGGCGGAGCCGCTGGTGGAGCTGCAGACCTTGGCCCGCCTGAGCCACTTTGCCTACGCTGCCCACGACCACGAGACCACCATGGTGTGTTCGAAGAAGGCCGTGCAGGTGGGCCTTCGGTGCCTGAAGCAGTTCAGTCCGTAAGTTGCCTCCCCGGCTCCTGACTTCTGTGCCTGGTGGTGTGGCTGTCTCCCATCTCCCCCCCCCCCCATCCCCCCCCACCATGAGGAGGGCACGGGGAACACTCATACGCATCAGTGTGCAGGGCACGAGCCGCGACCCGGGCGACCTGTGCAGAGGTTAGAGGGAGGGAGCGCCAGCGCCTGGCCAGGCCCCCACTCAGCTCTGTGCGTCCCGGGCAGCCCCGTCCAGGTGGCAGGCAGCCTGCATCTGCTTCTCTGCTCGAGGGCTCCGCGCTCAGCAGGGGTCTGAGGCTGCTCGAGCCTCACGAACAGCGAGCGTGGCGGGCGCAGCGGCAGAGGGGGCTCACGGATCACCCAGCCCTTGGCAACAGTTGTGCTAAGGCAGCGAAGCACCCTAAACGCTTTGGAATGTAATTAAAGGGCGATTGAACTGTGTCCTCTCCCCACCCCTCTTGGCCTGAGGGCTGCAGAGACCGGTGCCGCCCCAGGGCCCGGGACAGCCCGGGTGGCCATGGGGCGCCTCATTTTGCTGGCAGTTTGCTCACGGCTCGCAGGCTCCGTTCAGCTGGTCACTAACTGTACTGACCCCTCTATTTTTCATGGTGAGGCTTTTAAAAACTTTTTGCTAATATAAATATTTCTGCAGTAAACATTGTTTTCCTTGAGGTTCTTCTCTTCAGCTAACTTCCTGAACCTATTTCCTTTTTTAAAGAAGATTTTATTTATTTATTTTTAGAGAGAGGGGAAGAGAGGGAGAGAAACACCCATGTGTGGTTGCCTCTCGCACACCCCCTACTGGGACCTGGCCCGGAGCCCAGGATGTGCCCTGACGGGGAACCGAACTGTCGACCCTTCGGTTCACGGCCTGCGCTCAGTCCACTGAGCCACAGCAGCCGGGGCCTGAACCTATTTCCTGAAAGTTGACCTCACTGACCGACCCATGTGGCCGGGGCCTCGGACGTGCTTGGGCACAGACAGGCACCCTCGAGGGGCTCTCCACGTACCACCCCATTTATTCTTCCCAACGGCTGTTTCCACACGGCAGCTGGGCAACCCAGGGCAGCGGCTGAGTCACCCAGCTGGCGGGTGGCAGAGCTGGGGCGGGAGCCCGCCCGTGCCCGGGAGAAAACGGCCAGCAGACCCTGACACAGCCCAGTGCCTTGGAGACTGCCGCCCTGAGCAGAGGTGCTTGTTTCAAAGGACAAGTCAATGAGCAGGCGGGGATTTCAACAGCGAAGCGAGAGCCCCAATAAAGGGCTGAGGGGGGATTCCAGGAGCGGAAAACCTGGCGCCTCAATCGTGGAAATGACACCGGGCGCGCAGCTTGCTTTGAGTTCGGGCCTGCGGGCCGCCGAAGTGGACGCCTGAAGGACAGACAGCGCGTAGGGCCTGGGGTGGGGGGAAGGGGCGCTGACAGAGGCAGGAGGGGCGGAGACGCACATGCTTGGAAACACAGCAGCTGAGGTGTTTCCAACTGAATCACAAGTAACCCGAGGTCCAGCATTTTCAATGAAGGGCCAGCAGGAGCAACTGCAGGAAAACCTGGCCTGTCTTCTTTGTGGCAGAATTGCTGAGGGCCACGTGCGGGAGCAAGGAGGACGGACAGGGACAAGGACGCATCTGAGGGGACAAGAGCGGCAGGCCGCGGACCTGTCCACAGCAACAAGAGAAATCCCGACAATCTAGAGCCTCTGCCCACCAAACACGGCCTTCAAAAATGAGGCCAAATCAAGATGTTTTCCGAGTCACTGACGCTGAGAGGATCCCTCTCCACTGGCCATAGGACGGGAGACGCCAAGGGAGGTGACGCCGGGGACGTGTGGTCCAAATGGCGAGGAGAGCGTGGGCGTGACCGGGCTTGCCCTTGGCGTGCACACGCCAACAAAGGCGTTGGCCCGTTCACAACAAGAACTGCGTGCTGTTGCGGGTCATGAGCAAACGTGGAGGGATGGCGTGTGCCAGCAGTGACGCGGGTGGGAAGGAGACCCGGGGAGTCCGTTGCTGGTTCTCACGTCGCCGGCGGATGGAAGGGAATCGAGTGAAGGCAGCGGGTGGGCAGTGCGAAAACCACTCAGGCCAGAAGGCGGGCGCATGCAAACCCCAGGCGAGCAGGTCGGACGGGACACTGAAAAGTGCCCCGGGGAGGGGACGAGGTACTCCCAGGAAAGCAGGACCCAACCGGACGCTGCGGCTGTTTTCACAAGACCCTCTTCGGAGGTGAAGGCTCGAGCCAAAGGCCGAGGGCGGGAGAAGTCGGCCCGCAAGCGCTCACGGCTGGCGTGGCGACTCCTGGGCCCGAGACGTCTTCTCGGAGGTACAGAGGGGCCTCTGATGGGGCCAGCGGGTCGAGTCAGCAAGAACACGAACACCCCGGGCGTCTGCCCTGAGCAGCTGGGGCTGTGGGCTCGGGCCTCCTCTGGCAGCAGCTGGAAGCTCACGGCCAGCCAGAGGGAGGAGCAAGTTCAAGCCTCAGCATCCAGGCCAGGGCCCCGCCCACCCTCCGTGTCACCTGCCGGCAGAGGCGGCTCCCTGGCTGCAGGGCCCCAGAACCAGGCAGGGTGGGACCCCAGGCATGTTTCTCTTAGAATCGGGTCAGCGTCCCCTGAACTGTGTGACCTGTCCAGCGCTGGACAGGGGCCGATGCCTTCACGTGTGCATGTCCTGTGTGTCTCAGCCTGGCCAGCACCTAGAGCAGGGACTACCTGCTGTCTGTGACATGGCGCTGAGGGGGGACGGCCCAGGACTGAGCCCCGGCGAGCACCGGGGTTCCCCACGGGGCTTGTGCTGCTCACTGAGCGCCGGGCACAGTGCCCGACAGGTCAGTCTTTGAAGATGCCGGTTGACACTGGGGCGCTCGCCCTTGCCTCCCCTTCTCCCCCCACATGACACGTGCAACCAGGGGCGCAGCTCGTCCCATGAGAACCCCCAAACCTGCCGGTCTCCAAGGCCCCTCCCTCTTCTCTGACTGTGCAGTGAACCAAAGCAGCCTGCCTGGGCGCTCTCCCGTCGCTTCTTCCGTCCTGAGCCCTTCCTTTGTTCCGCTGTCCTCTGCTTTAATAAGCGTCCTCTCAAAACAAAAATAGAACAAAATGAAAGGTTCTGTGGGCCGGCCGCTCAGGGGCTTTCAGGAGGCTTGCCCACCTTCCTGCACAACACCCCTCGCGCCAACCCGGCTGCGTGCTGAGGGCGCTCTGCCCACAGGGTCCAGGAGCAGCTGGCCGCAGAAGCGCTGAGCGCCGCCGCCTGCATCCAGGGCCGGAGCATCGTGGAGAACCTGAAGGGGCGGAAGCAGCTGCGCCTGGTGGCCGCCAAGGCCTTCATGGAGAGTGTGAGGTGAGTCACATGCGCCGTGTGTCTGGGGCGAGTGCTGTGGGGGGACGCGGCGGCCCCAGGCAGTGCCCTGGGACGAAGAGCCTGCTGAGGAGGATGGCCCCTCAGGGGCCCATGATGAGGGTGGGGGCCCAGGCGGTGGCCATGGCTTGGGGCTCACACCAGGGATACCCAGGAGCACGTCCTGCTGAGCTGGGTGCCGGCCTCGCCTGCCCTTTGAGGGCGCAGGAAGCGCGGGCGCCCGTGCGCCTGCAGCTCGCTGGTCGGCCCCTTCCAGGTTCGGGGGCATCGCACAGAACAGCGCCCTGGTGATGCTGGCCGCCCGGCACTACTGGAACAGCCAGCGCCCACTCTTGCCCTCCGCGGCCAGCAGGAAGAAAGCCAAGAGCACCGTTCAGAGGATCATCGCCGTCATCAACAAGATGGAGGCCAAAAAGCAGGTGCCTCAGGGCTGGTTTCCTGGGCCCCACGGCTGCCTCTCGGTCCTTCCTCCAGAAAGGGCGGGCGAGGTCCCCACGGAAGGACTGACCCCTGGGAACCACTCACATGGGGGGTGGGGACCGGGGCCTGCAGGGTGGGGCGGCTCCTGGCCAAGCTCAGTGCCTAGCTCTGAGCTCCCTCCCCCAACCCTTCTCTCCTCGCCCTCCCCTCCCAGAGAGCCCTGCCCCTGCCTGGAAAGCTCCAGAAGGAGAGGGGAGGGGAGGGTGGCAGACAGGACTCCAGAACCAGCTCAGAAAACCACAGAAGCTGCCGGGGCAAGGCCCCCACTGGGCTGGGTCGGTCTTGCCTAGCTGACACCCTCCTTGTCCCCACCTTGTCCCCAGCATCTTGGTGGAAGGACTGTTCCCAACCCTCACCCTCACTCACTGAGCACAGTGTCCCCAAGTTCCCTCCCTGTTGGAGTCTGGGTTGGCGTCGCCCTCCTCAAGGCTGGACGGCGGCGTCTCAGGGTGTGGAAATCCAGGCCCTGCTGTGGGGACTTTGGGACCCCTGCCCAGCGATGGAACCGCCGGGCTCTGGGGTTTTGAGTTTAACCTCGGTGGGAACCGCCGGGCTGCCCCCTCCACGGCCCCCCCGTGTCCTTTCCCACCGGCGGTGCCAGGGCCCCCGCCTCTCCCCGTCCTCGCCAGCAGCCAATCCAGAGGCTGCGAAGTGGCGCCTCCCTGGGCTTTCGTTTCTTCGAAGGCCAGTGCAGTCGAGTGCCTTTCACGGGCTCAGTCCCACGTCCTCTCGCACCTCGGGCCGGAACCTCAGCCGGCAATGAGAGCGGCAGTGGCGAGAATGGGCGCCCGTCTGGCTCCTGACCCCAAGGGAAAGCCTGGGCCTCCCGCTGCCCCGTGCTGTGTCGCTGTCCTGCCCGCCCTCCGCTGTGTCCGGGAGTCTGTCTCCCCTCCTCCTGGTTTTCCGAGAGACATTCGGTGGACGGTTGGGTTTGGTCAGATGCCTTTTCTCTGTCCGTTGGGAGGACCGTGTGGTTTCCCCTGAGTTCCGGCGCCGGGGCTTTCGCACCGAGGGTTCCTCGTGGGACACGCCTCGTGCTCCTGGGGCGCCCCCCACGGGGTCGTGGGGCGTAGTGTTTTCGTTGTGCTGTGGGACTTCGCCTGCTGGTTCTTTATTGAGGGTTTTTGCATCTGCGTTTGTAAAGAATGTTGGATTTATACTCTCCTTGTGACGTCTTCACCTGGATTTGCCGTCAGAATCACTCGGGTCTCAGAAGGAGCTGGAAAGTGTCTCCCCGTTTTCAATGTTTCGAGAGTGGCGGAGGCCTGAGGCCGGGCGTTGCCAGTGTTTGGTGTGGTTCTCCCGTTGAGCATCTTTGCTGGCGGGTTTCTGTCACCGCCTCGGTCCAGGCGCGTCCCAGGTTCGCCAAGATTTTCTGTTTCTTCTCCAGTCGGCTTAGGCGACTTCTGTGTTTTGGGGATGTTTCCATTCTTCTGGCTCCTGAATTTGTTGGCGTGCGCTCGCTGGCAGGGCTGTCTCACGGCCCTTCCTGCCTCCCTGGGCTTGGCCGGAATGCCCCACCTTCTTCTGGTTTTCGTTGCTTTGTCTTTCTTTTTCTCTGGTCGGTCCAGCCGAAAACGCGTCCGCGCTGTTGATCTTCCTCAAAGAGCTGACTTCTGGTTTTGCTGATTTTCTTCGTGGTTCCTTTCTCTCCTCTCCGATCTCCACTGTTCCCTTCCTCTGCCGTCTGGGGCTCGTTCGCTCTTTTCCAGCTCCCGGAGGTGCAAGGAGGTGGTGGCGGCACTCACGGGGGAGATTTCCCTCTGAGCACGGCCTGCCTTTTCTCCCGTGCTGGGTCCCGCCGCTAGGAAGTGACGGACGCCCCTCTGTGCTCCTGTCACCGAGGATGCTGCGGGCAGTGGGTGGCCCGGTGCGCTCTCACGGAGCTGACGTGCCCTGGACGGCCTTTTCCTGCGGATGGAATGTGACTCAGTGTTTTGGAGATCTAGCGGCAGTCCCTGTGATTAGACCCTGAGCCGAGCGAACACAGGTGGTGGGAGAAAGCAGGTGCCCTTCAAGGCCGCGTCTCGCCTGTCTCTGCTGCAGGACCCGGGGAGCGTGCTGCCCCTGCACCAGTGGCCGACCGCCGACTTCCAGGGCGGAGGCGCCTCCGAAGGCTCTTTCCTCCCAGGTGTGTAGGCCAGGGACAGAGCGCCGCGTGTGCGTGTGCGTGTGTGTTGGGGGGTCGGTCACTGTGCTCGCAGCCCAGCGTGATCTCGACAAAAGCCCCAGGGGACGGCCGCTCAGCCTCCAGGGTGTGGCAGGTACCGCAAGTGCCTTTCAGGGGACCTCGTGAGGTCCCCACTGTGCACAAGGAACCAAGGCCCGATGGTCCCCTTGTCCAGGGCCACTCGGGTCCTCCCAGGCCTCCCGGCTGCCCTGAAACTGGCCTCTGGGTTATTCTGTGGGGTGAGTCGTGTTCTACTTCCATAGGAAGGTGGAGACACGCTCCTAAAAAACTCTGATCCTAGAACAACTTCAGAATCCATGTTTAAAGGGGAAAAAATGATTATCTGCTAGAAAGGGTCCCAGTGAGTGCTTGGGGTGTGAGAGCTGGGGTTGGGGCCCTGGTCCCCCAGGACGGCAGCCTCCTTTGGAGACGCAAACCCGATTTAGAGGGGACAGCATGTGACCACGTGCAGGGGAACACCTGGGTGAGTACTGAACGCCAACGGTTCCATCCGTGGCGCGGCAGAGAGGGGCAGGCGGCAGCCGGCAGGCACGTAGAAAGTGAGCGTGTGGTCACGTGGCAGCTGGGTGGACAGCTAGCCCTCGTGGCCCGCGGGGACCGAGCCGCCGCCCGCCCGCATCGCTCTGTGTGCTGGAAAACAACCAGGCACGCTCCACAGTGTCGTGTCTTCGACATCCAGAATCCAGGAAAGGATCGGAAAGTGGAGTTGTGCCCAGCGGAGATTTTCTGGGAAGAGTATTTCCTAAACATTGATGTGACCCGAGGGGCACAGCTCAGACCCAGGAAAGTGTGAGTGCTGAGGGTAGCGGGAAGCGCACCGGCGTGGACGTGAACGGCAGGAAGCGCCCCTCGGACCTGGCGGCGAGGCGCGTCCAGGGCCCGCCCCGGCTGCTGGGGTCTGCGGTGCCAGCTGCACGTGGCTTTCTCCCTCCTGAGGCTCCGCTGGCACCCAGGCTGCCCGCCCCAGCCCACGCCCTGAGCCCTGTCCCCGCAGGGGCCGAGGAGGACCTCTCTCTGCGCGCTGCGCTCTATGGGGTGCTGTTCCACTGCCACGCGGACCAGGGCGACTGGGAAGGTGGCCTGAAGGTGCTTGAGGAGGCCGTGCAGGTGCTTCCTCGGACCCCGCACCGCCTGTGAGTGCGCCTGGGGCCCCGGGGCCGCCTGCAGCCCCCGAGTGCTTGCTGAGCTCGCCGGCTGGGGCTGCCCCCACTGCCCCTTCTCGGGTGACCTTTCCCCACGAAGAATCCAAGACAAGTAGCTTCAGGGGGCTCACACACAGACATCGATTAAAAAATAAGATGTGAAGTCAGGCCACAGCACAAAGTCCCAAGTGAGTCAGGTCCCGTTTCACCGTGCCTGTGGGAAAAGGGGCAGACACCTCAGTTCCGGGCGAATCACACAAATTCAAATTTTGTCATCGGCTCAAGAAGTAAGTTGCCTTCTGCTTCTCTTCAGCTTGGTTTTCAAGCACATGGTCCTCGTGAAGGCCAAGCTTGGCCTGAACTACACAATGGAGGTGCAGAAGTTCAAGGACGAGCGTGAGGACTACTTGGCCCACATGTGGCACCGCCTGGCCTTGAACTCGAAGAACGTCTATGGGGAGCTGACCTGCTACCAGAACGCAATCCAAGCCTTGCAGGTGTGCCCCGACTGCCCCAGAGGGGACTGCCGGGACAGGGGACGCATTTCTTCGCTCTCCGGTCCAGGGCAGCAGATGGTGCCCTTTCCAGCCTGAGGGGCGGTGTTCGCCTCTGGGAGCCTGGGCCGGGCCCTGCGGGGGTGGGGGGTGTGGAGCACAGACTCCCTGCAGCCTCTGGGTCCTGGGGTCTGAGGATGACATCCCCCCAAGAAATCGACAGAGCTTCCTCTGGATGCACTTGGGGGAGGTGGGGCAGCAGGGGGGAAGAGCCAGGCAAGAGCATGTGGGACTTGCCTCAGGCTCAAAGAGGTTGGCTCAAAGACTAGCCCCGCACGGGTGCCGGGTGCCGGGTGCCGGGTGCTGGGGAGGTGCTCTGCTCAGCAGTGCTCTCCGTTGGGAGCAGGTGCCGTGTGCGGGGCCAGGGCCTCCACAGGTTGGTCAGGATGCTGTGGGTCCCACATGGCCTCTGCCATTTCTGTGTGGTTCACGCCACGGGGCTGCTGCAGAGGCCTGGGTCCCTTTGCTCCCGGCACCGGAGGCCAAGCCCTCCCTTGGGGATGGCCTTACCGGGTTCTCCAGGACCAGGCGGTGTGGACCGGCCTCCACCAGAGAGAGCTGCAGGGTCCCCGCTGGAGGCGGCCGTCAGGGTTGTTTGCAAAGGCCTGCGGTCCCTGCTGACCCCCAGCCCCGTCTTCTGTCGTCCTTCCCTCTCAGGGCCGCACAGCCGCCGGCCCGGCCACCTAGCACCCTCCGCGCTCAGGCCCCGCCAGCCTGCTCTCTGCCCTGTGGGTCTGTGTGACCTGGACGTTCACGCAGACGCCATCAGATGCGACGTGTCCCTTGCGACCAGCTCCTTTCCCTGAGCACAGGTTCCGGGCTCGTGGCGTGGCTGTGTGTGCCACATCTGTGTCCCTTCCGTGGCTGAGTCGTGCAGCCGTGGGGACCGACATGCTGGTGCCGGGCACTGGTGCTGCTTCCGTTTTTAGCTGCTGTGGACGTTCGTCACGGTCATGCGCCACCTCTCCCCAGGGCATGTTCTGAGGGATGCGGTTTTGTCTGGGTGGGTGCGGGCATCGCAGGCGGGTGCTGCGCACACCTGGGCTGCTGGACCGAGCAGCGCGGGGAGACCCAGGGAAAACGGCGCCATGCTAGGACGTGGGCCCACAGGACGGGGGTGCGAGGCAGTCACAGCAAAGTCTTGAAGTGACGAGTGAGCGGTCGGCCTGTGACACGCCATGCATCGCCGGGACCGGCGCCACGGCCTGTGTTTGGCTGCAGGGGCTGCACTTGGCACAGCGGCAGCGTCACCACACGCACGTGCGAGGGCTGCCTTGTGTTGGGGCCACGCTGTCACAGCCGTGGTGTCACCAGGCGGCAGGAACCTTTCAGCATCACGGTCATCTGATGGACCGGTGCTGCACGTATGGTCCGGCGTTGCTAGGTGGCTGAGACGGGACACGTTTTTGGGTGGACAGGTGCCCCTAGGGGTGAGGCTGCCGGGTCACAGGGAGGCTTGGTGTGAACTCTGAGGACAGCGGGCTGCCCCCAACCCCCCTGCTTTGCGTTCCTGTCCACCGCACGGCCGGCACTGCAGCTCCCCGATCCCGGGTAGGGGCCGTCCCTCATGCAGCCGTGCGGTCTGACTGACCCTCCCTGGACGGCACGACCCGCGTCCTTCCATGTGCCATCGGCCACCTGCCCCTGCTCGGCGGGGAAGTGCCCGTGCAGGCTCATCCGTGTTCGCGTTTGGTTGTGGGCGCTCCGTTGCCGAGTCCGTTGCACCCCCGCGCACGGGTCCCTCTTCGCGTCCGTTCGTCAGCTTTTCCTCTCACTCGGCAGCTCTTTCCCCTCGTCTCCACTTCTTGCTGATGCCACGCGTAGCTGGTCTGTTTCTGCTGCTGCCGCCTGTGCCTGCGGTGCTGGAGCTGGGAAGCTGCCGCTGTGCTTCCCCCGGGCTCCCTGGCTCCCCACCCTGCCACGGGCTGTCTGGCCCGCTGTGAGGCCCTTTCCGTGCTGCTGCCCCGGGGCCAGTCTCTCCAGACCCCACAGGGCTCCCACGCCGTCCCCTCTTGCTGCTCTTGTCTGAGCCACACCCACCGCTGCATCGGGCACCTGAGGGCTCTCCTCCCTTCCTGCCAGGTCCCCACCGCTCAGTGTCACTCCTACTGCTCCTGTCCCTACCTTTGTGACTTCAACCAGTGTCCTGGGCTAGTGGTCACCCCTCACCCCTCCACCTCACGGCTGTATCTCCCGCTCAGACTGCCTGCACTCCGACCTCGCCTGTCCCACTGCCCCCACCCGGCCTTCTGTCTCCCCTGCATCAGCTGAGCGTTCCCCAGTCACGCCCCCGCCCCTCCGTCCGGCCCCCTCCACTTATGAGCTGTGGGGCGAAGGCTGGGGGTGGGGCCAGGGAAGGGCAGGTGCCAGCTGCAGGGCTGGCAGCTCCCTCCCGGGACCTCCTGTGCTCAGCCAAGCCTGGCCTGGCCCTGGGGCTGCTGGCCCCGCAGAGCCCCCAGGCAGGGCCTCACAGGCCCCTTCGTCTGTGTGCCGGGGACCAGAGCTGAGAGGGTGACGATGGAGCCCATGGAGACTGGTGGGCCTTGGAGCCCGCCCGGCGTGGCGGGCAGGGCTCGAGGGGCCTGGGAGGGCGGGGCCGGGCTGGCAGGCCTTTCTCAGAGCAGGAGGCCTGCACGGACACCAGTCTCCCTGCAGCTGGGCGGTGCCGATGAGCCGAGGGGCGTGATGAGCTCCGTGAAGGGGGCTCTCTCGGGCGAGGACGGGCGAGAGCCAGCAGTGTTCTCGGGGAAGTGAAGCAGTGGGACCGCCGAGCGGGCAGACCTCGGGGTGCTGCTTGGGACGCACAGTGGCGTCCTCACCACCCTGTTCTGTCCGATCCCAAAGAAGCCTGAGAGCGAGTGGCAGAAGGTGGACTACATCATGGAGTTCGGCGAGTGGCTGTACCACAGGCAGTTCTCCATCGAAGACGTGGCCTTCCACCTGAACTGGGCCATCGACATCCTGCTGGCGATGGCACCTGCCAGGGAGACCCCCGAGCCGGCGGGTGAGCGATGCGGCCGGGAGGGGCTCTGGGCACGGTGCCCCCTCAGTGGCCTGCCCTGGTTCGGAGAGCAGTTTTGGTGACGGGAGGCGGTTCTCGCAGGCATGATCCGGGGCCACCCTGCGGGCCACTCACTGGATGGTGTGTGCCGGCTTGGTGTGGGCTCAGGCGGGGATGTGCCGGGCAGGTGCCCGTTGTGGGCCTGGGCAGCCGGTCCTGACCAGCCTTCCGGAGGAAGCCAGCCAGCCTTCTGTGGGAGGGTGGGCTTCCGCAGGCCGGGGACGGAGGGGCTCTGCATGTCCACCAGGAGGCCGCTGTGCAGAAGGGGAAGGACAGGCCGCTCTGGGAGGCTCAGTGGAGCTCAGCGGGCTCTGGCCTCCTTCCTCACTGGCCCAGAGCCCCCGCAGCTTCGGGGCTGAGGGCCCTCCTAGGACCCCAGGGCCTTGGGCAGGTGAGGAGTGGGTACTGGGCCCCACGAGCCACCTGTCGACGGGCAGGTGTGGTGGCCAGCGATCCAGACGCACAGATGCCGCTCACTGCTGAACGGCCAAGGGGCAAGTGTGGCCACCGCTGGGCTCCTGTCCTGGGTCGTGACTCCAGTAAGAGGGCTCTTGCACCTGAAGGGGGGACAGCCCCCCAGGGTCCGTGCCGAGGGATGGGGGCCCCGGCTGGGCTCCAGCATGCAGGCGGCCTCGACCTGGCCTGTAGGCGCAGGGACCCTGAGAGGGGCGACCCTGGCTGTGTGGACTGGAGGTCTGTGATGCGCCCCCTCGACGGTGATGTCTGGGTGACACAGGGAGGGGGCTTCCATCGCTCTCAACCCCAACAGTGACCCCAGAGGCGCAGATGCCAGCAGCCACTCCCTACCTTGTTGCAGGGGAGCACTTGCCCACACAGGCCCACCCGAAGCGGCAGGGGTCTACGGACGCAGGGACGGTCTCCTTGGAGAAGCTACGCAGCGTGAGGCAGCTGGAGGCGCTGGCCCGTGCCCACATCCTGCTGGCCCTGACCGCGTCCCCCAGCGCCGCCAGCTACCAGGACTACTGCCTCCTGGCATACGCGGCCCTCCGGCGCATCTGGCAGGTGGGACTGTGCTCTTCCTGGGACCAGACCGTGGCTCGGTTTGGTTGTTTCCCAAGATCCTTTAAAGACTTGAGGCGTGCGCGGTGTCTGCAGGGTGGCCACCAGTCCCTGTCCAGCGCTGCCACCTCCAGTAGGCCCCTCCTCCCTGAAACCTACCCAGCCAGGGTCACCCTCGCCCTGCATGTAGCGTGGACAGCTGAAACCAGTGTCTTTCTGACCACCAGCAGCAGTTGCTGGGCTTCCAGAGTTTTCTCCCCCCATCCACTGCCTGGCTCCCTCTGCCCCTTCCCACCACCTCCTCACAGCCCCCTCCTGGCAGCTCCTGGTGGCCTCTTGTTCTGGGCACCTCCTGTGGGCAGTGCCCCCGACCCCCTGGCAGTAGGAAGAGTGGGAAGGGCCCCCCGCCAGGATTCTGGAAGACCCTTCAGGACACTCACTCCCTGTGAAGCCCTCCTTGAGGGTCACCCTCACCCTGTGTCCCTGCCAGGTCCCAGTCGGAGTGTCCCACCCCCAGGACGCTGCTGCTGCCCGGCCAGCTCCTGGGTGTGGCCACAGCAGAGAATGGACACGGGGTCGCTGACCCGCCCTTGGGCTCTGAGTGTCTGGGAGGAAGGTGGGGACATGTGTCTGTTCCCAACGTTGCAAATGTTCGTCTTCCCAGGTTTCTTTAACAACAGCAGGAAAATCCATTTCAGAAAGTAAACTTCCAACAGCAGCTAGTTCCCATTTGTTGTTGCCTAAAAAAGACAAGGAGAAGGTCAAGGACAAGGACAGAGAGAAGGAGAAGGTCAAGGACAAGGACAGAGAGAAGGGCAAAGACCTGAAGCCGGTAACATGTCCCTCCCAGAGGTGCAGGCAGGACAGTGGAGGGCGAGGCCCCAGACGGCCACACGGCTGGTGCGGCCACAGCTCAGCACCCCCAGGCCGTGGGGCCTGATGGGCTTGTCTGTGCCTCAGTTTCCTCTTTGGTAACATGGGGGCTGTGACTTCTCCCTCCCTCCTGCTCTCCCTCTCACAAATGTCCCCAGGGGTGCTGGGAGGGTAACGGGGGGTGGGGTGGGGAGATGTGTGGCTTCTCCCTGGAGGTTGTCACACGCCAGAGCAAGTCCCTGGTGAAAGGCCCTGCAAGGTGCCCCGCAGGCACCTGGGTCCTGGGTGTGTGGGGGTGGGGTGGGGCAGCCCAGCCTCTCCACGGTGTGGAGCTGGCCCGCGCGCTGACTTCTCACCGAACACCTGCAAGCCCTCGAAGCCGCTGTCCCGGCTTCGCAGCCCCCAGAGCCGGGCTCTCGCCTGCGCTCAGAGGCCGGGCGATCACTGCTCTGGCCGTGCGTGTGGTGCAGGGGCCGTGGCCTGGGGCCCGGGGGCTCTGGTGCAGGCACAGAAAGCACAGTGTGCGCTCTCCCGGCAGTGATGTCCCAGCAAGTTTTGGACGTGACATCAGGGGTGGCTCTAGGATGGCAGGATCAGGGCCTGGGGCGCAGGTGCGGCCTCCTGGGGCCTGACCCCTCTGCTCCAGCTTGCCACCTGTTCCCTTCAACCCCAAACGCCGCGTGTCTGCTCCACAGCCACAAACCCCGGTTCCCAGCAGAGAGCCGGAAGAAGTCCCGTCGAGCGTGGAGGCGTGGGCTTCCTACTTCTGCCCAGAGGAGGTGACCACCATGTTCAAACAGGACAGGAGTGACCTCACCGTCAATGCTGCCAGTATCCAGAGGCCGGTGAGTCAACCCCGGGGACTGACTGTCCCCGGCGTGGGTGGGGCGCTGCCGGCCCCGTTCCCTCGTGGCAGCGCCCTGAGCTTTCGGTCCACCCGGTGCTGCCCCTCTCTCCTACCCTCGGGGGGAACTTGCTAGGGTTCGCTATTTCGTCCTTGGGGGCTTGGGTGACTTTCCGGGTAGGCCTTCTGGGCCCGGATCTTCTTTCGTTTGGGAAGTTTTCAAATTATGGATCCCATTCATCGGTCACAGAATTCTTCGCCATTTCTGTTCTTATAACGGTCTTGGCGGGCTGTGTTTTTCTCGGGTGCTTCCATCCACTTCGGATTTTCACAATTTTGGCATATGTTGCTCTTAACAGCCTCTATGCTCTTCTGGTGTGGGAGGTGCTCTGCAGGGATCTCTGCCTCTCTCCCACCCCTTTCATGAGCCGCCTCACCAGGAGCCCCCAGTTATTAGTCCCTCCAGGCCACCCAAACGCTGCGGGCTGGGGTGGCATCCTGAGGGGGCCCACACCTCCTGAGAGCCCTGCCCGAGGGCAGCCCCGGGGGGCCCAGCCCGGCACTCAGCTTTTGGGGCCTCCCCCCACAGACAGAGCCAGAGGCCCTCTCCTCTTTCCTAGGCCGACAGCCTGTGACAGGTGCGTCCCAACACGCCAGGGTCAGCAAACCCCTGTCCTTCTAGGTCCTGGCCCAGGTTGCTCCCTCAGCACCGTTTACTTTTCGGTGCTTTTAAGCTGATTTTTCAAACAAGTTCACCCAACTTGTCCAATTTTCCACTGAAGAGTAATTTTTTACCAAGAACATTACAAGAAGTGTGAGTTGCATGTGTCCATAAATAAATTCTACTTTTATTTTTTAATTTTTCAATCAATTATCTTATTGTTGTTCAATTACAGTTGTCTGCGTTTTCCCCCCACCACTCCCCCAAACTCTAGCCAAACCCACCTCCCTCCCTTGCTTCCACCCCACCCCCTTGGTTTTGTTCCTGTGTCCTTTATAGTTGTTCCTGAATTTATTTTTATTTTTTAAAGATTTTATTTGTTTATATTTAGACAGAAAGGAAAGGAAAGGAGAAAGAGAGGGAGAGAAACATCACTGTGTGGCTGCCTCTCACACACCCTCTCACTGGGGACCTGGCCCGCAACCCAGCCATGTGCCCTGACTGGGAATTGAACCTGTGGCCCTTTGGTTCACAGGCCCGCGCTCAATCCACGGAGCCACACCAGCCAGGGCCAATTCTACTTTTAATAGACTGGTAGTTTTTAGTGGAAAAATGAAACAAAAACATTCAGTTGCATAAATTTGTAAACGGATTATTTCTTCTGAGAATCTGTGGCTGTGCTTGAGCTCTGGGGGTGAGAGGTGACTGCCCGAGACAAGGGCGAGCTCCCAGTGACGGAGGAGCGCGTCCCTCACTCACTCACAGACACGGGGGGCCGCCCTTGGCGAGCCAGGCCCCGTGGGGGACAGGGCCCTCTGGGGGAAGGCCCTACAGGTGGTCTAGCCGCCCCCCCGCCCCTGTCTGTCCTGTGTTTCCACAGACATACACCCTGTACTACCTGGACCAGCTGGTCACAGCCCTGCAGAAGCTGTCCCTTCACGAGCTCACGGTCCCAGTCCTGCAGCTGGGGGCCCTGATTTCGGCCTGCGTGGTGGACAGCAAGAGCCTCGGAGACCTCTACCATCTCCGGTCCGTGCGCCTCCTTGTTTCCAGGGAAAATGGATTCCTCGGAGGGCTTGTGTAGCTTTTCTTCAGATCCTTCCATTCTGCGCAGCAGGCTTGCGTGGTGACAGGCGGCTGGTTCTGTGACTCCGTGGGGAGTCACATCATGGGGTGCACCCATGCCGCATCACTGTGGTGCACACCGGACGCTAATGCAGCATCGCATCTCTGTTGCGCCTCGATGAATGTTTTTTTAAATCGTTTTTCACAAGAATTAAATGGCAGAGATGGGTGGCTGGGGCGCCGCCCTCGGAAGTCGGGGATCATGCACATCAGCTCCATGAACAAACACGACTGTTTTTTTCTGCCTGAAGTTTGATGGAGCCACCTGGTGTTTTTCCCTAGTGATGTTGCTTGGAAGGTTATTGAAAATGTTACCCAATCACACATTTCTTTCTTCGCTCACCAACGTTTACCCAGTGCCCTGGGCGCTGTGTGGCCTGATGGCCTGGGGTGTCCCGTGTGACAGCCTGTGCCCCTTGTCCCCCCCTCCCCAGGCTCGCCCTGGTCTGTTCCGATCTGAAGTTGAGAGACGCAGCTGCTTCCCATGAGGACGTGGTGGGACAGGCCTACATCGCAGAGGCAGAGCAGGCCAGGTGTGCACTGCGCCAGAACAGGCTTCCTGCTGCCCCAGCGTGACACGGTTCATAGGTTGGGGTTCAGAGCGAAGGAGGAGCCATGTGGCCCACGTAGCCCTGCTCTGGACTGCATCCCTCCAAGTCCCAAGCCCCCTTGCTCAGCACAGTCAGGCAGTGGGATGTTGGGAGGGTCCCAGGGTCCAGTGCTCAGGGAGTCAGGGGCTGGGGGGCTGTACTGGGGGGTGCAGTTTATCACTCACTGACCCACCTGTGAGTAGCACGTTCCAGGTGGGGACCATGCAAGGGGAGGGCACCCTGAGGACTGAGAACTTCCACGGTGAAGGGAGAAAGGCAACAGTGTAGGTGGCAGAGAGGGAGGCCAGCCTGATGGGAAGCCTTGGCCTGGCCCCGTGGGCGGAGCTGCGTCTGGACCGGAGCTTGAGTTAGCAGTGAGTGCCCAGGTCGGGGTGGCAGGTCTGCAGTGGGGCGTGTGGGTCTGCAGCCCTGAGAGAGAGTGGGCATGAGGCCTGGACTGGGGAGTCCTGTGTGCCGCCACATCCTGGGGGTCTTTTTAACCTTTGCAAACACGTGAGAACGTAGTGGCCTCTCGTAGTTATTTTACTTCCCAGGTATTTCTCAGCCACTGTATTTCTTCTTTAGCATATTGCTATTTTAATCACACTAGCTACAGGAAAGAAATCGCCCTGAGAAAGGAGAAAAGCAGGGAGCTGCTGCCAGAGGAAAGTTTGTCGGCACTGAACAAGCACCTGAGCACCAGGCCGCCCTCGGAGACGAAGCCGCTCATAGCGGAGAACCAGGTATCACGCTCTGCCAGAGCCCCTGCTTCCCGCCTGGCAGGTGGTGACAGGGCTGCAGGCACCACTGGGGACCTGGGACTTGTCTCTACTACGCTGCACCCAAAACCCTCTGCGGTGTCCCGGGAACCTCAGGGACAGATTGCGTGTGTCCCCTCTGTGGGCCCTGGAAGTCCCCGGGGAAGGCGAGACTGCGGACCACCCCAGAAAGGGTCCAGCAGGGGCCCGGACAGTGATTCAGAGAAGACAGGCTGGCTGGCACTGAGAGGGGCAGGCCGCAGTGCCGGTGAGGGCGAGGCCCCTGCAGCCAGAGGGCACTCACCTGTCTGGCCACTGCCCCATGCTCTCCTGTACTCCGTGGCCACCCCTTCTGGAGGCTCCCCAGTTTGGAAGCACCTGACCCGACCACTGTGCTCCAATGTCAGAGAGCACCTGTCCGCGTGGGGGGGCCCCACTCAGACTCCGTCGTTGGCCTCCAGTCGGCACTCGGAGACTTGCAGGGACAGGGCCAGCCCGACCTGGGTGTGCAGGCCGCTCTTGCAGGACAGGTCCGGGTGTGACCGGCACCCAGGCCCGTGGGGGTCCCTCCTGGTCAGGCCGACTTCCAAGAGCTGAGCGACGTGTCCCACACTGGCTGGGGCGCTGCCTGTTCAGGGGAGGGTGCGGAGCACAGGCAGGAGGAGGGAGGCCCAGACCAGCCCTGGTGCAGCTGGCGGTGGCCTGGTCGGGTGGGAAGAGACAGGTGCCCAGGAGGAAAGTGGGGCGTGGGCGTCGGCACAGACACGCCCTCAGAGGTGGTTCGGCTCGGTGTGTGGCAGATTTTACAGATAAATGGAGAGACCGGGAGAGGCCTGGATGGCACGTCCCTTCCACAGCTGTGGATCCTCAAAGCGGAAGTTCTGCTGGACATGGACCTGTGCCAGCCTGCGAGGCTGCTCTTGTCTGAGGCCCGCCAGGCCTTTCAGGTAGGGCACCACTGGCCGCACAGTTGGGACGGGCCTGCCTGTTCTGAGCCGAGTCTGGAACCTTCCAGGTCTAGGACATGTGCTCGATCCTCCTGTGGAAACCCTGTGTTCTCTGTGGAGAGGCCCCCATGTCCTTTGTCTGCCTTGCCTCTGTTGCCTTGAACTCATCCACCTGACTCTGCTCACGGCCCTTCCCACAGCTGCCATGGGCTGCCTCCCTGCGTGACGGGGTCCTGCTCTGTTTCCTTGGTGGGGGGGCACAAGGCCCTGGAGAGACCCCAGGCAGGTGGTGCGCCAGGCCCCCAGCCCAGTGAACTTGTGCTCACTGTTCGGGGGTTGTTCTTCGGGTGTCTGTAGTCTCACTCCCCATCTGGGCTGCTGTTTCCTCCTGGGCTCCGGCTCCGACGAGGATGGACGCCCTGGGCCACGGAGTGGAGCCCCACATGTGTGTCCCTCCCGCCAGCATCAGCTGCTCTCCGTGCCGCTGATGGGTGGTCTGTCTCTGTCCGGCATTCAGAAGTGTGCTCCCGGGAGGCTCGCTGTTCTGAAGCACTCAGATGGAGCAAAGCCCCTGATAAGGGTGTAGAACCTTAGTGGGGCCACGAAAGCCTTGGGAGGTTCAGGTCTCCATCTCGGGCAGCAGGGACAGGTGTGCATGGGTCTCGGGCAGCAGGGACAGGTGTGTGCAGGTGTCTCTTGGCTGCTGTGTCTCAGCATCTTTCCCTCAGCCACCCCACATGCAGGAGTCTGGGGCTCTGCCCCTCTTGGCTCCTCCCTGGGGCTCAGCACTCAGACCGGTGGCCGCTCAGCTGGGCATCTGCAGGGACTGGGCCCTGTCTCCCCACACTCCTGGGAAGTGCACCTGTCCCTACAGCAGCCAGCTGTCACCTGTCCCTCCAGTGGCACCCACCACTCTCTGTGTAGGCGCCCAGCCCCACACCCACCTCCGCTCTCCCCACGCTGGCCACCGTCCACCACAACCACGCCGGAGCCCGCATGTGCCGGTCCCTGGGGGCCCTGGCTCTTGGGTGACAGGCATGAGCTCCCCAGGCCTCCCTACTCCATCCTCTCCAGGCTGCCCTCCTTGGGCCCAGCCAGCCTGGACTTGTGCCGGTCTCATGGCCCTGTGTCCTCCTGCCTGGCTCAGCCTGAGGCCGGCAAGACCCACCCAGAACCCCTCTGAGCACTGTGCACAGTGAAGGGAAGATGGTGGCGGCCCTGGAATGGCACCCAGACCGAGGCTCCCGGCCTGCGGCTGTGGCCTCAGGGGCCCTTGACTGTGTCCTGGGAGGGCGGAGGGTGCTGGGGCCTCTGCCGAACGGAGGGGCTTCCCAGGGCTCTGACCACTGTCCAGAACCCTGCAAGCAGCTTTTAACACACACAGGCCCCAAGCCCACCCTGTGCCCGGGGCCAGCACAGAGATGCCTTTAGGGCCACGAGGAGCCTGGCAGGTGGATATGGAGTGGAAAGGCCTGCTGCCTAGAGCTGCTGCCCGCCTGACTGTCCCTCTCTGTCCCGTCACTCTCCCCACCCCCATGCTATCTCCACGTCTGTCTGTCTGTTTCAGGAGCTTGATGATTCCTTAGCAGAAGCCAAGTGCCTGCACCTTCTGGCGCAGTTGGCCAACAAGGAGAGAAACTACGGCCAAGCCAAGAAGTTGGTCAAGCACGCCCAGCTCCTGGGCGGCGGTGAGGAGTTCTGGTACCGCTCCACCCTGACCCTGGCAGACGCCCTCCTATCCGTGGAACAGGAGGGCCGAGAAGTGGTGGTGAGGGGAAGCGGGGCGCTGGGCTCAGCGGGCGGCCCCGGGCTGTGGCCCCAGCCTGGGGTCCCAGGCTCACGCCAGTGCCACGCTGCTCCCAGGTCTGCCAGCTCTTCCAGGGGCTCATCGAGGCCTTCAAGGAGCTGCAGAAGGAAAGACCTAACCGAGCGCCTGTCCTGGAGTTCATGAACACAGACCTGGAAGCCAGGTAGTCCTAAGAATGACTGTCCAAGCCCTGGCTTCTCTTCTCCACCTGCTCGTTTCTGTGCCAGATTTCAAACCTGTGACATTCAGAGGGTCTCCCAGCAGGGGCCACGTAGCCACAGCCTTCCCCAGTGCCCTGCCCATGCCTCCGACCTCTGAGGGACAGAGCGTCTGTCACGGCCACTCGGGAAGGTAGCTTCGGCTGGTCGGAGGGGCCTCCCCTCAGGCTGTGGGCCGCTGGGGACAGCATGTGTTGCTTTCCAGAGAGGCCGGTGGCCTGGTCACATTCCTAAATTCTCAGGGAATGCCCCTTACTGCCCACCAGGCATGGTGGGTGTCCCTCCTGGGCCAAGGGCCAGGTACCGCCAGGCCGGAGGTCGTCCATCCACTACACGGCCCAGCTGGGTCAGGTGCTCAGCTGCCTCCCCCACCTCCGCTCTGGCTGGGTTTGGAGCTACATGTCTGTCCACAGGAGACAGCACAGGGTTTGTCCACCTGCCGGGGCCGGCAGCCGGCATCCTGGGCACAGAGCGGCACTGCTTCTCCCAGGGCTGTTGGTGTCTCAGGGCCTAGGCTGGTTTCTGAGCTGCTTTCCCAGTGATCCGTCCTCCAAAACTGGTCCCTCCGGGTTCGGCTGTGTGTTCAGTGGAGGAACCTAGAGCGGAGCCCCCTCACCCCCTGCCCCGCCCTGCAGGTGCCTGAAGCTCCGGGCCCAGGTCACCCGGGAGTCAGCCGGCAGGGACCCTTTGCCGCTCCCGTTGTTGCTGGACGAGCTGGATGACGGCTTGTTGGCAGTTGGGGAGAAGTTGGTCAGCTGTGGCTACAGAGAGAGTGGCGTGGACGTGAAGCTGGAGCGGGTGCAGATGAAGAGGTGAGTGGTGTGGGGTGGGGCGTGGCCCCTCGGGAGGCTCCTGGAGGCCCATGCCACATGCTCTGTTATGGCCGCTGGCCTCGCCGAGCCCCAGAACACAGGCCCGCCGCCTGTCCCGGAAGCCCCTCCATGTGGCCACTTTCCTCTGTCACGCTGTCATTGGCCCCAACCCTGGGGACTCCCACACTGGGGGTCTGCAGCCACACGGGCGCCCCTCAGCTGCAGTTCGGCACAGGTGTCCCTGTGCTCAGTCTCTGCAAACACAGCCCCCATCAACCTGTCCCAGACACAGCACTTCCCACCACCCAGTGTCTGCACATGGGCCACACACACGTCCAGCCACACCTCACGTGTGTAGACACATGTGTGTGTGCACACACCCCTGCTCACACACACGTGTGCACATGGCCCCACAGAGAGATGGGTACAGCCCCCATCCTCACCCTGGGACACCCACATGCTTGGTGACATGCAGCCTCTGGGAGCACAACACGCAGATCACTGGTCACGAGTGAAAACGGCTCTTCTCAGGGAAAGCCACCAGCACACGGGCCAGATGTCACTTAATTGTGTCGCCCTGACAGACGTGGGCGGTCCCTGCAGGGATTCAGAAATGCAGAAAGCAGTCCTGGGCGGTGCGGCTCTGGGTCCCTGGGGCCCAGCATCTGTTTGTCTGTCTGGGTGAGACAGGAGGGCGATGCCCGTGGGGTCATGGTCGGACGTGCTGAGAGTGTCGGCACATGAGGCACCTCGAACACAGGTCAGTCACGCTGCGCCCTCGGTCACTGCGGCACGGGCGCTCTGACGCGGGTGCGATGGCCCTGTGTCCCCTGCAGGCTGTGTGCCCAGAGTAAGCTGGATGAAGAGCAGCAAATGGTGCACCAGCTGGAGGCCTATGGCCTGGCCCAGGATGCCGTGACGGAGGCGGAGCAGCTGCTGCACGGTGTCCAGAGCCTCTTGTCCCTGCACGATGTGAGTGCGGGCCCCGCATGTGCGGCCCTCAGGGTCAGCCAAGGCATGTGCCCCCAGCCGGCCGGCCGGCCCTGCACTGGCCACACTCCCTGCAGCCGCTGGGGTGGACGGTCGGGGGGGACCCAGGGTTGCTGGCTACTGCCTGAGTTGGGGCTGCAGCTGGGGTCCAGGGAGAGCTGGTGGCAGGACTTTGCAGACAGAGGAGCAGAGAGGGAGCGCCGCAGGGACTCTGAAGGGCCAGGGTGCCCACCGGAGGACGGGCAGGTGTCTCTGGGAGGACGGCCCCGAGGAGGTGTTGCCGCAAGGTGGGCCGGCTGGAGCAGCGCCAGCCCGCACAGCCTGGTGCGCGCTGGGCAGGCAGACGGGAACCGCTGCAGGCGGCTGTGACCAGCCCTGGGCAGCAGGGCTCCAGGTGCGCCTGTCAAGTCCTGTGAGGACAGCCTGAAAGGACCGACTGTTCCCAAACAAGTGTCCCTGACCAAAGCTCGGAACCGCGGAGGGACAGGGGAGACGCGGTACCCGACAGAGCAGAGTGTGCGACGCCCTGTGGGCCGATTCAGAGTCACTGCTCTTCCCAGCGTTTGTCTGCAGGGCTTCTTCAGTCGGCAAAGGCAGGAGAATGCGCCCCATCGTAGGGAGGAGGATCTGTCCTTCAAAACCAACCCAGCGCTGGAAGGGAACTTGAGGATGTCCCTACGGTTGTTAGGACTGCTTTTCACGGGCTCTGGCAACCGCGCGAGGGCTGGCAGGGGGTCGGGGGTGGTTTAAAGGCCCACGCCCAACTTCCAGAGACAAAACTACCGTGTCGGAGTTGGAGACGCGGAGGGTGGGTCGGCAGCAGAAGAAAAGATCAGAAATAGTAAAGGCAGCAATAGAAACTCTCAAAAATTAAACGGGAAAAGAGAAATTTTGAAATTTACAGAATATGAGCGAGCCGTGGGGCCACAGTAGGTTTGCGGTTGCTTGTATGGAAATTCAGTAACGAATAAGTGGACGTCCGAGAGCAAAGTCTGCTTCGTGGGGTCACAACTGCGAGCCCACCTCTCCCCGCCCCGGGGCAGCCAGGGGGGACCTCGTGCCCACACAGTCGGCAGCTCCGGTGCTGGGAGCAACTCAGCGGCAGGCAGAGCTCCCGAGGCTCCCGCAGGACCCGGGAACCGAGCATCCCTGTCCGTGACAGAAGCTGAGTTTCTAGCCGCAAGTCTTTCCTCAAAGAAAGGGCCGGTCCCGATGGCTTTGCTGGTGGGTCTGCTACTCGGAGAAGGAGCGAGAAAGAGCGAGAAAGAACGAGACCGCACTGCCAGGCCCGTGGGGGAAACCTGCACGCAGGGAGCGCGTTCCGGCCGTAGGAGGCTCATAGCACCCCGGTCCCAGCCCGGCCCCCACAGGCCGTTTCCTTCCTGAGCACAGACGCGGAGATCCCGAACAGCGTGTCGGCAAACTAAGTCCAATCACGCGCACGCCGTGTAACGCCAAGTCGGGCGTCCCAGGGAGGGTTTAGCGTCCC
This sequence comes from Macrotus californicus, assembly GCA_007922815.1. Lineage (NCBI taxonomy): Eukaryota > Metazoa > Chordata > Mammalia > Chiroptera > Phyllostomidae > Macrotus > Macrotus californicus. Next base: position 323,979 of record VMDR010000007.1, read on the forward strand.
AGCGCTGCTCGGTTTGGGTCCCATGTTTACACGAGCAGACGCGTCCTCCACTTGATAGACTGCAACACCGATTCCTGGTTTTACAAAGAAGACTTTTGCAAACTGCTTTTAAAGTATGTTTTATTGAATATGGTATCATGGTTGTCCCAATTTTTTCTCCCTTTAACCCCTCCCACCTGCATCCCACCTTCTTTAGTTCATGTCCATGGGTCATATATATGAGTTCTTTGGCTTCTGCATTTCCTATACTATTCTTAACCTCCCCCTGTCTATCTTCTACCTACCATTTATGCTTCTTATTCCCTGTACCTTTTCCCCCTCTCTCCCCACCCACCCCCCTGATGATAACCCTCCAGGTGATCTCCATTTCTGTGATGCTGTTCCTGTTCTAGTTGTTTGCTTAGTTTGTTTTTGTTTTTGTTTTAGGTTCAGTTGCTAATAACTGTGAGTTTGTTGTCACTTTACGGTTCATAGTTTTGATCTTCTTTTTCTTAGACAAGTCCCTTTAACGTTTCATAGAATGAGGGCTGACTCTTAACAAACTGTCACCAGAAGGAAACTTCCTCACCCCAATCAAAGGCGCCCGAGACAAGAGCCGGGGCTGACCCTGCACGGCACGGCTCGGCACGGCACGGTGGCAGGCTGGGGGTGCTCCCTCGGCCCAGGCCTGGGCAGGGCAAGTCCTCACACCGCGTGTCCTCGGAAGTGCGGCAGCGTGTTCCAGCCAACTCAGTGAGGCTGCAGAGGAAGTCAAAAGCACCCAGTTCGGAAAGGAAGACATGAAAGTGTCTTCTCTCGCAGACAATGTGGCCTTCAATGTAGAAAACCCGCCCTGGCTGCTGTGGCTCAGTGGGTTCAGTGCTGGCCAGTGAGCCGAGGGGGCGCCGGTTCGATTCCCTGTCGGTGCAGGAGTGTGGTCCGGGGTGTCAGTAGGGGGTGGGCAGGAGGTGGCCGATCGACGTTTCTCTCTTTCTCCCTCCCTTCTGCTCTCTCTGAAAGTAAATAAACTCTTTAAAAGAAGAAGAAAATCCTATGCCATCTACAAAAGAGCTTGAGAAAGCTCTTAGTGCTGACGGGGGACGTCAGTGAGCTCACGGGCCGTGAGAACAACACGCCAACGTTAATTTCGTGTCTGCGCACCATGAACCATCGGACTTTAGATGTTTAAAACCGACATCGTTTATGACAGCATCAAAGTGAAATCTGACAAAGCATGAAAACCCGAGGACCACAAAACAACTGCTTGGTTCTTGCGAGATTTTGGGGGGAGGGGGAGGGATGACGAGAGGGAGCGAAACCTCGACTGGTCGCCTCTTGCACGCCCCCCAACCTGGAACTGAGCCTGCAGCCCAGGCCGGTGCCCTGGCTGGGATTTGAACTGGTGACCTTTCCCCTTGCAGGATGACCCCCAACCCCCTGAGCTGCTCTGGCCAGGGCCCACAAGACACTATTGAGGAAAATTACAGAGGCCCGAGTAAGCGGAAAGCTGTATCGAGTTCACGCGCTCACGCGCTACATGGCTCGGTGTGATTGAGATGTCCTTCCCAGGATAACGGCAGGCTTTTCCCCAGAAACCCGCACGGCCACTGTGAGATGTGCGTGGGACTGCTGGACACCTAGTGGTGGCCAGCACAACTTTGAGAAGGAAAGACCGAGTCCGAGGTCCAACACTGCCTGATTTTAAGATTTATTATAAAACCAGGGACCAAGAGGGTGTGATTTTGGTATAAAATCAGACACACAGGCCAGTGGAAGGTAGCAGAGAACCCGACCAGACCCCACAGAGACAGAAGGCAGCTCTTTGACAAAGACGCGAGGCCGCTCGGGTGAGGGGAGCCTGGTCTCCAGCCGCGGGCGCCGTGACGGCCGGGTGTGCAGAGACGGAACTGGAGTCCAGGCCCCACACCACACGCCAAAATTAACTCGTGGTGACTCATGGACGCAAATGTGAGAGCTAACGCTGTAAAACTTGTGCAGGAAAACACTTTTGCAGCTTTAGGGTTAGCAAAGACTTCTCACCTACAACACCAAAAGCAAATCCGTAAAAGAGCAAGTGGGTAAATTGGACTTCTGCTCTCTGAAACACCACTAAAGCAAGTCGCAGACGGCGAGAAAACATTGGCAGATCGTCCCTGAGGAAGGTCTGGTTTACACGAAAACACCTGAAAACCGCGTAGAAGCAAACAGCCCAGTAAAAAATGGGCACATCTGAACTGAAGTTCTCTAAAGAAACAGATCGTGGGTGGTAAACAATTGCGTGAAGAGATGACAGGCTTTGTTAGTGGGTCAGAGAAATGTGGGTTCTGAGTGTGACAAGGACCGCCACTCGCCTGTGCGGACAGAGGGTTCGGAAGCCGGGCCGTCCTGCCCGCGGTGGATGTGAAATGCACCACTTCGGAAAACCGAGTGGCCCGCCACGCCACCCAGCCATCCCCGCCCCAGAATTTGCCCCAGAGAGGGGAACGCACACGTCCCCACACAGACGTGTGGTCGCAGCGCCCAAACCGAGTGGACGCGCAGCGTGGCCCCTCTGCTCGCCGGTGAGGGTGAACGGCTGCGTGACAGCCAAATGGGACGAGCCAGACACAGGGAGTCCACGCCACGTGGGCCCGTTTCCGGAACCTCCTGGAAGCTCAGACTTGAGAACCACGCCAGAAGGAGGACCTTCCGGGGGTGGTGGGAGGGAGGAGGGGAGGAAGGGATGGGAGGGAATGGCCGCTGTGTTCCCTGGGGCGGTGGCTTTGTGGTGTCCCCCTACAAGAGAACACAGTGAGGGGTCAGGGGTGCCCCATCACAGCTGAGTCCCAGGGGCGCGGAACCTCGGCAGAAGCTTCTGGGGCTCTGACTGCGGCCCCATACGTGCCCAGGTGCAGAACGTGAGCACGCCTCTGATGCGGAAGCTGGCGCGCCTCAAGCTGATCCTGGTGGAGGTGTCTCTGGACACACTGCAGCTCATGAGGGAGCAGCCCCTGGACAGGCAGCTGGGGCAGGGCTCCCTGGACAAGCTGCTGGCCGACTACCTGCACAGCTCGAGCAACTATACCTCTGAAGGCTTGGTAACCGACCTTGGCGCAGCCTGGGCTTGGCTGGGCGGCTTGTGGCCCTGCCTGGTCTGCAGCCACACTGGGGCTCCGCCAGCCAGAGGGAGCCCCAGGGCTGAGTTCATAAGCACGCCCCCTGCCCCGAGATCTCTGTCCCTGGAACCCCCACGGCCCCCTCAGCTTGGGGTCCTCTAGGCCTTGCTGAGGAAGGCCTCATGTGACCGTCCGAGGCTAATTGGCTAATAAAACCAGGTCCCGCTGGCATGCCCCCCGAGCACATGCAGCTCTTCCAAGTCCTGCGTTTGCTGACTACTGTCAGCACATGGAAAAGTCCACAATGTGAATTGTGTTTTATTTTTAAAAATACATTGAATTTGCTAAATGTTTGTTTCAAAGGACATATTCTGCCATTTTAGACATTTTTACATTTCATGCATCATGAATCAAATTAATTTGACAGAACTATGAATGGATCAGACAGCCCTAAAATGGAGCTGGGTACGGACTCACGCCCGTCACGGAGCCCTAAGTTGAGGTCCTGCAAACAAACGCCAGGGAACCTCCCGTAACCTAAGCCCTGGAGACTCCCCAACATGGAGGAGCATTTCTCAGACGGGTCGCCTGTCCCCACTCCTGGGGACGTCAGGGGTGGATCTGGGGGCACTAGAGGAAGAGGCAGGGCTGTGTCTCCAAGGTGGGGTGAGTCCATGACGCAGTTATGCCTTGCAGAAGTGGCCCTTGCTGCGGCGCACCCTGGCCCACGTCGTGCTGGCCCAGCTGGGGAGCCTGCAACCACTGAGCACCGGCTGCGCGGAGATCCGGGCTCAGCTGCTGGGCCTGGCGGGGAAGGCCCTGCACCTGCTGGCCCTGCGGACAGACCCAGTGCCCCCCACCTCCTACTGGCAGGGAGGCCCCCTGGTAGGTGCCCCTGCTTCCCTCAGAACCGCCGTCTGTGTTTCAGCATCCACAACAGGGCATTCCGCACAACCCTGGCCTCGGAACCAGCCTGCAAGTCAGCCTCAGCCTGTCCTCACTTAGGGAGGAAGGGCCAGGAGCAGCCTTGCCAGCATCTTTGAGGACAGACAGCAGATGGAGAGAGGGGCTCGAGGCAGGCCCAGGTGGACAGAGGCCCCTGCTGTTTGAGTCGGGGCCTTGCCCACAAAGTGGCACCCACACCACCCTCCTGAGAGGGCCTGTTGGGCAAAGCGTGTGCTCAGTCCCAGGTGGCCGGGCCCAGCTCTTTCCCAGCCCAGCTTCCTTCTGCCCCTCCCTGCTGTGACCCCAAAGACCAGGGCTCTCCACCTTAGTCCCTAGTCCCCAGGGCAGGTGGGCACGTGGCTCACTCGCTCACTCAGGCCGCCCAGCGCTGCAGAGCGCTGAGGCAGGGGAAGGGTGGGGTGCTGGGTTTGCAGCAGACGTGGGCACTGCGTGCCGCGGAGGGACCCCTGAGCCTCGGCTCGCACCCCCAGCAGCTCCCCTCTCTGCACATGCCAGCCGCGCTCTCGTGCCGCAGGCTCCTGCACAGACGGCCCACCCGCCGGCACTGCTGGGCCGAGCGCTGTCCGCCCCAAGTGTCGCTGACAGGCGGTGTGTCCCCTAGGTGAGCGCAGAGCCGAGCAGCCTCAAGTGTCTGGAGAGCTTCCCGGAGGATGGGGCCGTGCGGCGGCAGCGCGGCAGCAGCCAGCGGGCACACAGGAAGGCCCCGGGCGAGCAGGGGCGCCGGAAAAGCTCCGACCTGAAGGTACCGCTGCGCCCTCCTGCCCAGACGCCCGCGCGCCCTCGACCCTGCCCTGCCCTGCCCTGGGGCCGGCCTGAGCCTGCGCCTGCCCGCAGAGAAGGAAGGCGCTGGCCCGGCGGTACCTAGCCCAGGCCTCGGAGGTGCTGCTGCAGTGCCTGCAGGTCGCCCTGGGCAACGGGCTCCTGGAGGTGGCGGCAGCCGCCAGCCTGCAGACGGTGGAGTGTGTCGGCGCGCTGGACCCCGAGGCCGCCTGCCAGTTCCTGGCGCTGTCCCAGGTGCGGATCCGCGCCGAGGGCACCCGGGGAGGGCGGGGCCCTCGAAGAAGGGGGGGGGGCGTCCTCCTGGGGCCCCCCTGAGCCCCGGCCCGCTCAACCATGCCCCGGGGGCCTCTCTCGCGCCCGTTCCAGAGCTGCTCCGCCTCGGAGACGATGCGGGGCGTGCTACTCGCGGCCATGGCCGACACCGGCGGCTCGCAGCCCGCTGCCCTGCTGCAGCTCCAGCGCGGGCTGAGGCTCCAGGAGCGCACCTCCGCCCGCCTGCTGGCCGGAGTGGAGCAGCGGCTGGCCGCCGTTTCCAGGGTGAGCGGCTGGGGAGCCCTCCAAACCCGGCCAGCGCCGCCACCTCTAAGCTCGTCTGATGAGAAAGCGGGAGCCGTGCTTCCGAGCAGTGGGCTCACGGGGGGGCGGCGGGCGCGCAGGGCGGGCGGGCGGGCGGCGGGACGTCCTGGGCTTCCTCAGACCGGTCCGTGCCCGGTGCCGCGGGGTCGACCCCCGGCCCCTGGAGGCCGCGGGCCTAGGGAGAGGGGCAGGCCGGTGTGTGCGCACAAGGCTGTGAGTGCTCGCGGGCCCGCGTGGGGGGCGTGCAGACGGGGCGGCGGCCGCTTCGGGTGCGCGCCGGGCAGCGACTCCCAGCCCCGGGACTCCGCGCGCTCCGCTGCCCCCGTGTGGCGGCCGCGAGTCCTGCAGGCTCCGCCCCGCGGCCCGCACCTGCTCAACCCCCGCGACCCGCCCCTCCTGCGAGCGTCCGCAGATCCCTGTTTGTCATCCAGGCTTGGCAGAATCTCCAGGTCACGGAACAACACTTTAACCTCTTGAATGAGGTTCCTCCCGCTTTTCGGGTGCTCTTTCTGCACCACTCCCCTGACGGGTGAGTCCTGCACCTGTTCCCCCCACAGCAGGGTGGGGGGCAGCCAGAGCCTCCTCCTGTCCGCGGGGGGCCCTGGGTGTCTGGGCAGAAGGTCACCATCCCTGTGGATGAGACCCATCCCCTTGTCTGGAGTGGAGGCGGTTAGTGCAGCCCCACCGACCCGCAGACTGTTGGCTGTGCTGGGCGGTGTGAGCATGGGCCTGGCCTCACCTGGCCATGGCGCAGTCGGGAAGGGGCTCCTGTTAGGGGTGTACGTGGTTCACAGCATCTGCATCTTTGGAACCACCCTGGGGCCCTAGGAGTGGGACCTCAGCCCCACCCTGCACCCTGCCCGCAGGAACCACCTGTACGGCGCTGCCTACCAGACACCCAGGCCCGTCCCTGCGGCCAAAGGGAAGGCGGTCCAAGTGGGGGGTGAGTTCCTGCCACAGGTCTGTATCCAGCAGCATCCTGGATGCAGGGTGCACCCCTGACCTAGAGACACAAATCCCTCCCCAAAGTCTGGCTTGGGACGGCTCAGAGTAGGTGAGCCCTGGCCCCCAGCCTGGTGACAGCCGCACCCAGCTCCAGCCACAGCCACGCTGGCACACCATCACCCTGGCCACGCAACCCGCTGCCCTTCTTCAGCAGACACCCTGCCTCCCCCGCGTCGTACTCAGGCCCCTAATTCTGCCCGCGTTTCACTCAGTGCTGCCGAAGGCTCCAGAATCCCAGAACTGCTGTCTCCTCAGAACCTTTGGCTGTTCGTACCTGAAACTCATCCTAAGTGACCATGAGTTCTGTCCATGGCCAGGGCCAGAGCCTTGGGGCAGTCCCCCGGCCCCAGAGCACTGGCCCCGCTGCACTGAGCTGAACCCTTGCAGCATCTGCAGCCTTGGCCCATTTTAAATGCCAAGTTTCTCTTTTCCCTTTTTTCCCCAACCTTTCAGGACCCCTGCCCTCCTGGCCCACCCTCCTGCCTGATGGAACTGGTCCCCCCACCCTGGCCCTGGCCAGGCTCCCAGGCTGTCTGCAGGGTCAGCGTCCCTGGGTGGGCAAGCCTGTGGGGAAGCTCTGTGCCCACAGCCTGCTCCTGAGTCCCAAGGGTTCGCGCACGGGGGTGTGTCCATGAGGCCACGCATGAGACAGTGGCGGTGTCTGACTGCACAGGCTTCTGCAAGGTGACCCGGGTGGCTGTGAGCCCAGCCACCTTCTCTGGCCTGTTGGCCAGCGCCCAGCAGTTCCGGGAGCAGAACCAGACAGAAATGTGCAGCGAGGCCACGGCCCCGAACCCAGGCCCGGTGAGGTCCCAGGCCCACAGCCCCACTGCCAGGAAGGCAGGGTGGGGAGGGCAGGTGCAGGGGTGCCCCGCAGCAGGTAAGGGGCGCTGGCCCTCAGGACCCCAGGCCCTGTCAGGCACCCAGGCCGGCCTCCCTGCTGGATGAGGCAGACGGGTGTGCTGATGAGCTGGGCCCTGGCTCCCAGGCTGATCCTGGGAGTGGCCTTTCCCTGCTGGGTCCCCACGTGGCGGGGGTCGTGCCCCTCTGCTCTAACCAGGTGCATCCCGTGAGGGTGCCTGGTACCCTCTGATCACGGGCTGTCTGGGTTGGACAGGAAGCAGGAGGTGCGCCCCCCGAGATGCAGGGGCACCCTCTCCCAAGACTCAGCGATGTGCTGGCAGCCACTGAGGACTACCTGTGCCCGCTGCTCCCACTGCTCAGCGGCTCCGAGGCCAGGTGCCTGTGCTCGGCTGTTCCTCCCGTTTAAGGGCCTGAGCTCTGCACCCCCAGGGAGCTGAGCGACTGGGGAGGGGGGTGGGAGGCCCCAGCCGCCACCCTCTGTCCTTGTCTGTGCTCACACCGCCTGTCAGCATGCCCCACGAGGCTCCCTGTGCCTCCAAATGCCTGGCTTGTCATCTGCTATTGGGAAGTCCTGCTTCTGCCTAAAATCTTTCTGAACCCCCACCTCTCATGCCCCCTCTGGTGGGCTGTGGGGGGTGGAGGGCAGCAGGGTGAGGGGGGTGCCCTTTGATGTATTTCTGGAAGCAAAGCAGGCAGAGGGGTCAGCCTGGGACCTCCTGGACTGGCCAGTAGGTCAGTGAGGGTCCTGAGCCCATTTGCTCCCGTTTGTGCGGGAGGCGGGTCTCCACATGTGAGCGGAGGGGAGGGTCCACAGCGCTCACTGCGTTGAGGAGAAACGGTCCAAAGTGAGGTTTCTGGTGTGTGGGAGTCTCATGTGTTTTTAAAACCTGAGTGTGTGCCTCTGACGTTCAGAATACAGATTCCCACGGTCCCCGCGGATCTGGAGAAACAAAAGGGCAAGGACAAGGATCGGAAGCTGTCCCTGTCACCCCAGGGTGAGTGGCTGCCGTGGAGAGGCACCCAAGTTGTGTGATCTTGGGAGCCTCCCTGGTGGTTGATGGAGAAGAAGCTGAGGCGGGACTCACCCTAGCCCCTGATTGTCGAGGGGCATCAGAAATGGCCCCTGGGAGCTGTGGCCCGGCAGCAGCCTCCCTCTGAGCATCTCTGGGGTGCCTAGTGCCACCAGTGCCTGGGAAGGTCCCAGAAGGGGGTGTCCCCGCCACCTCTGGTCATAGCACACGTGCAGAGGTCAGCTCCAGGGCAGCCCAGTGCCTCACGGGCAGCACCCTGGCTGTCACAGACGGGACATGGCATGAGGGGTGGGCAGTGGCCTAATTCCTCACCTGGGGCCTGACTTCATAAATGGCTCTTTTTAAAAGCATTTAGTTCATGCGCGTTCTTCCCCCGCCAAGGCTTGGTGAGTGGGGCGGGGGGGTAGGGGGGACACGCAGCCACTTGCTTTGTCTGTCAGAGAGCTTTGACCTCTGACAGCGTTGGGTGGTACCCTCCTTCGGGGGGCTGAGCACTCAGAGCTGAGGCCCCGGGCGCCCATGGGTGCCCGTGCACCAGATAGAGGGTGGGGGTCCCGGAAGACAAGTCATGCCTCACATGCCCATGCAGAGGCCAGGCTGTGATCTCCCAAGGCCACTTTTGTGTGGAGGTTCTGCCCGGGAAGTTCCCAGGACCCAGACGGGCACAGCTGTGCTTGGGGCCAGGAGAGTAGCTGTCACCCGGTTGCTGCCGTGCGGTGCATGCTGGGAGGAGCAGGTGTCCCCTAATAGGAAGCAGGACCGACGGGTCCTCTGAGGACCTCTGGTTGCCTGGAGAAAACCTTCCTCTAAAAGTTCCTCTCAGGCCGTCCCCAGAGGCTGTGTCCCCTCTGCAGCCCCCTTGGGGAGGAGAGGCTTGTGCGAACGGTGGCCCTCAGAAAGGCAGCTCCCTGGTTGGAAGGAACCACGTCGCTCTAGGACCTGCCTCAGGGAGGGGCCGCCCAGGCCGGGGCCGATCCTCAGAGCCATGGAGAACCCCACGTCCTGGGACTGGGCCTGGTGACACTCTCCAAACCAGTGTCTCCGCACCACCCAGCCCCGCGTGTCCTGGGGCCCGACAGCCGATGCCGTGTGGCGGCAGGGCAGGCCACACCGCGGAGGTCCCTCCTGGCCTACAGCTGCTGCTCTCCTGCCCACAGCCCAGCCCGAGGCCGCAGACAGCCTGGTCCTCCTCGTGGACAGACCCCTCCTGGAGCTGCCACTGGAGGGCCTGTCGGTGCTCAAGGAGGGCCCGGTCTCCTCCGTGTCCCGGGACTTCTCCCTCCAGATGCTCTGCAACCGACTGCACCGGGAGGAGGCAGGTGAGAACGGCCGGCCGGCCAGCGGCGCGCCGTGAAACAGAACTACCTGTGTCTATTGCACGAGGCCGGGACCACTGTCGAAAAGTCACAACAAGAAGGTGCTGGCAGAGCAGGGTGTGTGCCCACTGCTCCGTCAGGAATGTTCTGGCCTCACAAACCTGTGTCTCCCGGCCGGAACCGGGGCCGGGGCGGCGAGTCTCCGCGAGTGGTGCTGGGTGTGCAGACAGGCAGCCACTGGGGCTTCTCTGGGCTGGGCCCGGCGCAGGTTTCTGTGTGAACACTGCAGGCCAGTGCGTGTTGAGTAAAAGTAATTTACCCTTCCACCTGGAACAGGGCAAACCTAGGCAAGGTGCATGGAATAATAGTTTTCAGATGTTGGGGACCAGGCAGTGGGGACTGCCATCCCCGGGGCGGGGGCCAGGCAGAGCCTGACGATCCCCCGGGTGGGGGCTGGGGGCCCACAGTGCTGAGACTCTGCAGAGGGTCCCTGCATCTTCAGCTGGCAGCTGGTCAGTCCGGGTTATGAGGAAACCCCCACAGCCAAGGACAGAGCCGCCCAGGGCAGCAGACATGGGCCTGAGGACACGTGCAGGGCTCCAGCCGGAGGGGAGAGCATTAGAGCCCACAAGTCTCAGGTGTGGCAGCCAGAGGCACTGCCCCGAACTAGAGACCGGGCTGCAGAGGACCTGCCTGTTCTCTGGTGACTGGACTGTGTCCCCAAGGACGCTCGAGAAGACACAGAAAAAACAGCCTCAGCGCCCAACAGGGTGAACTTCGACACAGCGCACATTCTGTGCGAAGCGAGCAGGCATGAGAAAAGCGGGGAGCTGCGACCCCCGGCATGGCCCTGGCGAGCGGCCTGGGTGGGCAGCGGGGTGGCAGCGGCCAGGTCCCTCCCTTCGGTGAAGCTCACCCCACAGACCAGGGAGGCGGAAGGAACCCAAACAGGAGAAGCAGAGAGAACTGCCCCAGGGACCGCCCAGTCAGCTGAGAAGCAGTGGTGGCCAGTTCCTCGGTGAGCGGTGGGGCTTCCAACGGGCGAGATGGCCGAGCACCAAAACACAGGCGGCAGCGACAGGCTTGTTGGAAGAAACAATGCAGACTGGGACCATAGTCGGAACGTTCTCGAGGAGCAGGCCTGTCCCTCGGGCACTTCTGCCACAGTGGCGGGATGAAGACTTTCTGGACACAGGAAGGTCCGCCAGGAGGCCTGCCCGCAAGGGTGCTCTTCAGGCAGAAAAACCAGCACGAGGGAACCAAGGATGGGGGGCGGGCAGACGTTTACCATGGAAGTTTTAAGAAATCTTAGAAGACTCACGGTTTCGGGCAAAAAAACGGCACTGAGTTGTGGGGCTCACAACGCGCGTGGATGGAACCGACAGACGGCGTGATCGACTGGGGGCTGCGTGACCTGGTGCCGCACACCCGAGGGTGGGGACTGAGGCCACCGCGAGGCGGAGCTGCAGCAGACACCACGGAAGGTGACATGAGTCATGAAAAGGACTCTGTCAATCCAACAAAGGCAGGAAAAGAGGGAAATGGGACAGAGGTCGGACGGACAAACCAAGCGAACGGCACGTGGCAGATTTCAACCCTACCGCATTCTGTCAGCCGGGGGACCCCTTTACATTTGAGATGTTCCCGTCATTTCAACTTCAGAGAACCCAAAGCGAACGGCCCTCCCCACTCCCTGCCCCTCACTGAGGTGAAACCCACAGAACATCGGACCAACCCTCTCGAAGGGCACGGTGTGCTGGGTGCGCCGCGGTGCCCTGCGCCCACCTACCTGCTTCCACGGTGGCACTTCTTCCCTTGTTTCCAACAGACGGCACCGGGACAAAGAACACCAAAGGCAAAGAGCTCAAGAAGCGAGGCCCAGCGAAGAGGGGCCAGAAGGTAGGTGGTTGAGGCCCTGCCGTCGTCGTGGGCTGAGGGCCTGGGGCCGCAGGAGGGAGGCCCCGACCATCTGCGGCCTGTCGTCACAGGGCATCGCCCCGCGGACCATCCCCTCCGGCTGTATCACCCTGGACTCGGATAATTTCAAGTGTATCCTTTGCCGGCCCCGCCCGCCACCCCCCACCTGAGCCTGAGGTCCTGGTTCTCCTTAACCCAGGCCCAGTCATCGTGGACCCCTACGAGGAGGCCCAGGGCCCAGGTGAGTGCGGCCAGCGGGGACACTGACTTTTGCCCTCCCCTCCCTCCTGCGGGAAGTCCAGTGACAGCGGGGGCCTCTGAGGGTGCAGGCGTCCGCCCTACTGCCACCCCTCTCACCGTACTCTTGATGTTCAACCCCGTGGTCCGTAAACCTCCCTGTGGGGGTGGGAGGGACACCAGCGTTTCCCCGGCAGTGTTGTTGCCACCGTCCTGAGCCCTGCAAGCTGGGCCCGCGGGCGCGCTGCCAGAGCCCCCACGTCCGTCCCCATTCCATTCCCACTGCAGAGACGCTGACTCCTGTGTCCGTAACCCGGGAAGTTTTGGAGAAGTTCAGAGACACCTTCACCGCGAGATGGGCAGGGCACCTGGGCAAAAGGCCCTTCCCTAGGTGCGCCTGGGCCCCAGCCAGCATCCTGCAGGGTCACCTGTGGTAGCAGTGGCGGGTGCTCCCCACGTGGGGGCTGCTGTCCTCAGTCTCCACCGGTACCCCCTCCCTGTGTGTCCCTCAGGCACCCTCTTGCCTGAACCCCTATTCTGCTGTGACCCCGGCCTCTCTTTCTCACACACTGGCCTCTGAGGTGCCTCGGTCAGCGTGTCCTCATTCTCATCTGTGATTCACAGATGAGGACCCAGGTGCCCAGGGCGCCACTGCACAGGGTCCTGTGGCCAGCCCAGCATGCCTGTCCTGTGGGTGCCCTTGGGGACTGGGCATGCTTGGGCCAGGTGCCCCGCTAGCACTTCCCAGAGCCCAGCAGGATGGGGTCCCTTCCAGGGAGAGTCAGACACAGGAGAGGGGGTAGGGGGTGGACTGCATAGGACATCTTCTTCTAAGAGAGTGTCCTGAGCATGTGTCATCCTGAGGACGTCAGGGCAGACTCGGCCCTCCACCTGTGTATGGGCACCTGCCTGTCCCTGGCTGGCCCCACCCACTGAGCCCCCTCCATGTGCAGCCAGGCCCAGTGGGAGCAGGTCCTGGGTGGCTGTGAAGGCTTCTTCTTCTATGGGATGGAGCACTTCCTGTCACACCTGTCGATGGAACGGTTGGCTGCCATGAATTTACAAGGTGAGTGGGTCCTCTCAGTGCCCCCCACTGGGACTGCGGGTGCCCGATAACCTCATATTGGACAGATCAGGCGTCTCCCTCAGGAGTCAGCTGTCTGACACGGGCACAGCCGGACCGTGGGGCAGCCCCTCACCACACCCCCCCCCAACCTCCTAGACACCCCAGTGCAGACTTCTAGACCCAGCGGACCAGTCGGGGCAGCCCTCCACTCGGCCAGCAGAGGCCAGGGAGATGGGGTTGTGCCTGCAAGGTGCTGATCACCACCCCTCCCCACCAGTCCCTCCAGCTGAATTTCTGGGCATAGAGGAGGCTGCCAGGTGGCCCCCCACACCAGGCACCATGCAGGTGGCTGGCAGCACCTTCAGGGGCCCCTCAAGGATGCCCTCCCCTTCCAGGTGTGTGGGTGCTGGTCTCATGGTCTCCTGCTCCCAGTCTCCTTTCCAGCCCCCACCCACATGTGTGGAACCAAGCAGGATAGGACCCCACCCCACCCCGAGAGCGTGTCACCTGGGAGGTAGAAGCAGGGCCTCTTTGGGACTGACTCTAAGCCTCTCAGGTGGGGTGGCCAGCAAAGCCCAAGAAAGGTGCCAGATCACAGGCCCCGCAAGGTAGCAGCACAGCCAGGTCCCCACTGCGCCCCCACAAGGCCCATCTGTGAACAGCTGGAGGGGGCACCAAAACCCACCCAGCCAAGCCCCCATGGGGAAAAGGGTGCCCTGCATGCCCACACCGGCTTGCATCTTGGATACTGGCCCCATTTCGGTGGTCACCGGGGGCCAAGGGGACTCACGTATTGCCCTTGCCTGAGACTCCCCAGGTGGTGTGGCATGCTGGGAGTGAGACCCCTCACAGGGGGCACGCTGTACCCCGTCGCACAGGGCAGCTGTCCAGGGTGTGGGGCTCCTGATGCACGGATGTCCCCGAGTGCCTGTGCGGCCGGCAGGTCCCGGGAAAGGGCCTAGGGTTGAAGGCTGAGCCGCGGGCAGATTGGGCTGCATCGCTGTGGTTTGCTGTGCTCTGTGATGCCAGCCTGCACCTCCCCCACCGTGTCCTGCAGGCTGCCAGCTGATGGTCCTGCTGGACCTGAGCCGGTCTCACGAGAGCATGCGGCGGACCATGGAGTCCTCGGAGCACAAGAGGTGCCTGGCATCCCCTGCATAGCTCAGCCGCAGCCTGGCCTATGCAGGGCTGGTGGGGGTCGGGGCGTAGGAGTGGTGGATGGGCCCCCTGGGGATTGTGGGGGGGCAGAGGTCCATGCTCGCTGTGGTCAGGGCCCTAAGAGGGGCCAGGCCTCCACGACCTGCCCTCAACTCACCTTGCAGTCTCTGGGGCTGCGGCAGCCTGCACAGCCCCCCACAGCCTCTTGGCCCTGAGGACTGACTGGGAGTCAGGCTGGCAGCGGGGTGGGTACGGGGCACGCTTACCCAGGGCCTCAGTGGACAGCTCCGGCAGCCGAGCAGGGACCCCCCCCCCCCGCCTTGTGGTGGGCACAGGTGATCTGAAATGCTCTTGCTGGGGAAGCGCCTGACATCCAGGGTGGGGCGTTTTAAGGGCTCTCAGTCATCACCCGTCCCAGGCCCCGGTGCCACCTGGGCTGGGCACAGCATGGGCTCTGTCCCATGGAGCTCTGACCCTGGCAGTGCCCTGGAAATGTCCTTGGAGGAGCCCATCGAGACCGCCATCCTGCTGAGCCTGGTGGGGGTCCGGAGCATCCTGGCGAACCAGTGGTGGACATCCCTGCAGGACAACGCGCTGAGGGCCAGCGTCCTGTGGGAGAGTGAGTGGCACCAGCCTGTCTTACACCCTTGGGCGCCCCTGAGGCCCACTGGGGGTCCATGTTCATCTGAGGTGGAGCTTCTCCCCCAGACCTGCTGACCGTCGGTGAGCAGACTGGGAAAGCGCTCCGTCTCCTTCAGACAATGGAGGCTGAGGAAATGGTCGGCGACAGTGAGTAGACTGTCCACGCCCCTGCGTGGCGGCGGGTGCGGGGAGTGAGTGCGGGAATGAACATGCAAGTGAGTAGTGAGTGGCCCGGCCGGCAGCCGCAGTGCGCCGGGTTCCAGGGTCCCGGGGACTGAAACAATGGACAGGCAGGCGAAGAAACCTTAGGCTTTGCTGGGGAAGAGCAGCCGGCAGGTGGCGAGTCTGTGGGCAGAGGAGGCCACTGGACACCTGTGTCCCTGTGGTGCAGCGTGGACGCTGTCACAGAGGAAGGGACCCACCGGATTGGGGTGGCAGCTGGCTGGCGGCAGGAGGCGGCCCTGAGCTCATCATAGAGGCCTCCGGCCTCCATGGCCCCATCTGTGAAGGACCCACAGCGGCGTCCACGCAGGGGCTGCATTTGGAGGTAGAACCAGGGGCACCCGCCTCCCGTCCAACCAGGCAGGAGGCCCGTGGCTGGGGCCCCGGACGTCCAGCCCCCAGTGAGCCTACTGCCCACTTCCCTTAGAAGAGGACCCGCAGACCTCCAAGGACAGAGTGCTGTTCCAACCTCTGCCGCCTGGATCCGACTGGCTCTCCGTCAGCCTCAACCTGGTCCTGTACGGGCTGCCGAACCAGGCCATCTTGTGACCCTCCCCGCCCACCAGCTGCGCCCCTGGTGCACCCTTCTCCAGGGACCTCCTGCTGGGCTGGGTGCCCCCTGCCTCCCCCTCCATCACCCAGGACACTCCTAGGGGGCTGCCTGCTCTGCAGCCCCCCATGTGGGACCCTCAGGGAATGGGCCCTGCAGACGGGTGGCAGGAGCCCTGCTGCCTGGACCGCAGGGTGCGCCTTTCCTGGGGCCAGGACGAGGGGTGCCCTCCGAAGCCTGGAGGGGGTATGCCAGGTCCCAGACAAGAAGCCCCACTGGGCTCCTTTGTGTCCTGTGTGAGCGCTTCAGTAAACCACGTGTCCCAACCTCTGACCTCTGCGAGTGGTTTCTGGGGCCAAGACGCTGGGGAGGCGGGGCCTAGGCACAGCCTCTGGGGCCTGGGAGCCACGACACCGGCACCTTCTCCCACCTCCTGGCTCAGGGGCAGGTCCGCCTTGTGAGATGATTCCTGGCCTTCCCCAGGGCCTCCTGCTGGGGTGGGGGGCTCACATTTGGGCCAAGGAGGGGACAGGCTGGCCATGTGATATAAGCTTCCACCAGTCACAGGAGGCTGGCGGCAGTGCCGGACCCTGAGGGGCTGGTGGCCCTGCCCCCAGCCACCACAGTATCCAGGTGGGGCTGTGTCTTCAGCTGGGACCGGAAACGAGAAGCCCAGGGCAGCCAAGCCGCAAGGTGTGGCCGGCACTGCAGGGGACTGGACGCCTGGCTCTGTGGCTCTGTTCACTTATTTCCCCAGCGCCTGGAGGACGCGATGGGTGGAACGGTGACTCAGAGGAAGCCCACCCTCCGTCCCCCTTGCTGGCCCCTGACCTTGGCACATGTGTGTCCCACTCAGGGACCCGCTGTCCACGGGGCCTGGCAGGACTCGGTGGGGTGTTCACTCTCTCCACACGCTGCCGGGCCGAATGGCTGGCTCTGGACTTGCCGCCCTGTGTCCCCAGCCCTGTGGCAGGTCCTGCGGGTGCTGAAGGGGCTTGTGTAGGGGAGGAGCTGGGGTGCAGGCTGGGACACACAGGAAAACCCAGCAAGTCGGAGGTGGGCCGGGACCTCATGTCCCCTGAACAAGAGACAAGTGATGAACACGCAGCGTGGACAGCACTGGGGACCCTGGTGAAGCCGTCTGTCATGCCTGCTGACCCCTGTCCCATTCTTTACGGAGGGGTTGTTGCCAATGACTGAATGCTGAGCCCTTGGAGGAGGTGCTGGGTCCTGTCCAGCGCTGTCCTCTGAGCACAAGTCATGACCCCAAGCAAAGCCTTGTCCCTGCCTGCCATCTCGGGCCTCTGAGCACCTGGCAGCCAACCAAGGGCAAGATGATGCCAAGCCAAGTGACCCCTGGTCACCTTGTGTCTGTGGGCCAGGGGACCTGGGGGCGAGTGGATGGGAGGTAGCATGAGCCATCAGGGACCGCCCCCCTCCCCCCCCAGCCGGCCCACACGCCCTCATGGCCTGAGGCCGGTGGTGAGGCTATGTCCCAGCACCACGGCCACCCCGCTCTTAGATGCAGAGGGACCAGGACTCAGACATGTGACAGTCCCAGGGTGGGGCGCCAGTGAAGACGACCAGCGAGCACTGCCATACCTGCCCAAACAGCAAAACCAGAAACTGAGGACAAGGCCACACGCTGGTGTTCATGTGGAGAAACAGCCCTGGCGTGCTGCTGGGGGTGAGGCAGGCGCGGAGCATTCCGAGAAGCTGCAGGGGGCAGGCGACCCGGCCTCCGCACGCTGGGCCTGGACCCCAGGGTCGTGCAAACGTGTGTTCACACAATCACCTGTGCGAGCGTGTGCAGCAGCTTCATCCTGTTACAGCAAAAACCCAGTGACAACCCGCAACAGTTACATCCCGCCGGCGGTCTGGGCAACACGACCAGCACTGACCCCTGCGGACTCGTGGGTGCCATGCAGGCTGGAGACGCAGTGTCATGTGTGGCCCATGGCCACCGCATGCGCGGAAGGCCAGCCTGGGGATGCCGTGGACAGAGGGCGGGTCCGCATCATCGGGGCTGAGGACAGGGACGAGGAACCCTTGAGGTGACAGGCTGGTTCCGTCTGCTGGCTGCCGCAGTGACACGGATCTGTACATGAGATAACACATCATGGAGCTGCCTGCACATGCATGCCCACGCACACATGCACACACATGTGCACACTGCCTGTATGCACACCGTGGTGGAAACGGGGTGCAGTGTGTGGCTTTGTGAAGGGCTCCCTGCAATTTCCTGTGAGCCTGTGATTAACTCAATATAAAAGCTCTTCAAAGTTCATCTTTGATAACATCGAAGGGTGGAGATTCCCCCGTTTTTGTTGGATTTTTTTTCCCTTTTTCCAAACACACACACACACACACACACACACACACAGTTTTCCCGTGTTTTTATTTTAACTGACGACCAGGAATAAATTTAGATCGGAGCAGCGCTGGAAATACGGGCTCCTGGGCGTGGTGCTGGCGGGCGCCCAGGCCGCGGGAGGAAAAGCTCCGGGAGATATTTCATCGGGCGCTTGCCGGCCCGTGGCTGCTCGCGTGAGCGCGGGGCATGTCTCAGGGGCGCTAAAAGAACTTCCTGAATTATGTCCCAGCAACATAACAAATCACATTATCAATTAACTTCTACAACAGAAGTGGCTTTCTGTAATAGATCCAAGCGTGAAAAAAATTACGTGGGTGAAATTTATGGAACCCTAAAAACTGTAAGGACAAGGAAGATCACTTCGGATTTATTGGTCGTAACAGGGACGCCGCGGTTCGCGGGGCGACGCGCCCCACGGAGGCCGGAGACGGCCCCGAGCTCCGCCCGGTCCCACGTGGGTCCGGCCCTGCCCCCGCCCCGCCCGGCTGGTGAGTGTCTTGCTCGCCAATCACCTTGTTACAAGTTCGACCTGTTTTCCTAACTGTCTTGAGAACGGTGACTTCCACATCTTAGAAGCAAAGAGCGTGTCTAACCACGTGTTTTATTTGCAGAAAACGTGGGGGACAGCCCTGGGGGCGCGGTCGCGGCCTCCAAGCGAAGGGCCGCCGGCTCCTCCCTGATCGGGGCGCAGGCCGCACGCGGACGCTTCTCGCCCTCCCGGCCCCTCTCCCTGAAGGTACAGAAACGGCATCTTCAAGAAAAGAAAGAAAGTTTGGGGAGTAAAGCCCTCTCACCCGACGGCAACGGCGGGCGTCCGACGGGTCTCCGCACTGCCTGCGTCCTGACGCTCTGTCGCTCTGACGTCATGACGCTCGACGTGCGAGCTCCGCCGGGGTCTGGACGTCCCGGCGTGTCCACCTGACGTGCCAGGAATCCCCGGCTTCAGGGTCTGGAAAGCGGAACCCTCGTGTAAAGCGTCCCCCACGCCCCGCGGCCGCTCGTCCCGGGGGAGGTGGGGCCCGAGGGTGAGAGGGCCGGGCCCCCCTCGTGTCCCGACGGGACTCACGGGCACCGCGAAAACAGGCCTCAGATCGACGTGGATTAAGAAATTAGGTGGCTTAATAAACTAAAGCGTTTGCAGCCCCTCGTAGATAAATTTCTAGTGAGTTCCCTCACCCAACACTGGTCTCTCATAGTTTAACTTCTGCATTAAATGATTAAAACTCTATTTTCAGTTGCCGTGAGCAATTGTTCCCCTTAATGATCTTTCCAGAGGAGCCAGTAATTCTATATCTTGTAAAAGTGATTCACCGGCATCATTACCCCGCGTCCCTGAAATATGGCCCGGCGGCTCCGCGAAGGGCCGTCTGTCCGCGATTGATGCTCCTCGCGTCGGACGCGGATGGGCTCCCCACGCCGGGCCGTCCTCTCACTTTGTCGTGACGATGATGAAGATGGAAACAACCTGCTCAATTATCCCATTTCCAACAGGGAAATCAATTTGCAACACGTCTCCACCCCTAAAAAAAAGGGCGAGATGGAGACGGCTTGCGGCTCCCGAGAGGGGCAGGCGGGCGGTGCCGGGAGGGGGAGGGGCCGTCCGGTCCCCTCCAATCACAGGGCAGCTCCGGGCCCGGCTCCTGCCTCGAGGGTTTGGGGGTGACCCGCAGGAACCAGCCCGCGCCAGGCTCTCGTCCCCTCCCCCCCGCACCCACAGACCCAGTTCGGCGGGGACAGTGAGGGGTCCCGGGCGTCCTCTCGCCTTCGTCAGTGATTCACGGGCCGCCCCTGCCCTTCACTCCTCGCGCGGCGGGCGCTGTCGGCAGCGCAATCCAATTGTCTGACATTTTTATCTCGACTCGTCGGGACGCAGGGGGGTGACTAGATTAATACTCCGCGCCGTTGGCTGTCGGCCGGGAGGGAGCTGATGGGCCAAATTAAGGGGGCTCTTCAATTTTCCCATTACAGATGTTAATTCTCTGTGACAAGAGGCGAGGGGGACGCTGAGATAATAAGGTGGAGGCGGCTGTCCGCTGGGTGCCCAGGAGCGGGGCGTCCTCCCCGGAATTCTGGGCACCTCCTGAAACCGGCCTGGGGTCTGGGGGCATCGGAAGGACTCAGGACCATTCTGCCTGTGACCGTGCCCAGGAAACATCCCCTTTGAAATGAAGATCTGGGCTCAGAACTGCGCCCCCCCCCCCCCCCCCCGAAGATGGGCTGCCAAGTCCCCTGTCCCATGAAGCCAGCTGTGTGCCCTGAGGTGGCTGTTGGGGGTGTCCTGGGCCCGTTCCTGTGCCATTTTCGCCGGCTCCTCAGTTGGGTGTCTGTCTGGTCATGTGCCCGGTGGCCACATGTGTACCCTGTCTGTGGGTTTCTTATTCGTGACCTGCCCTTTTTGTTATTAATCCTAGTTCTCTGTGTAACAGGAACACGGGGTTTTTTCTTCTAGGGCACTGACAGCTTGCTCCCGCTCTCCCGGCCCTGCCAGCTCTTATTCATGGTGGACTCCCTCACCCTGAAGTTAGTTCACCTGTTTTCCTGGCAGCAACGTGCCTATTTTCACGTCTCATGCTGGAGCCAGGAGGCCCCCTGAGGAGTTGCCCTGCTCCGTGCGAGGGCCAGGGCAGGGTAGGGGAGGCACTGCCTCTGCCCTGCTCTGGAGCCACGGCCACGGCCATGGATGTTTTCCATCCATAGTCACATTTAGATTTGAGACCCCGCAGAACCCTTCTGTGCCCACAGTCAGGTGGAAGGGGTGTGTGTTGCTGAGGACCTTGCTGGACAGACCCTGATGGCCAGGGAAGCCCTTCCAGGAGGGCCGCCGCTGTCGGGGCTCCAGGTAGAGGTTGGGGACATTGGACGCTAGAGGCTGGGTAGAGCCCCACGCAGGCAGAGCAAGGCCCTGGGTGCAGGGTGACCAGGCAGGGGCTCAGGTCTGCATTTCCCAGGGACATGCTCAGAATTCCTGGGGTAAGAAACCTGCCACTCCCAGGTGCAGGCTGAGCAAGGGGCCGGCTGGGGCGGGCGGCCGGGTGTGAGGCAGTATCTCTAGTAACCTGGGTCCCTGGCCCTGAGGGAAGTGACATGTGTCCGGGACCCTCTGTGACAGGGCAGGTCTGGATGCCCCGTAGACAGAAGCTGCCATCATCCCGCGGTGATGCAGGTGTCCAGGCCTCAGGACAGAGTGCCACGGATGGGGAACAGGCGGGAATGTCAGGGTCTCTGGTCCCAGCGCTTGCCGCCCCCCACCAGGAAGGGGTCCACGTAGGGTTTGCTGATGAGCCATGGGTTCGGGGTCGGACGCTGTGGTTCGGACACGGCCTCTGTTGGCAGGACCCTTGCCCTCTGGGTGGGAGCCCAGCACCCTACTCCCACCCTGGGTGCTGGCTTTCCCTTCCCCCTCCCACCAGCCAGGCTCAGGCCGTGTGTGCAGTGCGGGGCCAGGGGCAGCTGAGAAGACGAGACTGCCCCCACACCCACCCGCAGCAGCAGGGCCCGGGTGTCTGTTACATGCTGCCCTGGTGGCTTGAGACCCCACGTGGGGCCCCCACTCCAACTCCTGTGGGGCAGCAATGTGCTTCCCAGGGCAGATGCAGGCGGGCCTGAGCTCTGGCCGTGGGGGACAGGGGCCTGGGACACCTGCTTCTCCGCCTCATCTCATCGCAGTCTCTTTCCAGGGGGCTGGAGCTCGCTGCCCCCATAGCCGGGGCGGAGGCCAGTCTGCAGCTCCCTCCGAAGTGGAGGCTGGTGCCCCTCCGTCCCTCCTGCTTCAGGGACCACCCTCCAAGGTCCCCCGCATCTGCTCCTCCTTGGCCTCCTGTGGTCAGTGAGCCCCCTCCCCACGACCCTGCAAGCTCAGGACACATCTGTGGGTCCAGACCCTGCAGGGTGGGGACCCCAGTCCTGTGGGGGCTGGGAGAGGGGGCTGCAGAGGAAAATCCCAGCGACCGCCCAGGGCAGGATCTGGGGCTGGGCCTGTGCCCACCCCTGGCTGCCCCCATCCTCTGGGTGGGACCTCCTTGGGGAGACTTGGAATCTGGTGCCAGGCACCAGGGGGTGCAGTCAGAGCAGGTGGGGCATCCTAGTACCCCCTCCTGGCCTCCAGGGTGCTTGCCCATGTGGTGTGGCCCTTCCCCTGGGTCCTGTCGGTCTTACTTCAGGGACTTATGTGTTTTCAAGAAGCCTCACAGGGAAGGGGAGGCGGTGCTGCTCTAGGGCAGGTGGGGGCCAGCGTGGAGGAACTTGCCACCCCAGTGGGTGCCTGGCGCTCTCCGTGGGCCTCATGGGTGGGTCAGATTCGCCCCATGTCCCTCCTAACCTGTGGTCTCCCAGGACAGGGAACCTCCCCAGTCAACTCAGGACTCAGCTGTCACAGTCATCACTGTGCCCTATGGCCTCAGTCGCCCCCACCCCCCCACCTCCCCAACCTCAGGGAAGCTCCCTCCCAACTAGGCCTGGGAACCGGCAGGGGTGGGGGTGGGGGACAAAGACATCCAAGTCAGTGAGCTCGGGCCAGCACCCGGCCAGCTGCGTGCCCAGACATCGTTAGGAAGGGGCACCCAGGATCGGGGAGGCTGCCCGAGTGGTGCCACAGCCCAACCCTCAGTCACTGGGGGGCCTCCACATGGGGTAGAGACCGGCCTGGAAGGCAGCCAGGAGTCCTTCCGGAAGCGCCCACGTGGCCAGTGCGGCTCCAGCCCATCCATAGAAGTGCGGAGCAGGCGCCCTACACAAATCTTTCACTGGGCGCTCAATTAGCACACTTGGCAGGCGGTCAGGCGCCCCCCGGAGAGCAGCCCTGGGAGAGAGCTCGTTACCCGCCATTGCGCACCTGGTGCCGGCCAGGCCCTGGGGAATTAGCTTGCAGCCATGATTTACGGCGTCTCCCTTTGTCCTTTCCTGAAGGAGACAAGCTTCTCCGGACCTCAGACTGTGCTTCTGAGGCGAGAGGCGCCTCCCTTGGGACAGTCACCCTGAGGCCCTTGGCCTTGGTGGTGCCGGATGCCTCCTCCCGGGAGCTCCTCCTGATTTAGGTAACTGCCATGTCCCCCTTGCCTGGCCCCGTATACACAGGGTGCGGGTGACTTCAGCAGGGACCTTGTCAGATGGGGGCACTGGCCCTGCTTGCTGGGTGTGTGTGTGTGGCCTGGTGTGGGTGTGGCCACAGGTCTCCTCTCAGCAGGAAGGCTGAAGGACCCAAGGACACCCACAGGCAAAGCTCCCAGAGCAGGAGGGCTGGCGGGCCTGGGGCAGGGTGGGGGTGGGGCCGAAGCCTTGGGCCCCACCAGGAGGAGCAAACACCCCTCCCCCCCACATCCTGGGCCCGCCCCCCCCCCCCCCCTCCGGCGGCGCTCGGCCTTTGCTGAGGAGCCGTTCCCTGCACATTCCTTTGTCCATTCATTCATTCCAGCTTCTCAAAGCCTGGGCCCTGCAGGCCATTGGAAAGGGATGGCACAGTCTGGGCGGCAGAGCTGGGCACCCTGGGGGAGGGAGCCTGGGTATGGGGCTGCCAGGTGAGCCCAGGAGGGTGGACGCCCCACCTTTTCCAAGGTGCTGACCAGCAGCCCAGTAAGGCACTTCACAGCAGCCACACAGGCCCTGGGCACATGTCTCTAAGCAAAGAACGCCCCAGTGACTTGCCGATGGCTGGAGAGCAGTGCAGGGCCCGTGGGCACTCCGCACACCCACGTGGTCTGGGAGCCAGCGTGCAGGCGCCCACGAGGAAGGGCCTCTTCCACTTCTGTCAGGCCTTGGTGCCAGCAGGCTCCCTTAGAGAAGAGAGGCGATGCCAGCCAAGGGACAGGGGGACTCAGGTTGGGGGACAAGAACATGTGGTGTAATTCTGTCCACTTTTCTGTGGATGTGACATTTCTGAAAATAAACACCTTTGAAAGGAATAAAGGAGCCAGAGAGTGGAGGGTCCTGCAAGGTGGGAGGTGTGGGCCATCCAGGGAAGCCAGGGGGTCTTCAGGGGAGGGGTTGGGGTGAGGGGCCCACCAGCCAGCCCACCCTGTGGTTGGGCAGGTCCCTGGGCCCTGACTGCTGCCCAGGCAGCTTCCTGCCCTGGTGTGGGTGGGCAGGGGGACTCCATAGCGCCCCCTCTGCTCTGCCCTCTTCCTCAGCGCACCTTTGGGCCTCCTCCTGGCTGCTGGGGTCCCAGCCTCCCAGGGCCTTGCCGGAATCTTCCTGGGGAAGGTGACCGGCTCACAAAGTCCCTTTCGGGGGCCACACGCAGAGGCCCCTCAGCAGAGCCTGCTCCCTGGGGGGCGGGGGAGGGGCACAGACCCCTGTGCCCACCCTGACGCCAGGCCCTGGAAAGCCCCCTGAACCTGAGACAGGGGTGCATGTTCCTCTCCCTCGGCAGCACTCATTCAGTCTCCGAGGCACCTGAGCGGGACGGGCCTGCCCTGGGACGTTCACAGGCCCTGGGGGCAGATGCTTTCAGCAGGGGCCTTTGCAGGGCAGCAGGTGAAGGCTGGGCAAGCCAAGCAGTCAGGGGTGGTGGTGGAGGGAGGGAGTGGCCACGCCCCAGCCCCTGGACTTCAGCCTGACCTGCCCTGGTCGTCAAGGGGAATAGATCGAGTTCGAGCATGGGGCTGGAACCCGCCATGAGCAGGCAGGAGAGGGGGCAGTGCCTGGGCCCCTATGCCCATCTATTCTGGCCCCTCTCACCCCAGGGGTCCCTGGCTCACTGTCTTTCATACAGTCCCCCTCACTCCTCGGCAAGGCTGGGGGCTGGGGGTTATTGGCAGGCACACTCAGGCGCCGGGCGGCGAGTGCAGCGCCTTTGCCAGCTGCCTTTCCTGCGGGGTCTGTCTGCAGCTTTCGCTCAGGACTGGAGCGATCTGCCCCAGCGTGCCACCCTCAGCGAGCCCGGAGCCAGCTCTTCGCCTTCGTTCTCTGAGACCCTAGGGCAGCAGGCACACCCCACCCACCCCACTCCACCTGGGTCCGGGCCATAGGATTACAGCAGGTCACCTCAGTGGCCAACCGGCCCCTGAATCCAACTCAGAGAACTGCTCACAGGTGGGTGGGGGAAGCCAGGGCCCTGGAGGGGAGGGGGGAGGGCTGGCCTGAGGCCTCAGCCCAGCGAGGGGGCAGCCGGGGTGCCACAGGGACACATCTCCACTTCACTGGTAAGACCTTTGGGGACTCAGTGGCTTTCCTGGCGGTGAAACCACGATTCTTTCCCAGGCACCTCTGCCTGTCCTGTCCTCCCGCCTCTAGATCCCGCACTGACCTGCCCAGGGCTTGGACCCCTGCTGCCCTGGCCAGTCCTCACCACGGACACGGTCCGCGACCCCCTCCACCCTCTAAAAGTCGTAGTCCCGGTCCTGTCCTGCAGGCCTGCAGTAAGTTCCATCTTCCCTGTTCACTGCCAGCCCCTCCCGCGCGGCGAGGCGGGGGGTGGAGCTGGCTGCACTCACGTGGCTCTCCCGGGGGCACATGGCACAGCGTGGCGCGTAGCAGGTGCCCAATAAACAGACGTTGAATGAATTAAGTCTCTGCCGAACAGCAGTTCTCTCCATTTCCGGATGGCGCTGTTTGCGACGAAATGCGCCGCCGGCCCTCCTCGTTTGCGGGACGTTTACGCCGAGACCAGGAGAGGGCATTCTCAGACCTCTCCGCGGCTCGGAGGAGCCCCGCCCCCGGCAGGGCGAGACCGGTGGCGCGGCTTCCCGCCGGCGGCCACCGGACCTTCCCTGGAGGAGGGGCGGCGCCTGGGGCGCAGGAGGAGGGAGTGCGGTGGGAACCGGGGTAGTGGGGCGGGGCGCGCAGGCAGCGAAGCGGCCGGAGACCGCGGGCTGGGAAGGCGAAGTTAAGAAGCCTTTATATCCGGATCGGGGCCGGGAAGCTGGTGCCCTGGGGGGCGGCATCCAGGAGTATGGGGCAGGGTCGGGGCGCGGGCTCGGGCACCCCGGCGTGCAGGGCAGGACAGGGCGCCAGGGGTGCGCACCAAGACACCTAGGGCCAGAAGGGCGCGGAAAAGAGACCGCCCTCACCCCGGCACTTCGGGCGCCCAACCTCACCCAGTTCCTCCAAAACTGTACCCCGGCCCCCCATCTCGCACCCCTGGCACAGGTTTCCTGTTGAGCCACGCACGCCGCGGCCGGTGGAGACGGCAGCCCCACTCGCCACTCCAAGCGTTCCAGGCTCAGTCAGGGAGAGTCTGGCCATGCAGACAGGCCTGGGGCCGCTGGGGCGCAGGGCAGCGAGTCAGGGTCTCTCTCCTTAGCAGTAAAAAGGGGCCGGGAGGCTCCCGCGCGGGTGTGCAAGGAGCCAAAGCGCGGCGCCCGGAGTTGGGCGTCCCTCCTGCCCTGAGCCGGGGTCGCCGGGACCCTTCCGGAAGGTAGCCGCCTCTGTTATCCCGCCCAGGCGCGCCCCTCCTGACCTGCCCCAGACAGCTTTCCCGCCGCTGCGACCTCGGGTGGGGTGGGTCGCGCGGAGGAGGGTTCCGGCCCCTCGGCCCTGCCCCTGAGCCCTCCCGTCTCGACCTCACTGGACCCGAACCTGGCCACCCTTGTCGCCGCCTCCGGGGAGCCCAGAAGGGCCCCAACTCTGCGGGGAGAGTCCTCCCTGCGGCGGGGGTCTGGGGGCGCACACACACACGCTGTGGTTTCCTCCGAGAAAGTGGGGCGCGAGCGAGGCCGGGGAGGGTCGCAGGGCCCGGCTGACCCCGCGCCGTTGGCAGCGCGGGAACCCCGGGAACGGCGCTTTGGGTGTCGGGGGCCTGGCTCCGCTGGGCAGCCACGCCCGGATCCCACGAGTGCGGCGCCTGCCGAAGAGGCTGGGAGAGAAACCCCCCACCCCCTGCGCCGGGCTGCACGCACCCGAAGCCGGGACAGCCCGCGCGCGCACGCGAGGTGGGGGCAACTATCCCACGCGCGCCCAGCACGCGGCCAGCGACTTTCCGAGCCGCGGTCCGGTGTAGGGGCTCAGGCCCCACCGCCAACTGAACACAACACAACGAAAATGGACCCCCGAGGGTCGTGGTGCGAGCGGACGTTGGGTCCTCGCGCAGAGACGCGGGGGTCGCCTTCGTGCGCGCCACCGAGATCCGGGAGGCCGGAGGGAACCGGGAAAGTCGTTGCGGACGGACCGCACGAGGCTCCGAAGGCCCGCCTGGCTCAGCCCCTCCCTGCCGCCACGAAGGGGCTGTCGGTTCGCGGACCTTCGGGTCACAGCTTCAAACGGGCAGCGGACAATATTAACACCCTCCATTTATTAATTAATACGCGACACCACGCAAAAGGACGAAAACGCCGCCGCCCAGCATTTATTTACTCAGCGCCTCTCCACCGGCGCTTGGAGCCCACCGCGGTCTCATATGAAACCACAACATCTCTGGGGAGGGGGCTTTTTGTGTCCAGAGGACAGCGTGGGCCCACCTGCCGCTCTAAAGGCCGCGACTCTGCGCTGCGCTTCGGGCGAACACCCACGGGGAAGCCTTGGACGCGGCCCATAGGCCGTGGGCTTCACGGTGCTGAGGCTGTGAGGCTTCCCGTCCCCCCGACTCAGGCTGCGTGCACGGGGGAACGGCCCTGGGCTCGGCCGCGGGGCCCAGATGGAAGCTCGGTGCTCAGGTTGCCTCCGCAGAAACGGGCTGCAACTTAGGCCCGAAACGCCCGCTCGGGAGGCAGGGGCCGCCCGGAAGCTCCAACCTGGCAGAGCGCGGGCTTGTGGGCTGGGAGCGGACGGGCAGCGAGTGCGCACGTGGCCCCGGGACTGGCCTCGCCACCGCGCCGGCTGTATGCCAGGGAAGACACAGCAGATTCGCGAGGGCCAAGTCTGGGCACTCGGGCCCCGCGCTCTGAGCTCCGGTTTCCTCCGTCGTCCGTTTGCGTCCCTGAGAGTCCCCGGAAATGGTGGCGGCTCTCCCCCGACTGGAGCGGGGGTGCCCAGGGAACCGCGGGGCAGGGCGCTGGCCGTGTCCTCCGACGGCGCCTGCCCTCGGGGGGCACTTCGCCTAATGGGGCGCATGGGAGCTGCCGAGTGGATCCTCAAATCTGCATTCTTTCGAGCGATAAAATATGCTCTCGTATTTTTTCCTGATTTCCCATTAAAATCTGTGCCTAACTAAACTCCCATCCAACGGGATTTATTTCGTCCCGGGGGAGATAAATCGGACAAATTTACAGCCCGGAAGGCACCTGCCGCGCTAATGGGCCCTTCATGGAGTGCGCGGCCGGCGGGGGCGCGCGGCGGGTGGGGCGCTGGCCAATGGCCGGGCCGCGGGCGCCCGCAGCCAATCAGCGCGCGCGCCGCGCCGGGGCCCCGCGGTTATCAGCGCCTCCGGCCCGCGCGGCGCCGCTCCGACCAGCCCCGGAGCCGCCGCCCGCGCCCGCTGTCCCCCGCCGCCGCCCGGCCCGGCCCGAGCCCCGCGCCCGCCCTCCGGGGCCGTCGGCGCCCATCCGCGCCCCGCGCTCCGTGAAGCGGCGCCCGCCTGGGCCACGCGCGAACTTCCCGGGCCGGATGGGCGCCCGGGCCGGCGGCGGCGGCGCCCATGGACGCTAACCGCCCGGGCGCGTTCGTGCTGAGCAGCGCGCCGCTGGCCGCGCTGCACAACATGGCCGAGATGAAGACGTCGCTGTTCCCGTACGCTCTTCAGGGCCCGGCCGGCTTCAAGGCGCCCGCGCTGGGCGGCCTGGGCGCGCAGCTGCCGCTCGGCACCCCGCATGGCATCAGCGACATCCTGGGGCGGCCCGTGGGCGCGGCAGGCGGCGGCCTCCTGGGAGGCCTGCCCCGTCTCAACGGGCTCGCCTCGTCGGCCGGCGTCTACTTCGGGCCCGCGGCCGCCGTGGCGCGCGGCTACCCCAAGCCGCTTGCGGAGCTGCCCGGGCGCGCGCCCATCTTCTGGCCCGGCGTGGTGCAGGGCTCACCCTGGAGGGACCCGCGCCTGGCCGGCCCGGGTGAGTGGTGCGCGCGGGTGTCGGCGCGGGGCGCGGGGCAGGGGGGCGGCGGCCGCGCTTACCCGCTGTCCTGTGCAGCCCAGGCCGGCGGGGTCCTGGACAAGGACGGCAAGAAGAAGCACTCGCGGCCGACCTTCTCCGGCCAGCAGATCTTCGCGCTGGAGAAGACTTTCGAGCAGACCAAGTACCTGGCGGGCCCGGAGCGCGCGCGCCTCGCCTACTCCCTGGGCATGACCGAGAGCCAAGTCAAGGTGAGGATGCGCGGCCGGGCGGCCTCTCGCGGGTCCCGCAGCACCAGGTAGACCCTCCCGTCCGCGTCCTGCGAATGGTCCGCGAGCGGCCGCCGGCCTTGGCCCAGCCCCAAGGCACCGCTGCCCTGCGGCCAGGATGGGGGCCGAGGTGCTGGCTTCGGGCGGCGGACAGGGCGCCTCGGGAGGCGCTGCCTGATGCTCTCCTGCGCCCGCAGGTGTGGTTCCAGAACCGCCGGACCAAGTGGCGCAAGCGGCACGCGGCGGAGATGGCGTCGGCCAAGAAGAAGCAAGACTCGGACGCCGAGAAGCTGAAGGTGGGTGCGTCGGACGCGGAGGACGACGACGAGTACAACCGGCCCCTGGACCCCAACTCGGACGACGAGAAGATCACGCGGCTGCTCAAGAAGCACAAACCCTCGAACTTGGCGCTGGTCAGCCCTTGCGGCGGCGGCGCGGGGGACGCCTTGTGAGGCCGCGCGAGGCCGGCGCCCCCAGCCGGAGTTGTACATATATTTTTACAGAATAAGTTATAAAGCGGCCGGCTCGGGCTCGGCGGAATCACTTTGTATCATCAATAAATTATTTAACACGTCCCGTAGGAGCCGGGGCTCCCGGCTGCACCGAGTGTTTCTTCCTTCCCATCCCCTCTCCCGGCTGCCGGGGTCCTGCCAGGGTCGTGCGCGGCGGAGTCAGCCCGGTCCCCGCGCCCCAGAGCGGACATTGCGGCCGATCGGGCGGCGGGAGCCGGGGGACACACAAGGCCCGGCGCGCGGGAGGGCGGCCCCGGCCCCGCGAACCCTGGCGCGAAGGAGCCGCGAGGAGCCGGACAGAGCGGGGCGCGCGGCGCCGGCAGGTGAGACGCGGGGCGGCGGGGGCGCCACCCGCTTCCCGGGGCCGCGCCGGCTCGGACGGGTGAGGCCTGGGGCTGACCGAAACGGGCTTGGGGGCCCGGCCCCGCTCCCTCCAGGCCCCGGCTCCTGCGGGCGCGGTCAGCTCGCTTGTCTGGTACGTGAAGTGCCTTCGCCCCGTTGCCGGATATTTACAAGTTCGCGCGGAGCGCACAACGGGTGGAATAAGTGGGGTTTTAAAGTCCTCGGCGTCACGGCCCTTCAGCTCTCGTTGGAGAAAGCGCCATTCAATCCAAACGGGCCGAGAAGAGAAGCCCGAAACTGCCCGCGGGGACGGCGCCTCCTGCGCGGGAAGCCGTGAGCTCTGCCCGGCCGGCGCGGCGCGCTCGGCGGATCAGCGGGACCAGCTGCCCGCCCGCCCGCCCGCCCGCGGCCCCGGGACGCCCTCCCTTCGGCGGGCTCGCCCGCGGCCCGAGGGCGGGTCCCAGTACCACCAACCGATTCCGTCCCGCAGCAACAGACCGGCGTCTGCTGGACGCTGTGGCCGCAGCTCTTTAGGTTGCACCCTAATGGGCACAAGTATTGCGTGTTAATTCTAAAAATTAAGTATAAATGATTGCAGAACTCCATGATCTCTTTCGGATGCCAAAGAGAAAAGTGAGCAGGTGAAATTTTTGTTGACACCAACGGCAGAACCCACGTTTCTAAGGAACCACTGGCTGGTTTTGTTTTCTTTTGGAGGGAGCAATATGGAAATTTATTTTATTTCTGCAAATGAAGTGTTCTCTCAGCTCACGTTGAGAGCAAGGGAGTTTCCGGCCTTGGGCTTGAGGACGGCCCTGTATTTGCATAATCTCATTAAAAAGGCCGAGGGGCTGCCCCTCACCACTGCAGTCTCGAGACTGTGTCTCAGCTCTCGACTCACAGCTTCTGTGTGACCGCGAGGGCACCGCAGAGGGGACGGCTGAGGAGGGCAGGGCCCAGCCACACAGCACTTCGAAGGGGGTGTGTGCAGAAGGGACAGAGACAAAGCCAGGCAGAGCTGTGTTCACCATGATCAATTTTATTGCTTAGGAACTGGAGCGGTCATTTCTGAAGGCCTCCACAGTGACCAGCAGCTGAAACCCCGCTGGACAGAACTGCCGCTGGCGAGGACAGCACAGGGACCGCAGCCCCGCCCCCGCCCGGCACAGACTGGGCGGGCGACCTGCACCGCTTGCACTGGTAGTGACTGACCTACACGCAGGCGCCTGCCGCCGTGGCCGGGCCTCTTAGTGTTCTGGAGCTGAGGAACAGACGCGCTGCTTCCCCGCAGGCCCCGCCAGGCGTTGGGGGCTGTGGCGGGGCTGGGGGGCGGGGTGGGCAGCCCGGTTCCACGTGGCGCGCCTGCGGCTGAGCCAGGGACAGTTCTGTTTCTCTTCACGTTTTTGTATGCAGTTCATGTTGGAAGCGGTTTCTACTGGAAGCGAACTAGGCTATTTTTATTCCCCCATGATATTATTGTTTCACGTGTAATACTCGGCACCATAGGACAGTAACAAAACACAGACAAAACGGTTTACAAAATTCTTAAAAGGTACACCCAAGCCGGCCACAGACTTCACATTCGGTCTCGCTGTAACACAGAAGGCGGCAGAGGAGCAGCGGCTGTGTGCAGCCCGGCGTGCCGCCAGGTCACCTGCCTGCTGGGCAGGTGCGCCTGACGCTCACAGCTAGCCCCAGGCTCCGATTCTACTCGCTGACGTGGCGCTCTCGAGCATTCATACTGGAAAGTGTGTTCAGCATAAGTCTGGTAAGATTTATAAATTACTTTAAAAAGTATATATTTATATGTATTCATATATAAAACGGGGAAGCAGCTGCAGTGTGATTCAGAACCATGTACACGGCAGCAGAGGGAACCGCATGGGCTGTGGCTGGAAGGGGCCTTGCCGCTCGCGTGCGCGCAGAGCCCGCCCGCCTGGGCACGCCTCCGGCTGGCAGTGAGTGCCGACGCCCGTGGGTTCCCCCGCTGACGACTGTCACAAACCGAGAACCGTGACGTCTAAGATACAGAGCCTCTGCTGTCTGTTAGAGTTTTGGCAACAGGACGGTGACTTACTAAACCCAATGTTCCTACTCAAGGTCACACGGACGGACGAGACAGTGAGGTATGTGGGCCCCGGGCGGTGGGGCTGAAGCGAAGTGCGGCCGGCGGGCGGGCAGGAGGGCGGCGCTCGGGCACGTTACTCGATGCAGCTGCTGAGTGTGGACTCCAGTGGACGCGGCTTCCCTCTGCTCCCCGTGCTACAGGCAGGGCTCGAGGAGGGTCCGCTCCTGGGGCTGGCATCGCCTCCCTGCCGCAGAATCAGTGGTTTGTTAAAGGGACAGACACACCGGGAAAAGCTCAGAAAAGGTGAACTCAAGGGAAGGAGCCATATTTACCACACGTCACTGCACGACACAACACTTGTGCACGTGTGCGTGAGCTTTACCTGCCCCGGGCGCCACTCGGAAGGCCAGGAACACGGGCTGCAGCGGGACAAGAGGAGGCGTCAGCACCCCCGGCGGCCACCGGCCCGTCCCCCTCGCCCTCGCCCCCTCGGGGCTGCCTGGGCCCAGGAGGCCGGGGCCTCGAAGACCACGGCTACACTCTGGTGTCGCCATGGAGCCCAGCTGACATGAGCCAAAGCCAGGCTGGGCCCCCAGGGGCTCCCGGCAAGCGCCTTCCAGTTTTGTGAACAGGTGTTTTTCCAGATGACAACTAATGTATGAACGGGCTAGAGCCCACTGGCCATGCCCCAGAAAACGGGTGGGACAGAGCTCCCGCCTGGTGCCTGTGTGGGGGCTGCGCTCGGGCGCCACCAGCCGCCTGGGCCCCACAAACCGTGAAATGGGAACGAGTGGAGGCCTCCAGCTGGCCTGGGTGGCACTACCTGTCGCCAGCACGCCCCTCAGCGAGGACGGCTCGGGCCCCAGTGCAGGGACAGCCCCCTGTGCACATGAGTTCCT
Organism: Macrotus californicus; assembly: GCA_007922815.1. Classification (NCBI taxonomy): domain Eukaryota; kingdom Metazoa; phylum Chordata; class Mammalia; order Chiroptera; family Phyllostomidae; genus Macrotus; species Macrotus californicus. The sequence goes on from VMDR010000007.1 coordinate 356,757, forward strand.
GAAGCGCTGACCTGAGACCCTCATTCTCCACCCGCCCACCGAGACTGGCATAATGGCAATAAAGCCCCTCAAATGCACCCTCGGGAAATGGCCTCAGAAATGATCTGTGGGGCACGGTGTTTTCATTACAAACAGTGAGACTGTGTTTAATCCTACTGTGGCTGGTCATTTCTGCCTGTTCTCTACCTGCCCATCTGCCCACCTACCTACCTACTCCCTACCTTCTGGTGTTTTATTAAAAGTAAGTAAAAGCAAACAGCTCAGCCCGTGCTGAGCGGCCAGCTGGTGGGGCGGACAGGGAGAGGAGGCAGAGAAGCAGGCGCCCACCCCTCAGGCCCAGCCCAGGCCCATCACCTTGTGGTCTCCCATGCAGACGTTGGGCCCGATGTGGTCGTAGGTGACAACCTTCTCCTCACTCTCCGACTGGGAAAAGCAAACAGAGGGACCGGTGTGGGAGGAGGGACGGTGGCAGTTCCTGTGAACACGTACTTCCCCTGCGCCGCTGGCCCACAAGGGAGTCGCCGGGCAGGTAGGCAGAAGCTTCTGGCAGGTGTGGCAGCAGCACCTGGGCCTCGGGGCCTGGACGGCAAAGAGGCTCGGTGCCCCGTGCCCCAAGCCCACTGCAGTTGGCACAACCCCACAGTCACAAACCGTGGTGTGCAGGGCGCCTGCCGGTAGCTGGGAAGCCAGGCCTGGCAGACACCTGATTTTGGGTATGAGGCTGAAGGGCTTGCTTCCGGCCATCTGACTGGCCGGGACTTCCTGTCCACAGTGGAAGCACCCGAGACTATAAAGTTGAGGCTGAATTACCTTTAATGCAGCAGGAAGCTGCCAGTTGGGTCTACTATGTGGAGTGCCGACACCCGGAGGAGGTGAGAGCAGACTCAGCCTCCGCCGCAGCCGCGTGAGCACCTGCATCCCGCACGGCTGAGCCGCCGCCCACCAAAGGGGACATCCATCACAGGCAGCGCGGCCGTTCACAAAGGCAGCATAGAATTGTGGGTTTCCAACTGCACAGCCCTGAGACACGTAAACAGATGACCTCGGGCGCGGCACACCTCGCCGAGCATCCATCACCGGCCTCCAGGCAGCCCTGCCGCGCCGCCACCTTCGGCGTTTTCAGGCAGGAAGCAGACGGCACATGATGACGAGGAAGCCGAGCGTGGCATGATGAATGAGCCAGAGGATGCAGCCTGGCGCATCTGTGGCCTGTAACGCCCGTCGTTCAGCGTCCCCCAGGGGAGGGTCTGCTGGGACCTCTGCCCAGGGAGGGACGCCCGTCCTGGCTCAGTCCCCAGTGTCTGCAGCACCAAATCTCATTCCCCCAAACCGGAGATGTGAGTGAATGTAAAATAGTCTGAAACACCACCTTCCGCCGAGCGGCCTCGGGCCCTGGTCCAGGCTTGGACGGGCCTCGGGGCCAAGCGCTGGGCTTAGTGCAGAATGTACCTCTCTTGGTTTTTTAGAGCTTTGGTCTCCTGCCCAGTTCCCAAGGGGCCCACTTAGCGGGGTCATGGGACATGTGGGTGGCGGGTGGCAGGGCATGGGCTGTGCTCGGGGCAGCATATGGGGGCTCTGCCCTCTTGCCCAGTGGGCGAGGCCCAGGGTCTGGCCCAGGAGCACAGACAGGACCCATTGGTGCAGCCCTGGGTGCATGCGGGGGATGGACTGGAACCTGAAGCAGATGGAGCTGAGGTCTGGGGATGGCCTCGGACGGTGGCGTTGCTGTGCCCCTGCCCCTCCCAACTGCTGCCCAGGGCATGCTGAGCATCAGGCTGCTACCCTGGGTGAATTGATGCTGGTCATTCTTAGGTTTTCCCATTATTGTATTAATGGGGTTGAAAAACCAATTCAGATATTCTTTTGAAAACATTCTTTTTGTGTCAAAATGTGGGAACTGAAAAACCCTGGCAAATCAAGAGGCTCCAGGGAACCTGAAAACTTCCCAGTCTCAGATCTTGCAGGGCCCAGACGCCCAGCTCTGCCCACAAGCCCTGCAGGCCAGGCGCTGGCTCCCCAGTGACCAGAGGCCGGTCATAGGACGGGCCAGGGCTGCTCCACCACTCACCCTCAGAATCAGCTCCTTGGCGGACGGGGACATGAGCACGCGGTCACACCAGGCGGGGCACCGGGTGTTCATGTACTGCTTGCCTTGGCTCGAGTCCTCGCTGTACGGGTAGCTGGGGAGACAGGACACAGGAGAGTCAGCATGCGGCTCCGGCCCCCCCTTCATGTCCCACCGATGCCCGTGGGGATTCTCTCTGAAGCCTCTTGGGACTGCTGGCACTCTCAGAAAGAATACCTGTATAGAAGTTTCTAGACTATAAAGTCAAACTCACAGTTCCTTTAAAGAAATGAGATCCTTTATTAAACTTTATTTTTAAAAAACTTTATTTACTTTTAGAGAGAGGGGATGGGAAGGAGAAAGAGAGGGAGAGAAACATCAATGTGTGGTTGCCTCTCATGTGCCCCCTACTGGGGACCTGGCCCACAACCCAGGCACGTGCCCTGACTGGGAATCGAACCTGGGACCCTTTGGTTTGCAGGCCTGTGCTCAGTCCACTGAGCCACAGCAGCCAGGGCCCTTTGCTTTATTTTTGGATGGGGTCTGAAGTACAATAAAACCTGCATGGGAAAACATGGTGTCAGGACCTCACGTGGCTGGTCACACAGACGTGCCCAGCAGGAGCCTGCGGAGAGCTGGGGCTCAGCTTGGCCACGTGCCTGGGTCCCCACAACCTGCTCCCACCTCAGTCCTCTTCTCAGGAAGTGTCCAGGCACCCAGGCCATGGCCTTGGGGTCATCACTGTGGTGGGCACTGTCCCTGCCCTGGCCATCCACACAGGCCTCACTCCCCTGACCTACTCAGCCACCAGCAGAGGCCTGGCAGCCCTCTCAGGAACGGAGGCATCGCAGCCAACCAGCCGACCCGGAAACGACGCACACAGGGGCGAGGAGCAGGAGGGGGCGCCGCCCACCCCCAGGTTAGGCCTGTGGCCACCAGCTGAGCAGGGTCCTGTTGTCTTCAGATACTGGCCACCTGTGCATAGTGTCCTGCAGCCGCCAGTCCAAGGCTCCTCCTCATGTTCCTCCCCCCGAGGGCGGCTTCTCCTGTTCCAGAGCTCCTGGGACAGCCCTGCCTCCGGGCTCTGCACTGCCCAGTAGGCCTTCCCAGGTGCAGTGAAACCGCTCACCCCACCGGCATTTGGGCGGGGCTGCAGTGAAGGTGCCGCAGATGCGCGTAGCATGATGCGGCCCTGCTGTGCTTCAGTGCGTCCCCGTGGGGCCCTTACGTGTGGTCTTCACTAAGACGACGACTTTTCCTTGTGGAAGTCCATGGGGTTTGTGTAGGTTAATTCCAAAACATTACAGGGTATTTGCTGTAAAAAACACCTTATTCTCCATTCAATTTTCCTGTTTCAGGAAAAGGCTATTTCTGGTCTCTGGCTGCTCCTATCGTGGGCACTGGGTCACCTGCCTGCCCTGCGCTGGGGCCCTGGGCCTTGAGCGCCTCACCAGTGTTTCTGCCGGAGCTATGGGCTGCGGCTGCAGGCCCCCACCAGAGCCTGACCGTGGCCCTGGCCTGGGCAGGGAGCCCCACATCACTTGATTGGAGACCTAAAGCAGCCAATGCATCGACTGTACACATAGTTCCCACTCCTGGCACCACTGACTTCGAAAGCAGACAGAATGCCGGTTGTCCCACAAGCATCTTCTCCAGACAAGTGGCAGCGAGTGCCTGGCCGAGGGTTCTCAGTTTAACCTGACTGGGCCCTGCCCTGCCTGGGACACGCCGTCCAATGCAGGCACCTGCAGTGCAACCCACACAGGCCTTCCCTTTTCCAAAGGACAACACACTAAGTCGCTAAGCCACCCCTGCTGCTGGGGCAAAGGTCAGAGGCAAGTGTCAGAAGGTCCTGCTGGCTGTGAGGGAGTAGGGGGGTCTCTGCCACAAAGTGGCTGCAAGACAAGTTTACCCAGAGGTGGATCTGTGGCACCTGGTCGTCTTGATGACGACCCACTGCCACCCTCCCCCTAGCAGCCCAGCGCTGTCTGGTGGCCTCTGTGCTGGATGTTGTGACTCAGGTGCTTCCTGCCATTTCTAGAGCATCACATCACCTCCGGTGGTGCTGTGAGGGGCATCTAGCCATGTGGCTCCCTGGCCCAGGCTGTGCCCTGTCTGAGGGGCAGGTGTAGAAGGAGCCGGCCGCACAGCGCCACTGGGAGATGTGGTCGGGATGGAAAAAGAGTGACATCCACCTGCTCCAGAAGCTGATGACTCTGCTCAGTGGTCTGGTGACGTCGTCTCGACGACAGGAACCACCCCTCCCACAAAGCACCTGTGCTCAGGTCCTGTCCGCAGCTGTACCGCAATGCCCACCCTGAGGGGGACACACCCCAGCACAGGGTAAATCCAGGGACTGCCAGTTCGAATAGCACACCAAAGGCGACTGTTAAGCAGCTCTGTGAGTGATGGTCCCGGAGCCCTCAGGGCCGAGAGACAAGGTGTGAGGTCCGCCGCCTTCCCATCCTCGGGCAGGGCCTCATTCCACAGCCTGCCTCCTGCCACCCAGGATGGCCCAGCAGCAGGTTGGGAGCTGGTGTTGACTAACACGGTGCTGGCTGTGCATGCAGACTTATCTGAAAGCAAACCCCATGTAGGGTGGGGACTCGGGGCAGCGAGGGAGAGTTGCCGTAATGAATGGCCGGGTGATAAAGCTAACAATTGCCCACCTGTCCTCTAGGCCCCGCCACCCCCACCTCCCTGCACCTCAGGATGTGGGCAGTGGCCCCTCTGCTGGGGGACCAGCCCTGCCAACAAGGCCCAGGTCCCCACGTGAGTGGGCTGGGCTGGCCGGGGCGCCACCGAGGCTCTGAGGCCAACACCACAAAGCCTTGCTGTGCTGGCCAGGTGGCGACGGGGGGCCATTCCAGAGCCAGCCCCCCGCCAGGAGCAGACAGGGAAGGGGGCGCTGCTGCGTTCCTCAGGGAGGGCGAGGACAGGGCCCTTGGCTCTCTCTGGGTGAGGTAGCAGCTGTCCCAAAGCCACAGACCTGCATGGGGACAGCAAATGCCAGCACAGAGGCAGCCCAGTTGCAGAGAAAGTGGTGAGGTGCGGGTCAAAGAGATTCTCCCAGCACCGCCAACGAGGCCTCCTAGACCTGGCATCTTTGAAATTCCAGAAAAGAAAAGCAACAAAACCAGAATCAAAGAAAAAGACTGAAGCAGAGCTGTGGCCCCACGGACACCATGAAGTGTAGCAATGTCACATCCCCACAGTGGAGTCCAGGTTAGAGAGGCTGGCAAGCGGGCCCCGTGCCTGGGCAGAGCGCACCTGCACCCAAGGGCCCTGGGCATCACCTGCTTTTCCTACCACCGGGTCTCTGGCCCCTTATTCCTCAGCACTTGATCCTGAGTGTCGGTGTGGGCCGTGTCCAACCAGGGCTTGGGGACCAGCCGGACAGACGGACATCCCAGCTCCCTCCTGAGCACCAGGCCAGGCACACGGCAGGGCTCATTCTTCTTGCACGGAGTGCACACGCAGATGCGTGTTGTCGATGTGCATCTGCAGGTGCTCACACTCTGCGTCCCGGCCCAAGGAAAATCCAAGCAGAGCCCCTGGCCCTCAGCCTGCAGATGACGTGTCTGCTGAGACAGACGGCCCCGCCCAGCCAGCCTGGTGAGGTGCAGCTTGTCCCCGTGGGACGTGCAGCTTTGTCTTCTTCAGAAGCCAGAGCCCGGCCTGGTCCTGTTCCAGTGTGTCTGCTGCACTGTGACCCCGCCGGCTCTCTCTGAGCACGGGGGACCCTTTCAGGGTGTGGGCAGGCCCAGTGGGGACCTGAGCACCTCCTTGTTCAAGCATAACCCACCCCAGGAACAGCCCTCGGCATGGCGGTGCTTGCCCATCTGCCTCATAAGATGAGTGGCACCAGGCTCTCCTGCCACTGCCTGGAGGTCCAGGGCTGTCACTCGGTGCTGCCAGCCAGCCTGGCCTGTGGCGACCTGCACGTGACAGAGCCGAGCAGCCTCCCGCGTGCCTGTTGTGTGGCACTCGGCAGCAGCTACCCATCCCATGGCTGGTTGTCTTCGCAGTCCCCAGTTCTCGGCTGGTTTTTGGTGTGGTATGTGGACTGCCGGGGTCCCTGAGGCCCTTACGGGGCCTGTAGGGGACACTCCATCAGTTACAGAGACGCTGGGTCACCTGAGCACACGTAGAGCCGGTTCCTCCTCAGAACACCCTGGAACAGCAGCAGCACAGTTCCGCCGCTGGCCCTCAAGCCTTAGACACAAGGGTCGGCATTCTGCAGACAGAGGTAGTCTGAGGCCACGGACGGGCCCTCCTGCGGGACACGTCCCTCACAGGCCACCCAGAGCGGCCGCTGGGGCCGAGCTGTAGCAAATGTGAGATCTCTTCTGTCCTGTTAAGCTGAGCTTTAAGAAAATTCTTTTGAATGTGAAACCATTCCATTCTTCTGCAAGTTATTTTTTGATTAGGAAATATTTTTTCATAAAAGTGTTAGGTTAAATGCAATGGTTTATCATTGTCATTTAAAAGTCAATTAATGAATATTTTAAAATCACGGTTAACTCTCAGTAGGTATGAGCCACGGAGCAGAGCTCTCTGGGGCCCCTCACTGTGACAGTGTGAAGGGTCCTGGGACCACAGGGATCTGTCCACAAAGCCAACAGCAGCCACGCGGTAGTTGTTCCGAGAACGTGGGAAGGGCCAGCCTGTCTCTAGTGAAGGGTTCGCACAACCACTGGGCTGTGCTGGAAGAGCCCAGGCCTAGTGACAGGGCAGCCGGCTGTCATCTTCAACACAGACAGGGGACAAACCCCTGGACAGGGCACTGCAGGCCATGGGCCAAGGTGGGACTGTCGGCCTCTGTCACTGACACAGTCCAGTGACATCAGGAAGAGGGGCGGCCCAATGGTGGAGCCACTCCTTGGGGTTCTGAGTTCTTTGGCTTCAGGGGAGGGAGGTCCTGGAGGGGCCCCTGGGGAGTAGGTGGGCTGTGGCTGTCGGCAGGGGCAGGGCCCGAAGACCTGGCCACCCGGAGAGCAGCCCCCTCAGGGCTGGGTGCTAGGACCTGCGTTGCACCCTTTGCTGTGCAGGGTGGCGAGAACACCGAGGGCTACTGGTGGCTTTACCACCTCCCTTTTCTCCTGAAGTCTGTTTGAGGCTGACGACAGTAAGACCCTCAGAGTTAAACAGTAAACTGTATCCCCCAGGCTCAGATGCGCAAGACAGAGGCTTCGCCCCGCCCACTGCGGCCACTCAACGCTGGGCCCTCCTGGGGAGGCGTGGCTCCTGCCATCAGCTCTGAATGGCCCAGACCTGGGCTCAGAGGTGGGAGCTGTGAGTAGATGCTGGGCTGGAGGGGAGGCAATGGGCAGGGCCACCTGTCCCTCTGCAGGACCTGGGCATAGTGCAAGGAAGCATCTGCTCAGCGGCGTTCGCTTCAAACAGCCGAGGTCACGGCAGCCTGTGTGCCAGCTCCAGCGGCGCTTCCAGAAGCAGCCCGAGAGCTCGTGCCGATGCCGTGTCTGCCCACCGAGCACTCGAAGTGTGTCCAGCTCTGGACATACGGAGCCTGAGGGAGCGATGCGGCACAGGAGGTCTCCTCTGGCTCAGCCCTGGTGGGGCCGCCAGTGTCTCCGGCAGAGGGACAGGCAGGGGCAGCCCTGGGCCCATCCAGCGACATTCCTGCTGCTCCGAGTCCAGCCCAGGCCCACCGCGACGCTGCCTCCGGACCCCCAGCCGGCCTCCTGTGTGGCTGTCCCTGAAGAAGGGGCTACGTGTGGCTAGGCCTGGAGCCGAAAAGAAGCAACGCTGACAGCTCTACCAGGCTCTATGACACGCCAGGGACACTAGCATCTCTTCCAGCAGAACGAGAGGCAGCGCTGGGTTGCAGTCTGCCAGGAGTGCCGCTCTACGCGTCCATGGCGGGCAGTGACTGACAGCTTTGCTGGAGAGAACCCTGGTCACTCTCATCATGGCGCCCATTGCTAATGACACGTCTCTAGGGACTTCACAGGCGTGTGGCTGACCAGTGTGTCTGGCCACGGGGAGCTCAATGGGGAGCAGGCCATGTTTGGCGTCTTCTGCACAGAAGGCGCCCTCATTGCTCTCAGCGGGTTTCCTCTCCTGGCAGCAGGAAGGGCCGCAGGCCGATTCACACAGGTGCACCAGCCGCCGAGAGGAGGGCAGCTAGTTACCTGTTCATCCAGGAGGCGGGCTCCTTACCTGGGAGGGAACGAGATGTCCAGTTCATACAGTCTGTCCTTGAAGACAGACAGCTCTTTGTCAAATTCTAGGAGCTGAAGAGAGAAGAAAATCAAGTGACTGGTGTGTCTGTCTGGGGGCGCCGTGCGGTCCTAGGCCTCTCCCCACCGAGACCTGCCCAGTTGTGTCCCGAGGGGCCTGGGGGTGCCCCGCAGCCCCTGCTGGCGCTGGTACCCACATGCCTGTGGCCGAGCAACTACCTCCCTGTGTGGAAGCCATGCAGTGCGGGGGGTAGGGCTGGCACTGTCCGAAAGAGGGGACACCACTCCCACTGTGCTCAGAGTAAGTCAGGGGTGAGCAGTGTCCCCTTCACGCAGGGAGCTGGCACAAAAGGCCCGGGTCTGCACACCCCACAGGGCACGCTGCGCTCGGAAGGGAGGGCTGCCATGCAGCCCCGGCCACACCGGGCGTGCGGTGATGAGCCGTCACCACATACACCCTCGAGATGCATTCATTAATCACGCCCCCTTGCAGCTGGGTGGGCGCGGCCTCGTGCAGGGTCTCCCCTCAAAGCTGCCTCATCCATCACCCCCGAAGCGTGCGATCACAGTGCCGCATGCACAGCGATCACCAGTGTGCTGGGCAGCTACCTGAGGCGGCGGGCAGCCCCGCCTGCCCATCAGTCCCTTGGGCCGGGAGGGAGGGAAGTGGAGCGGAAACGCACAGGAAGGCACTGGTGCTGCGCTCATGCTTGGGGAGGGTGGCCCAAAGCTCCTCACACACAAAGGGGGCATTTCTGATACAGCTGTTGGACTTCCGTCTCGTGCCCCTCCCTGCAGAGACCCAGGGGTGGGCCTGGACCCCACGGGGTCACGAGAGCCCACACCTGCTAGTGGGGACCCTCACCGGCTCAGTGTTGCCAAGTCCAGTGGCCAGGAGACTGGGCCCCTGGGGAGGGTGCAAGGCTGGAGCAGGGCCTTGGGTCAAAGGTAGGGTACAGGAGAGGGGAGGGTGGGGTGCAGACTGGCTTCCCTGAAACATTCCACCTCTGGGGAGGACTCTGGGAAGTTCCTGAATCAGCTCCTCAGTTGGGCTCAGGGTGAGGGGACATCCTGGGGACTGAAATGCACCTTCAAGGGGAGGTGTGCCTGTGGGGTGTGGACCAGTCCGGAACGTGTGTGTCTGTGTTTATAAACATGTGTTTACATGCACACGGGTGCCCGAGACCCAGCTCACGTGTCCAGCAAGCACAGCCCTGCCCGGCAGCTTGTCGGGGAAGCTGGGAAGCCCCAGGAGAGGCTGCTGGCGAGGCCCTGAGCTCAAGGCGGTTTCCTACCCCCAGCTCTGCTGGACACGGACTGCAGCCTGCCAACCCCGGTGTCCGGTATGGGTGGCAG